>BPLQ01005742.1:0-33640 GCA_021605075.1 Caerostris darwini | reverse complement strand
TATGACATGTGTATAATATATGTAATGTCAACATGTTACCTTGGCCTACGAGATCACCCCTATCTGCCTCCACTGAACACGTATGGGATATCAATGGACACATGTCATGGAATTTAATCAACACGTAACATAACATAACACACTGTCCTATATTACATGTGTATAATATCTGTAATGTCAACATGTTACCTTGGCCTTCGAGATCACCCTATCTGTCTCCAATTGAACACGTATGGGATATCAATGGACACATGTCATGGAATTTAATCAACACGTAACATGTTGATAACACTACAAGGTAACATGTTGATATATAAGTATGTGTCCTACAGTAAAGAGCCAAAACTTTATGACCACCTGTCAATAACATGTTGGCCCACAGCCTTTCCCATCACACACAGAAGTAAGGGAAAGGATGATACTTCAGACTCTCCAGCAGCAGTTAAATACCACTTCCACCTGATCACGTGCCTTCCACGTCATCCAGGCGTGTTCATTGCAAAATGTAGGAGTGGTCATAATGTTTTGGCTCTTGAGTGTATATAAATGTATGAATATTTACGTCAAAATATTCATTAGTGTTTGAGTGACGCTTGGCTTTGTGAGACCCTGAAACTGATTCCGGCGATTTGTGAAATGTATGAACTAATTGAGAAAAGGCTAATGGCCTTTTGCTTTTTACCGCCTTGTTTGGCGCAGCATAGCCAAATCTGGCTCTTGAGCCATTAAACCCCCAGCAGCCAATCCATTATTCTATTAAGCAGTTGTATTATCTCTGCGAATCTGTTGTAGTAATACTTTTGTATTACTGTTGCACAGTACGGATAAACATCCAATTTGTGCAAAGTTTGCCGTGAACAGCTGAATGTTAGACCACAAACTGCTGTAGTGTACTACTGTAGTGTACCCAAAAAGTAAGACCAATTAATATTTTTTTTTTCAAAAACTCTTTATTTATTCTTCCAAATTTATTTCGTCGCGTTCAAAGTCATCCCCTCCGGACACAATTCACTTATGCCAACTTTTTTTCCAATTCTTAATGCATGCTAAAAAGTCACCTGCAAAACGCGCACCGATTCACGTTGAATCTCTTCAATCGACCCAAAGCGGTGTTCCCGAAGTAGTCTTTTAAGTTTATGGAATAGCCGGAAGTCGCATGTTGTCAATACGGTGGATGTGGAACAATATGGGTTTCATTTTTGGCGAAAAAGTCATGAAGAATCAATGTAGTGTCAGCTGGCGCATTATGGTGATGCAAAAACCAAGAATTGTCTTTCCATAAATGTGGCTTCTTTTTGAGAATTTTTCTTTTTTCTAATGCAGCTGGCAAACACGTAGACAGCTTGGTCTTGGATGCCTTAAGGGAAGCGCTGCACAGACGTACTCACTTTGCATTACCCAGGGGGCGCGTGTCACTTGAAGATAAGCCACGGACGCGGGGTAACACTTCCCCCGCAACGCTCTACGATCCTATTAGACCGGGACCTACAATTTAAAGTGAATTCCGAACCACTACAAACATACATGGCACCGCCGGGACTCGAACCCGAAACCTGTGGTACCGACCGCCAGAGCGCTAGCCACTCGGCCATACAGGCCCTTCTTTTTGAGAATAGCTTTACGCAAACGATGCATAACACGCAAATAATATTCCTTGTTGACAGTTTGGCCCAGCGGAAGGATTTTATGAACGATTGGAAATGTGAACAAGATATATATAGGGAGAGTGTGAGCTAGTAGAGAAAATAATTTTGAACGTCAATTCCTACTTTATACACACACTATATTGCAGAAAGTCTCATAAGATTATAAATCATTTTCATTCATTTTTTTAAGTTCATCTGGCGCCATCTATGAGTAGATATATGCAACTTAATTCTAAAAAAAAAACTAAAATGAATGAATTAAATTTAATTACTGAATTAATATTTGAAAAAACTGTATTCACATCGAGTGTCCTCCCCAACAAGTTCAAAAAAATGTATTTGAACTCTAGTGGTTGAATGAAAAGCATCTTATGAATGATTGCAAAATGTGAACAAGATATATAGAGGGAGAGTGTGAGCTAATAGAAGGAATTGAACAAAGATCCCGTCTTTTCATATACTAATAATAAATTTATTATAATTACTTATTAAATATTAATAAGTATGAAGACAATAGGAGAAAAAAAAAACTTAACATAGAAGTAAAAAAAAGTAGTGGCATTGAATATTTTTTATTTATTTATAGCAGTTGCTTTCAACCAGGATAAATGCTTACAAAATACGTGAAAGCTATCATTGTTTTCAACAACCTTTTTAATGAACCTTTTTTTTTATTATTATTATTTTTTTTTTTTTGAACTTATGTGTCATTTCCTATTTTCATTGCCTTTTCTTTTCTTTTTAAAGCACCCTTCAAAATCGCACTATTTATTTAAAGCCGAGTGATGCGACGAGTGTAGGGGACTGAAGAGGGCTTCGGGTATCCGTTTTGTGGTCACGATTCACGGTAGTGTACGTGCTCTGCACGGAAATAGCATCCATGCGTCACATCTACCCTCTTTTCATGTGCACCTATCGTTTACTTACGTCCTCTTCAATTTTTATTTTTACTTTTCAACGACGTTATTTGTTTTCGCTCCACTCCGCTGCGTTATTTGACACCGACGTTGTCAGAGGGATGATTTGTCACAACACGCCTCTCTCGCGTCGTTGTGCGAAGAATCCGCAACGTGTCATGTTTCCGGGCGATTTTCATTCTGTTCAGCAGTGGACATGTTTTATGGGTTTTTCAAGTCCTTCTATTAGCTCACACTCTCCCTCTCTCTCTCCCTATATATATCTTGTTCACATTGTCAATCGTTCATAAAATACTTTTTATTCATTCACTCCAGTTCAAATGCATTTCTTTTAAAACTCGCAGTGGAGGACGCTGGATGTTGATGCAGTTTTTTTTTTTTTTTTTCAAATATTAAATCATTATTAAATTTATTTCTTTAATTGGAGCCTGAATGGCCGAGTGTCTAGCGCTCTGACACTCGGTGACACAGGTTTCGGGTTCGAGTTCCGTCGGTGCCATGGACGTTTGTAGTGGTTCGGAATCCACTTTAAACCGTAGGTCCCGATCTTCTATGACTGTAAGAGCGTCACGGAGCAGAAGTCAGACTTCTACCTACAGGTGCTCCATCAGAACAGAAACTGCACCCGTCCTCCCTCCTTCCGTGAGGGATGCTACAACAACAATTGATTAATTTTTTTTTTTTTTTTTTTTTAGATTTAAGTTGTATGTATCTGATAATAGATGGCGCCACATGTAAGAGGAAAATTTCAACTTTATTTATAAAGGACTTTTCTGCAATAGAGTGATTTCGTTATAGTACGGTTACTGTACGTGATCTCCACAAGAATAGCATCCATGCGTCACATCTTGTCTCTTTTCATGTGGGGCCTGAATGGCCGAGTGGCTAGCGCTCTGACGCTCGGTACCACAGGTTTCGGGTTCGAATCCCGGCGGTGCCATGGGTGTTTGTAGTGGTTCGTAATCCACTTTAAGCCGTAGGTCTCGGTCCTAATAGGATCGTAGAGCGCTGCGGGGGCATTGTTACTGTGCGTCCGTGGCTTATCTTCAAGCTACACGCGCCCCCTGGGTAATGCAAAGTGAGTAACATCGGAGCAGCCCTTATGGCGAAGATCACTGTCTATTAATGGGCCTGAATGGCCGAGTGGCTAACGCTCTGGTGCTCGGTACCACAGGTTTCGGGTTCGAGTCCCGGCGGTGCCATGGATGTTTGTAATGGTTCGGAATCCACTTTAAACCGTTGGTCCCGGTCTAATAGGATCGTAAAGCGTTGCGGAGGTATTGCTACTCCACGTCCGTGGCTCATTTTCAAGTTACACGCGCCCCCTAGGTATTGCAAAGTGAGTAACGTCTGTGCAGCGCTTGCCTTAAGGCATCCAAGACCATGCTGTCTAAGTGTTTGCCAGCTGCATTGGAAAAAAAAGTATGTGCTCCTCTCAAAAAAGTTCAAAGAGGCTATTGATATTTTTCAGTTCCTTCTATTAGCTCTCACTCTCCCTCTATATATCTTGTTCAAATTTTGAATCGTTCATGAAATACTTTTCGTCCATCCACTCGAGTTCAAATGCATTTTCTTTTGAACTTGTAGAGGATGACACTGGATGTTGATGCGGTTAATGAATGTGATTGGCAGTATGTGAGTGGGAGGGCGTGATTTGGGAGTGTTGGTAGCCTAATTGACTCCTCCGATCTTGATATGAGCATTTGATTCCCGCTGTTACATTTTACAAGGAAATTCAATTTTCTGCTGTGTTGTTGCTGAAGGAGATTCGTCATATTTCTGAGCATGGCTTTTGTATTTGTGGCATTCGAGTTTGCCAGCACTATTGGAAATTGAATGTTAGCTGCCGCCGTTCATTTAAAATGGAGCCTTAATGATAAATGAATAAAGTATATCGGAAAGTGTGAATCTCTTGTAGTAAATTATTGATTTAAAAGCCTATTAGGCATGCAGACCATGAACTAATCTGATATATAACCGAAAATATTCTCTATGAATAGAACATGTATTCTTTTTTTTTTTTCAATTGCTGCTATTAGTTCACACTCTCCCTATATATATCTTGTTCACATTTTCAATCGTTCATAAAATACTTTTTATTCCTCCACTCCAGTCCAAATGCATTTTTTTTTTAAACTTGTAGTGGATGACACTCGATGTTAATACACTTTTTCCAAATATTAATTTATTTATTAAATTTAATTGATTTTAGTTTAGTTTTTTTAGATTTAAGTTTCATGTATCTACCCATAGATGGCGCCAGATAAACTTAAAGAAATGACTGTAAATGATTTATAAAGGGATATAGTGATATCTGTAATATAGTGAAAAAAAAGTAGGAATTGACTTTAAATTTTTTTTTTTTTTTTAATATATATAATACTTGTTTATCAGTAAGCAAGCAATGGATGGCCGATGCACCATTTTGTCAGTACGACTATCGTGTTTCTTTCTATCGGTGGTTCTATTTTTCTTATCAGCCGCAGCTTTCTAGTGGTTCGAGAAGTATTGATCAAGCCATACAAACATTTATGGAATCTTCATTTATTTACAAAGATATGCAGGGTTAATGGTAACAGTTCAAAGGCAAAAGCTCAACTGGAAGAAAAGTGTTCTTTTTAGAATAAAATAACTCGTTTCCACCAGCTACAGCTGATCTCCACGGCAACAGCCCGTTTCCACGGCAACAGCGCAATTCTGAATCGGTTCCAAACGATTTCTATAAAACTACCACGTGACGCTGCGTGGCGCGAACAAAAGCATAAGAATTCCAACATCCTCCCCACCTGGACTCTTTTAAGAGTACATACATAATACATTGCACAATAGTGTCCAATTCAATTACCTAATTTAACAAATTCAAATAATACAATAATTATCAAAGTAGAAAACTGAAAAAAAAAAAATAAATAAACGTTAGACATATTTTGTGAATTACTATTCACCATAAAATCTTCTGTTACAAATATAATTGTAAGGCCATGAGAGTGTAGCAATAAAAATTATTCAGACAAGTGTGCAACGAATTTTATCTTCCGTGACATATTTGTGCGCTGCAAGAGCCTTAAATCATGTGGTTGAAATGTCAAAAGTGGATCTTCATAACAAATGAACTCTCCTTCTGCAGCCAAGTTTTCGATTAAGTCTGAAATCTCGACTTTCTTGAAGCGCTTCCTAATTGCAGGGAGCGAAACTTTTTAACGAGCTCACTTTATTCTTGAGATGGTGGAATGGAAGTTTGGGAGAGCGAAGTTAATATTAAACGCAGGAATTGCTTTCGTCAAGTCTGAACTGCATTTTTCAATTGAATGTTCTGCGTGGGGCCTGAATGGCCGAGTGACTAGCGCTCGGTACCACAGGTTTCGGTTTCGAGTCCCGGCGGTGGCATGGATGTTTGTGGGTGGTTCGGAATCCGCTTTAAACCGTAGGTCCCTGTCTATTTAGCCTAAAGTGTGCACAAGATGACCGTAGAGCGACAAACCACACCACAAGTGGTTTTATTTAGGGTTGCATTCCTCACTTAGCATTCCTCTCCCCTGCCGAGCAGGTCGGAGTCTCCCTTGATCACGGAAATCCGTTGCGAAACACGCTTTTTGTGAAGAAGGAAATGAAACCTTCCCGTCTTTCCCCCCATTGTTATTCTAATGCCATCTTCCTTCACTGCAAAGTGAATGCGGAATCAGATCCCCTTTGTATTGGGAGAGGATACCTAAAAACATGCGCTTCCTGGCATGTCTGGACACGCCTTTTGTATTGCTTCTCGTGTTAATTATGAATGCATCGCATTTAGGGTGTTGCGGAAGGAATGGCCTTTGCAAGTGAAGTGGCATTTAAGTTGCTGAGTGGTTGAGGAAGTGGTGTTTGTTGTGCCCCTCGAAATGTTTTCCATTGTGCAACATGGCTCACATTGAACTGGCTGTTAATGTTAAGCTAAGCTATGCCATTTTAAATATATTTTTTTATTGAATTTAGTATTCAAAACATAACATTCTTCAAATTATTATTATTATCATCATTACAGTAGAACCTCTTTAAGTCGAATATGTCCTTACAAAATCCGCGTAAGTCGAAATCATCCATAAGTCGAAAACTCTACAACTCGAATTGTTTGGCATCTCTCTTGAAGTTCGACTTACAGAGTTTCTACTGTATTATTATTATAGGCCCTGAGTGGCCCAGTAGCTCGATACCCCAGATTTCGGTTTCGAGTCCCGGCGGTGCCATGGATGTTTGTAGTGGTTCAGAATCCACTTTAAACCGTAGGTGCTAGTCTCATATGACGGTGGAGCGTCATGGGACCAAATCAGACTTCTACCTATCTCCATCCGGTAGATCACAACAAAATCTCCATCAGTCGTATGCATCTACAGTCCATACGAGTCCCGGCGGTGCCATGGATGTTTGTAGTGGTTCGGAATGCACTTTAAATTGTATGTCCCGGTCTAACAGGATCGCAGAGCCTTGCGGAGATAGTGTTACTCCTCGTCTGTAGCCTATCTCAAAGCTACACGCACCTCCTGGGTAGTGCTGAATGAGTAACGTCGGTGCAGCCGTTATGGCTTAAAAGATCACTGTCTAATTACCAGCTGCATTAGAGCAAAAAAAAAATTTAATAGCGTAAATTTTTTTATTTTTCATCTAAATCCACGATGTCATTTCAATAATGTAAATTTATCTATATTAATGATTATGTGGAGCTTTTCGAGGTATATTTACTGTATTAGTACTTCGAAACAGGTACTTCCGTTTCCGAAATCCGATGAAAATAACCTTTTTCGTGAAGAAGGAAATGAAATCTTCCGTCTTCCCCCCATTGTTATTCTAATGCCATCTTCCTTCACTGCAAAGTGAATGCGAAATCAGATCCCATTGTATTGGGAGGGGATACCTGAAACCTGCTCTTCCTGGCATGTCTGGACACGCCTTTTGTATTGCTTCTCGTGTTCATTATGAATGCACTGCATTTAGGGTGGTGCGGGTAGAATGGCTTTGCATTAGTGTGGAGAGAGTGGTGTTTGTTGTGCCCAGGAAATATTTTACATTTGGCAACATGGCTCATGGCAACATGGCAACAACATTGAACTGGCTGTTTAAAGCTGTGTTATTTTAAATATTTTTTTTTTTATTGATTTTAGTATCAAACATAAAATTCTTCAAATTATTATTATTAGTTATAGGGCCTGAATAGCGGAGTGGCTAGTGCTCTGGCGCTCGGTACCACAGGTTTCGGATTCGAGTCCCGGAGGTGCCATGGTGCCACCCATTGTTGGTGGTTCGGAATCCATTTTAAACCGTAGACACCAGTCTAATAAGATCGTAGAGCGTTGCGGAGGTAGTGTTACTCCGCGTCCGTAGCATTTCTTATACCATGGCGGTGCCATGGATGTTTGTAGTGGTTCGGAATCCACTTTAAACTGTAGAATTCCCTTGATCACGGAAATCCGCTGCAAAACACGCTTTTTGTGAAGAAGGAAATGAAATCTTCCCGCCATTCCCCACCCCCACCCCCATTGTTATTCTAATGCCATCTTCCTTCACTGCAAAGTGAATGCGGAATCAGATCCCCTTTGTATTGGGAGAGGATACCTGAAACCTGCGCTTCCTGGCATGTCTGGACACGCCTTTTGTGTTGCTTCTCGTGTTCATTATGAATGCAGTGCATTTAGGGTGGTGCGGGTAGAATGGCTTTGCATGAACGTTGAGAGAGTGGTGTTTAGTGTTGCATCCACAAATATTTTACATTTTGAAACATGGCTCGCATTGAACTGGCTGCTAAAAGCTGTGTTATTTTAAATATTTTTTTAATTGATTTTAGTATCAAAACATTGAATAGTTCAAATTATTATTGTTATTTTTATAGCTACGACCGGATTTAGACGAAAAGGGGCCCTGGGCTATTCCACTTATGAGGCCCTCCCATTTTTCAGATTGTAAATTACGTGAGAGATAATAAAATACAGCATTCCTGTAATATACACTCAAGAGCCAAAACATGATGACCACCCCTACATTTTGCATTGAACTCGCCTGGATGACTTGAAAGGCACGTGATCAGGTGGAAGTGGTATTAAGTGGTGGTATGAATCCGTGCCAAGGCGGGTTGAAGCTGTGTTGCGCGCCAAAGATGGGCCAACTCGTTATTGACAGGCGGTCATAATGTTTCGGCTCTTGAGTGTATATCATTAACACGTATTTTATATTACCGAACTAATATAACTGAACGCCGGGATATCAATAAGTCTGTTCCAATCTGCACTTTATTAATGCAAGAACAAAGCAGAGCTGAGTAGCATAAGGCACGTCAATATTTGCCTCGGCAATCAGTGAACGTATGAACTATACTTCGGTACAATCTAGTCTATACCAGCGATCTTGACCATGGGGCTCAGAACGGTGTCCCCGGAGTGATTTTTGAGTTTAGGGAATAGCCAGAAGTCGCACGGTGTGAATATTGTGGTTGGGGTACGATATGGGTTTTATTTTTGCCGAAAAAACCACGAAGAATCAATGCAGTGTGAGCTGGCGCATTCAGTGTATTCGGTACACATTTAGATTGGACGCGTTTGAGGCCCACAATGGAATGGACCGATCCTTTTGAAATTCCAACATTATCAGCAAGGTCTCTAATTGTAAATCGACGGTTTGGAAGTACCGAATCTGATGGTCGACCAGAGGGCTCTTCGTCGTCGACGCGTTTCCTGCCTTCTTTGAACTGTTTATACCACTTGTAAACATTTCTTTCCGATAGAGGAATGCTCACCGAATGCCTTTCTATACGAGTGGCTAGCGGTCGGTCTGTTTAGCCTAAAGTGTGCACAAGAGGGCCGTAGAGCGACAAACCAAACCTTATTTTCAATTCAATTTTTTCGTGTTTACTGTTTTTAGACTAGTGTCAGCCAACGGCCGTACCATGCTGAATATATCGGTTCTCGTTAGATCACCGAAGTCAAGCATCATTGGGCGTGGTCAGTACTTTGGTGGGTGACCACCTGGGAACACCGCGTGCCGCTGGCATTCACACAATTTGGGACCTGAATGGCCGAGTGTCTGGCGCTCGGTGCCACAGGTTTCGGGTTCGAGTCCCGGCGAGGCCATGGATGTTTGTAGTGGTTCGGAATCCACTTTAAGCCGTAGGTCCCGGTCTAACAGGATCGTAGAGCGTTATAGGGGTAGTGTGACTTGCGTCTGTACCTGCAAATACACGTGCCCCTTGGTACTGCTAAATGAGTAACAGCGGTGCAGCCCTTGCTTATGGCATAAAGATGAACTGTCTCTGTATTGCCAGCTGCATAAGAGTAACAACAAATTGATGAGTTCTATGCTGTAATGAATAGATCCCGGTCTCCTATGACTGTAAGAGCATCACGGAGCCGAAGTCAGACTTCTACCTACGGGTGCTCCATCACAACAGAAGCTGCTTCCTTCGCCTTCAATCATGAGTACGTATGGGCTCGTGGGATTGGCCAGCCAAGTGGGATAAGAAACAACAACAATACTAATATTCATCTATCCACTAAAAAATGGGGTGGGAAAAAAAACCCGCTGTCTTTCCTTCCTTGCAATGCATATACACAATTTCAAAATTTGGAAAATGTTTCGAATTTCCAACAGGCAGCGTCCATTCGGTCTTCTGATTAAACCGAATAAAAGAAAAAAAATCCATTTTTATCTTTCTCGAATGTTTCTGCTCGAATTTCGATATTGCAAGTATTTCCCGAACCACATCGCAGTGTTTCGGTAATCCTGCAATAATCCTTTTTTCGCTCCGGTACAAATCGAAACCAGGTTTCCTTTTATTTCCACGTAATAAGCCTTCTGGCCTAGGTTTTTTTTTTGTTAGCAATGCTTTGACAGAAAATGAAAAAATCGAAAATGCTAGGCATAACACCCTCGCCTGTTTTATGCCATTTTATCACACTTTTGTAACCTCCAGGGAAAATAAATAATAAACAAGTAATGTATAAACAAAAAAAAATTCAATTCCATTCCTCCCTTTTTTTCACTCTATTGGAGAAAGTCCTTTATAAATAATTTTATCTGTCGCCATCTATGGGTAGATACATGCAACATAAATCTAAAAAAATATTAACATTAATGAATTAAATTTAATGAATGAATTAATATTTGAAAAAATTGCATTAACATCAGGTATCATCCACTACAAGTTTAAAAAAATGTATTCGAGCTCGAGTGGATGAATCAAAAGTATTTTATTATTGATTGAAAATGTGAATAAGATATATAGAGGGAGAGTGTGAGCTAATAAAAGGAATTGAATAATAATTCGATGAAAACAAACGAAAATTCAATTTAAATAAATGTGGGGAAAGGAATAAAAAAAATCTTACTCAGTAGGCAAAACTTTTAAATAATTCAACCGTGCAAAATAATGTATATATTATAAATTTAATGGGAGTTGAATTAAAAACTAGGAAGATTTATTTTATTAGTACGAATTATGTTTTACTATTTAAAACAGGGGTCTCCAAACTACGGCCGCGGGCCAAATCCGGCCCGCCGGAAGATTCCTAGAATTTTAATTTGTCGGTCCGAGGCAAATTAAAAGAAATATATTATATATCCATCTCCTCTTCTACTTTGATTAAATATTATTATTTTTTTTTCTTCCTTTTTTCAAAGGACTGATGATCTTCTTACTTTCTCTATCTTTGTTCTACAAAACATGAATCGACGGAAACAGACAGCTTTCAATCGGAAAGGATTTGCAAGTTGAAATAATTGAGTTACATTCTAACCATCATCTCCAGCAGTTCTTTCTAAATATGCCAAAGTTAGAGTTTTACAAATCAATATCGAAAGTAGGTTTCCTTAATTGAATATCTCACAGCCAGAAAATCAGTGCTATGTTTGCCTCATCTGATATATGTGAACACGTGTTTTCAACTTTGTACCTTAGAAAGAATTATTTCAGAAGTAGACTGACAGATGAGCATTTGCGATTCCTTATAATGAGGTTTTCACTTCTACAAGGAAGTTTTAAAATTAAATGTCGATTTCATTCTGATCATTAACATATTTAAATGGTAATACTTGTATATTGTTTTTAAAATTTTAGCAAATTTTTTTCTTGGCCCGCCAAACTTTTTTTTTTTTTTTTTTTTTCGATTTTTGGCCCGCGACCGAAAAAGTTTGGAGACCCCTGATTTAAAAAACATGTCAACAAGTCAAGAACAGTGCCAACAACCTAAAAAATAAAAATAAAAAAAAAATTTAAATACCATAAGCCCCGGGAATTTTAAATTAAAAATGGGTCTTACTTTTTGGACACAGTAGTATATCTCTTTTTAATGCACCAACACTCATTTCATTGACGATTGAAAAGTTGAACAAGATATATATATATAGGGAGAGTGTGAACTAATAGTAGGAATGACGAAGCTCACGTCCAAAGAATTAAAAAATGGGTGCTTGCAAGCCGTCGATTTAGAAGTAGAGACCTTGCCGATGATGTTGGAATTTCAAAATTCCATTTTAAAAGATGTTTTGAGCCTCAAACTCGTCAAATCTTGATTGGTACCGAAAACACTGAGTGCGCCAGCTCACACTGCATTGATTCTTCGTGACTTTTTCACCAAAAATGAATCCCATATCGTTTCTGAACCACCGTATTCACCTAATTTAGCATCGTGCTAGTTCTGACTATTCCCAAAACTCAAAAGACCTCCGGGGACACCATTTTGAGTTGATTGAAGAGACATTTAAAAAAATCATCAGTTTTAGAGTCTCACAAAGCCAAGCGTAACTCAAGCACTCATGAATATTTTGACGTCAAAGTTCACACAGATGTCAAGGACAGTGCCAACAACCTAAAAAAAGAAGAAAAAAATTTAATTCCCTAAGCCCCGGGAATTTTAAATTAAAAATGGGTCTTACTTTTTGGATACAGTAGTATATCTCTTTTTAATGCGTCATCACTTGTTTCTTTCTTTCTCACTTTAAAATTATTTTTAAATCTTTGAAATATTTTTTTTCCCTGAATGGCTCTGAATTAGCATTCGAATCGCATGGCTGTTTATATTGACTGTGACATCTTCCCCCCCCCCCCCACCCCACCCCACCTCAACCCCCTTCCATCGAAGTCATGATCTGGCATGGAAATCAATATTCCTTCGCTAGACTTGTACGCTCGTGAAATGGAATCAAATCTAGTTCTGGAATATGTAGTGTACAACTCGAGATTTTCAATTGGTAAGAAAATACGATTAACTTCTGGCTGATTGCGGAACCGGCCTTCACGAAATTTGATTTTAGAGCCTCTCCCACGAAATCAGCAGTATATGCTTGGTTTTTATTTTAGAACGTAATATGTCATGATAAATAACTGAGTGTCATTTCCCTTAAGGATTTTTGCGCAGATTTTGAGTTGGAATTTTCACATTACTTTAATGGTAAAAAAGTATGTTAACTGTATCATTGTACATTCAAAGTTACAACAATTATTAAATTATAATACGATATTAAATTATAAAAAATTATTAAATTATAATACGATATTAAATTATAAAAAATTATTAAATTATAATACGCTATTAAATTATAAAAAATTATTAAATTATAATACGCTATTAAATTATAAAGAATTATTAAACTATAATACGATATTCAATTATAAAAAAATTATTAAATTATAATACGCTATTAAATTATAAAAAATTATTAAATTATAATACGATATTAAATTATAAAAAATTATTAAATTATAATACGATATTAAATTATTTTTTTTATTTCCAATGGCAAGGCAAGTACAAAAAGAATAAAAATATTAATAATAACAAAAATAAAAAGGGAGAAAAATACAAAAGATTAAGCGTCCAAAAAAAATGCAAAGATGACCGAAGTCATTGCCTTAAGAGTTCTCTCGCACGCCAGTAAAGCGCTGTTGTCGTCAAGTACCGCACATCGTTGGAGGTGGTGTCTGTTCATTGGGTCTGTTGAACCACGTAAGGGGGCAGCCAGGATTCGAAAAGATTTTAATGCGATGGAGATGTTCTGCTAGGCAGTCATGGCCAGTCAGAAGTCGGAACTGGGCGACAGCATGCCGTCGCGGATTGCTGGGTATTGCTAAAAGATCTTCAGCTCTCCAACGCTTTTATTTAATCTCATCTTGAATTTGTAGCTTGTGGTTTTTAGTCACTATTTGTTGGATATAAAGTTTTATAGAATGGAGGGACAGTGACGAGGATCTCGTTTCAAGTAGTTTTGAGCCTCTTTTTGCTAGACAATCTGCTTGTTCGTTCCCAAAAATGCCACAGTGGCCAGGTATCCACTGAAGTACCACCCGTTTCATTTTTAAAGTCAGTTCTCGCAAATGCTTTTGACACTGGGAGATTTCCTCTGATGAAGGTGGCTTGGTGGAACTAATAGCCTGAATTGCGGCTTGTGAATCAGACAAAATAACCACTCTGACGACAACGACGAGAAGACATGTTGAGAAAAAGAACATATTAAATTATAAACAAGTATTAAATTAGAGTACGTTATTAAATTATAAACAAGTATTAAATTATAATTTATATGTTGTAATACTTTCTTTAATTATTATGTAATTAAAGAAAGTATTACAGCATATTAGATAAATTTTTCGTAGATATGTAAATAATATGGCATCCCTTTTCAATTCTTAAATACTTCACAAATTTTGCTTTATGTATGTTTTACTGTGTATTCTGCATGTAAAAAAAAAAAATCCATTTGTGTTTTATCATATTAATGATAACCATGCGAGTGTTATCATTAGTTAATGAAGGTAATTAGAAGATATTTTTCAAGAACTTCCCTTAAAATCTTATTCAATAAAAAATATTAATAATAAAACATTAGAATAAGGATTTTTGTGCAAATTTTGATAGAGTTTGAATTTTCATATTACTTCAGAGGTAAAAAAGTATTTTAACCCTATCACTGTACATTCAAAGTTACAACAATTATTAAATTATAATACGTTATTAAATTATAAATTATATGCATACCATGCTGAATATACCGGTTCTCGTTAGATCACCGAAGCCAAGCATCATTGGGCGCACTTGGGTGGGTGACCACCTGGGAACACCGCGTGCCGTTGGCATTCACACATTTGGGACCTGAATGGCCGAATTGGAAACCTCTGGCGCTCGGTAACACAGGTTTCGGGTTCGAATCCCGGCGGTGCCATGGATGTGTGTAGTGGTTCGGAATCCACTTTAAGCCGTAGGTCCCGGTCTCCCATGACTGTAAGAGCGTCACGGAGCCAAAGTCAGACTTCTACCTACGGGGTGCTCCATCCCAACAGAAGCTGCTTCCTTCCCCTTCAATCGTGAGTACGTATGGGCTCGTGGGCTTGGCCAGCCAAGTGGGATAAGAAACAACAACAACAAACATATGTTGTAATACTTTTTTTAATTATTATTAATTATCTTTATAATTATCTTTCATTAATTAGTAATTAATAATTAATGAAAGGGAATTATTAATAATAATAATAACTTAATTTAATTATTAATTATCTTTCTTTAATTATTATATAATTAAAGTATTACAACATATTAGATAAATTTATTTCAAATTTGTAAATAATATAGTATCCCTTCTCAATTTTTAAATACTTTACAAATTTCAGTTTATGTATTCTGCATGTAAAAAAAAAAAAATATATTTTTTTGCTATCTAGCCATGCGATTGTTATTATTAGTTAATGACGGTAATTAGAACATACACTCAAGAACCAAAACATTATGACCGCCTGTCAATAACGAGTTGGCCCACCTTTGGCGCGCAACACAGCTTCAACCCGCCTTGGCGTGGATGCCACATATCCTTGGTAGATGGCCGGAGACAGATTGTACCAAATGTTTGAGCAACGGTCACGCAAATCCGAGATATTGCGAATGGGCGGTCTTTGAACTCTGAGCTGCCGTCCCAGGACATCCCAAATGTGTTCTATCGGATTGAGATCCGGTGCGTTAGGCGGCCAGGACATTAACTGGAATTCAGCATCATGTTCCTGGAACCACTCCAACACAATTTTAGCCTTGTGACAAGGGGCGTTATCAAGGAATATTTATCACTTTTTAGAAAGAAACACGCTGTTTCGCATCATCCATCAAATGCTGATAAAGCGAGAAAAGAAAAACAAGTAATAAAAACAAAACATTTTTAAGTCAATTACTACCTTTTCACTCTATTGCAGAAAGTCCTTTATAAATAATTTTCATTCATTTTTTTATTTTTATCTGGTGGCATCTATTGACAGATACATGCATCTTAAATAATAAAAAAAAAAAAAATTGAATTTAATGAATGAATTAATATTTGAAAAAACTGTATTAAGAACAAGTCTCGTCCACTTCAAGTTTTAAAAAAAAAATATGTATCTGAACTCGAGTGGACGAATAAAAAGTATTTTATTAAAGTTTGAAATTTTGAACAGGATATATATAGGGAGAGTGTGAGCTAATAGAAGGAATTGAACAAGAGAATTTCTCACTGTGTTGTCACTTTCCTCTTAATGCTATAAGTCATCAAGGAAAACTGCCGCTTAAACTTAAAATAAAACTATTATTTACATGCTCGCAAGAAACTCTCGGAAGGGAATATTTATCACTTTTTAGAATGAACACAGTGTTTCGCATCATCCATCAAAGGCGGAAAAAGCGAAAAACCAATAATATAAAAAAAAAAAAAATTTAAAATCAATTCCTACTTTTTTTTCACTCTATTGCATAAAGTCCTTTATAAATAAAGTTACTTCTGGCGCCATCTATTATTAGATACATGCAATTTAAATCTAAAAAAAACTAAAACAAATTAAATAAATTTAATTACTGAATTAATATTTGAAAAAACTGTGTCAACGTCGGGTGTCATCCTCTACAAGTTCAAAAAAAAAATGCTTTTGAACTGGAGTGGATGAATAAAAAGTATTTTATGTGCGATTGAAAATGTCAACAAGATATATAGAGGGAGAGTGTGAGCTAATAGAAGGAATTGAACAAGAGAATTTCTCACTGTTTGCCCCTTTCCTCTTAATGCAATTAGTCATCAAGGAAAACTGCCACTTAACTTAAAATATAAAACTATTATTTACATTCTTGCAAGAAGGAATATTTATCACTTTTTAGAAAGAAACACAGTGTTTCGCATCATCCATCAAATGCTGATAAAGCTAAAAAAAAAAAAAAAATTTGGAGTGCCCTCGTCATTTGAAAGTCGATAATAACGCAGTCCTGGAGCATTGACGTCAAGAAAAAAAAAAGGTAACAACGGGCCTGAATGATTCGTCCGTGGGGAATTCAGCTGGGTTAACGCCCAAAGGTCCATGATTCGCCCCACCCTCCGCCCACCGACATTCGGTGCTGCAGGTAATGAGCAAAGAAAAAGGTCCACTTTGAATGACGTTTTAAGAACCAAACACAATGTTTTTCCACTCATTCAATGTATTGGACAAGGAAAATGCGTTCTTTGGTTGCTATGAAATGGTGTTCAGCAAAACAATGCATTTTAAATGAATTGCGTTCCGTGATTCTTGAGATTTCTTGAATAGCCGTAGCGAAAATCCCGCTGTGGATTGAAAATTTAACAGTTTCCTTAAAGATTAGGTCAATAGTAACGTGACGCGGCAAGCATTTGAGAGTTGAAAGTGGGTCAACTCGAAGCGGTGGATTTCAACCAGTTTCAGGCGAACGCGGTGAGGCTAGTGATGGGTCAACGTTCACGCTTAAACACCTCAACTCGAAGCGGAACTTCAGTAGGCGTAATGCTATTTTTGACGTTTCGCTGTGAAAGGGTCAAAAAAATTTTCTTGCCTGCCGCGTGAATTTTCAACACTTCACGTCTCGGTGGGAACGAGCCTTTAGCACTACCCAGGGGGCGCGTGTAACTTGAAGATAAGCCACGGACGCGGAGTAACAATGACCCGCAACGCTCTACTATCCTGTTAGACCGGGACCTACGGCTTATAGTGGACTCAGAACCACTACAAACATCCATGGCATTACCGGAACTCGAACCCGAAACCTGCGGTACCGATCGCCAGAGCGCTAACCACTCGCTTTGTTTAAGCGCGATATTTTTTTTCTTATTGCTGTTGTCGTGTCCCTCATGGAAGGAGGGAAGAGGGGTGCAGCTTCTCTTGTGATGGAGCACCCGTAGGTAGAAGTCTGACTTCTGCGTCGTGACGCTCTTACAGTCATAGGAGAGCGGGACCTACGGCTTAACGTGGATTCCGAACCACTCCAAACGTCCATGCCACAGCCGGGACTCGAATCCGAGACCTGTGGCACCGAGCGCCAGACTGCTAGCCACTCGGCCATTCAGGCCCTTTAATAGCAAAATATATTTTTTAATTTTCATGTCTGCCCTGCAGTCGTTTCTTTTACTATGTAGGGTCGTTACAGGGAATCGTTATGGGTTAAACATGTCACTAGAGAGTTTTTGCATACCGTACGTTAGTTACGTTAGTTAGTTAGTTAGTACTCATAGGAAATTGTTTCCTATGGGCATGCGCGCTAGGGAGAAAAAGCTAACGGACGTCCTGCGGTAACTAACGTACGGTATGCAAAAACTCTCTACTATGTGATTTCTTTCGATTCTCGTTGTTGTCTTCATGTTCCTTGTGTTCTTTTTCTTTTTTATTTAATTGCTTATTGTAGTCTGCCATTGGAAATGAAAAAAAATAATTAAATATTGTATATTTACTAACCTTTTTTATTCCTTTCAAATTTCACAGAACATGGGCTCGTTACTATTTTATTTCTTTTTTAAAACTTAACTTTTGGATTTTATAATTTATGTTGCTTTAATAATAATTAGAGAATTTTTGCATACCGTACTTTAAGAATAAGGTATCAGCCAGTCAAGTCGGAATGGTCGCTGCCTTCCTACGAGCCATGAACCAATGCCTTACTAACCTTAACTATTAATGCCAGAAACTTTCTCCCCCTAAACTATCCTATTACAACTTGATTTCCAAAACAAGTAATATATAAAAAAAAATCCTTTAACAAATAAAGTTGAAATTTTCCTGTGACATCCGGCGCCCTCTATTGGTAGATAACATGCAACTTAAAGCGTAATGTTGGCCAGAGAGCGATAAACAGTCGTCGCAATAGATCCTACATGAAACTTATTTTTTCGCCGTTGCCGATCCGCGAGCAAAGACGTTCTCCTTTTTCCTAACGCAATTCGCCCCCCATAACACGGAAGTTGAAAATACGTCATGCCCTAAATTACCTGTCTGCTGCGGCGCCGGCAGTGGCTTGGAAATTTACGACGGGAGCCGTTTTACCACAGGATATTTACCCTCTCCATCCATCATCTCGCTCTCTCCCCCCCCCCCCGTCTCGTGACGCGTCATATTTCAGGCCCCTCTTTCCGTCTGTCCGATTGCCGGGGTGAGTCTTTTGGAGTGGTTTTCTTGGAAGACTTTGGACATCTAGAGGTGGAATGTGCCAACGGCCGTACCATGCTGAATATACCGGTTATCGTTAGATCACCGAAGTCAAGCATCATTGGGCGCGGTCAGTACTTGGGTGGGTGACCACCTGGGAACACCGCGCGCCGTTGGCAAATTTGGGACCTGAATGGCCGAGTGTCTAGCGCTCGGTGCCACAGGTTTCGGGTTCGAATCCCGGCGGTGCCATGGATGTTTGTAATGGTTCGGAATCCACTTTAAGCCGTAGGTCCCGGTCTTCTATGACTGTAAGAGCGTCACGGAGCCAAAGTCAGGCTTCTACCTACGGGTGCTCCATCACAACAGAAGCTGCTTCCTTCCCCTTCAATCATGAGTCCATATGGGCTCGTGGGCTTGGCCAGCCAAGTGGGATAAGAAACAACAACAACAGAGGTGGAATGGAATTGGAAGAGATAATTTTATTTCATCTCGTCTGCCATTTTTTTCAATTAATACATATGACTCGAGTCATATGTAAATTATTACATATGACTCAGAATTTAAAAAAAAAAATCTAGGTTAAATAATTTAAAATACTTCCCCACATATATATTTTTTCTCTTGAATTTACAAACATATAGAATATACATTCCACTATTACTGTGTCTAAAAAAATAAGACCCGTTTTTAATTTAAAATTCCCGACCATATGGGTTTTTTATTTATTTTTTTTTTTTATTTTTTTTTTTTTTTTTTTTTTAAGTTGCTGACACTGTCCTTGTCATCTGTGTGAAATGCGACGTCAGAATATTATTAGCGTTTGCAATGTGAAACGCTAGAACTGGTTTCGGCGATTTTTGAAATATCTGAATTCATTGAGCACAGAACTTGCATTCAATTTTGTTTGCGGAAACGTATAGAATGTTGCAGAAGGCATTCGGTGAGCAACCCAATATCGGAAAGAAATATTTAGAAGTGGTATGAACAGTTGAAACAAGGCAGAGAATGCCCTGCCGATGACTTTTTAGCATGCATTGAGGATTGGAAAAAAAAGTTGGCATAAATGCATTGTGTCGGGAGGGGGATGACTTTTGAGAGGCGATGAAATAAATTCGGAAGAATAAATAAAAGATTTTTTGAAAAAAAAAAAAAAAAAATTGGTCGTACTTTTGGGGCGTAGTAGAAATTACGTATATGACTATTTTTTTTTTTTTTTCTTCAAACGACAGACAGTAAATATTTTTAAATATTCTAAAAGAAAATTCCGCGATATTAAATTTACTCGTCACTTATTAGAGTTTTTGCATACGTACGTTCGTTACCGTGGGACGTCCGTTAGCATTCTCCCTAGCGGAGAAAAGTTTCCTATGAGCATGCGCGTCCTGGTAACGCTGAACGTACGGTATGCAAAAACTCTATTATCACCATGCACATTATTTTTGAAAAAGAAAAACAAAAGCTAAGCATTGGTGTAGGAAGGTTTTCTTATCCACCAAGTGACGCCTTGTGCCAGGTATTACCAAGGGAAAGGGGGTTAGGCGCGAGAGAAATTGAAGACTGTACCACGGATTACGTAGGGTGGCCGTTAAGTAAATAATGGTATAAAGAAATGTTTAAATGAAAGTATAAACAGGTCAAAGAGGGGGCAGGAACTGCGTTGAAGACTAAGAGTACTCGGGTCGACTCTCCCTCTCAATCGGCATGAAGCTCAAGTTCAAAAAATTAAAGATTGGGTGCTTGCTGACTGTCGATTTACAATTAGAGACCTTACTGATGATGTTGGAATTTCAAAATTCTAGTTTAAAAGATGTTTTGAGCCTTGAACGCGTTACATCTTGATTGGTACCGAAAACACTGAGTGCGCCAGCTCACACTGCATAGATTCTTCGTGATTTTTTCGCCAAAAATTAAACTCATATCGTTGCACAACCACCGTAGTCACACGGTGCGAATTTTGGCTATTCCCTAAACTCAAAAGACCACTCCATTGATAGTCGATTGAAGAGACATTTCAAAAATCGCCGGAATCCGTTTCAGCGTCTCCGAAAGCCAAGCGTCACTCAAGAACTCATCAATATTTTGACGTGAAATTTCACACAGATGTTAAGGACGGTGCCTACAACCTAAAAAAGAAAAAAAATTTAAATTCCATAAGCACCAGGCAGTTTAAATTGAAAATTGTTTTTACTTTTTGGGCACAGCAGTACTTAGTGTTGCCTTGTACAATATATATTACTGAGGAACGAGAGAGAAATTGAAGACCGAACCTCGGATTACGTAGAGAGGGCCGCTAAGTCAATAATGGTATAAAATCTGTTGAGTTATTGATATAATTTCAATTAGATGGGAGTGCGCCGTCGACCCGCGTTATCCGTATCGATTGTTCTGGCGGCCGCGATCCATTTATCAGGCTGGCCTTTCCCCCGTCCATATTTTAAATAACCACAAATGACTTTTTGGTTCGCCACACCTAAGTCGATAAATGACCCACTCAGGAGTTGCTGTGATATAATTGCTGCATTCTTCAATCTTGGAAAAGATGCAGCCACAGTTGGGCCTACAGCAGACTTTATCCGTTTTTATTTTGAAAGATAATTTTCAATCCATTCCAGATTGTTGTTTTTTGAAGTCTTCTATTTTCTTTTCACTCTATTGCAGAAAGTCCTTTATAAAATAATTTTCACTCATTTTTTTAAGTTTATCGGGCGTCATCTATGGGTAGATACATGCAACTTAAATCTAAAAAAACACTAAAATTCATTTATTAAATTTAATGAATGAATTAATATTTGAAAAAACTGTATTCACACCCAGTGTCGTCCACGACAAGTTCAAAAAAAAAAAAAAATGTGTTTGAACTTGAGTGAATGGATAAAAAGTATTTTAGGAACGATTGAAAATTGGAACAAGATATATAGAGGGAGAGTGTGAGCTAATAGAAGGAATTGAATGAAGAATTAAATGCTGAAAAAATATTTAATTTTATTCTCTGAAAATAGCTTTTTAACAAACACAAAAATGATCCCACACTAAACCAGTATGATATTTCTATTTTTTCTTTTTTTTTTTTTAATGTATGTAATAATGTATTCCTCTTTCTATTTTTTATTATTAGTATTCAAGAGGTATACATTAAATTTTTTTGAACTTGAACTCTATTTTTCAGTTCCTAGAATTAATTCACACTCTCCCTATATATATATCAAATACTTTTTGCTCTATATCATACATTAATTTAATGAATATTTTAGTATTGAATTCCATTCTTCCCCTTAACCTCCTCATCTTAATTCATAGATATAATTTAAAATTTTAATTGCCTGCTTAAATGTTAGTATTATATATAGGATAAAGAGTTTCTAAAAATAAATAAATGGTACTCAAAAAAAAAAAAAAAAAAAAAAAAAAAAAAAAAAAAAAAAAAAAATACGAAAACTAAATAAAAGTAAAATGCAAAATAAAAATTGAAAATAAAATAATTTAACTTTAAATTCGCTACAATGAGGGACCCGTTGTCGATGCTACATAACTATTGAAAAAGTAAACCAACAGATGCAGATGATTATGCCTGAACGATGAATAAGATTTCACTGAAATCATGTGACGAGAACTTTTTTGTGCAAAGAGTAAATACGATAAATTTGTGCGTTGCATAAAGAGGTAAAATGGGATTATTTATTTTAGAGTAGTGACTCTTTTAGTTTTTTTTGTTTTTTTTTTAATGCGTTTCATATTTTTTTTAATACATTTTGGTCCTTATTTAGACAAAAATTGCAAAAGTTGCAATTTTTAAGTGTCAGCGACGCTTTATTTTTTTATGTTGAAGAGTAATGAAAAACGAAGAATTAAATGCTAAAAAAATAGTTTTTAATTTTTTTCTCTGGATATAGTTTTTTAACAAACCAGTATGCTATTTCTAATTTTTTTAATGTTGTTTTGATACATCTTTCTATTTTTTTATTATTAGTATTCGAAAGGTATACATTAAATTCTTTTGAACTTGAACTCTATTTCTCAGTTCCTATTATTAATTCACACTCTCCCTATATATATATCTTGTTCAAATTTTCAATCCTTTATAAAACATTTTTTATTCGTCCACTCCATTTCAAATACATTTTTTTTTAAACTTGCAGTGGATGACACTGGATGTGAATACAGTTTTTTTTAAATATTAATTCAATCATTAAATTTAATTCTTGGTAGACAGTTTTTTCAAATATTAAAGCAGTAATTAAATTTAATTAATTAATTTTAGCTGTTGTTACTTATAACACTTGGTAGATAGTTTTTTCAAATATTAATGCAGTAATTAAATTTAATTAATTAATTATAATTTTTAGATTTAAGTTGCATATATCTACCAATAGAGGGCGCCAGATGTAAGAGAAACTTTCAACTTGAAATGAAAACCTTTCTTTTTGAACTTGTAGTGGATGACACTTGATGCCAATACAGTTTTTTCAATGTGTATGAGAAAGAATTTGTTCAAATGTTCAATCGTTTATAAAACACTTTTTATTCATCCACTCGAGTTCAAATACATTTTTTTTAACTCATAGTGGATGACACTGGACGTTAATACAGTTTTTTTATTAATTCATTAATTAAAATTTTTTTTAGATTTAAGTTGCGTATATCTACCCATAGATGGCGCCAGATAAACTTAAAAAAATGAATGAAAAATATTTATAAAGGACTTTTCTGCAATATAGCGGGATAAAAAGTAGGAATTGACTTTTAAATTTTTTTTTTTTTTTTTTTTTTTTTTTTTTATTACTTGGTTTTTAACAATATTTTCGTTTATAATTTTTTTTCATCGCCTATTTATTTGAAGAACCAGTAAAATGTGTAGTTCCGATAAAAAAAAATTTTATATTACTTATTTTTAGAGATCGTTTCTCGTGTTAAAACAACCCGCAAAATAAATGTTTCTAATATAATGTTTTAAAATAACATCTTTTCTTGCTTCTATCTCCTGTGTGTATAGATTGCATATTATAGATATACAGTTTCAAATCTTTCGTAATTATCTGAACCTTTTTTCAAGAGTTAATTAGCTCACGCTCTCCCTCTATATATCTTGTTCAAATTTTCAATCGTTCATGAAATACTTCTTATTCATTCCACTCGAGTTCAAATACATTTTTTTTAAACTTGTAGCGGATGACACTGGATGCTAATACAGTTTTTTCAAATATTTATTCATTAATTCAATTTAATTAATTAATTTTAGTTTTTTAGATTTAAGTTGCATTTATCTCACAATAGATGGCGCCAGATGTAGAAGGAAAATTTCAACTTGGTATGAAAACCTTTCTTTTTTAAACTTGTGGTGGATGACACTTGATGTCAATACAGTTTTTTTCAAATATTCATTCAGTAATTAAATTTAATTTATTAATTTTAGTTTTTTTTTAGGTTTAAGTTGCATCTATCTACCCATAGATGGCGCCAGATAAACTTGAAAAAATGAATGAAAAATATTTATAAAGGACTTTCTGCAATAGAGTGAAAAAAAAGAAAAAAATTTTTTTATATTACTTGTTTCAGAGATAAATACATCATTTCTCGTATAAAAACAACGCGCAAAATAAATGTTTGTAATACAATGTTTTAAAATAACATCGTTTCTCTCACTTGCGTGCATAGATTGCATATTAAGTTAATACAGTTTCAAATCTTTCGTAATTATCTGAACCTTTTTTTTCAAGAGTTAATTAGCGTTATACTATCTTACGTCTAGGATTTTCTTTTTTTGTTGTTGTTGGTCTTCATCTAATCGACGGTAATTTAATTAGTTTTCTGTCTTCTTATCTGATTTTCTTCAATTAAAGGGCTGGTGCAATTAACTAGCGATGTTTCCATTGTAGTTTTTTGTAATGAGATACCGCTGATTTTTAATTGAAAAAAAAAACATGATTGCGTACACATTCCTTTGATAAAATTACGCTACTGTATGTGGGTACCCAATTAAGGTAAATCGTATGTACTACTATGCCCAAAAAGTAACACCAATTATTTGGTTATTAAAAAACTCTTTATTTATTCTTTCCAAATTTATTTCGTCGCCTTCAAAGTATCCCCTCCGGACACAATGCACTTGTGTCAACCTTTTTTCCAATTCTCATGGCATGCAAAAAAGTCATCGGCAGGGATGGCCTTCAAAACGCGCGGTGATTCACGTTGAATCTCTTCAATCGATTCCTCCCGGAGGGGTATTTTGAGTTTAGTGAATAGCCAGAGGTCGCACGATGTGAATGCGGTGGCTGTGGAACGATACGGGTTCAATTTTTGGCGAAAAAGTCGCGAAGAATCAATGCAGGGTGAGCTGGCGCATTCAGTCTTTTCGATACTCATCGAGATTTGACGCGTTTGAGGCGCAAAATGGAATAGACCGATCCTTTTGAAATTCCAATATTATCAACAAGGTCTCTAATTGTAAATCGACGATTTGCAAGTATCCAATGAGCATTTTTGGACGTGAGCTTCCTCGGTTGAGATTGGTGGTCGACCCAATGCGCGGTAATTTATTTCATCGCCTATATAGTAATCCCTCGGCCTGAATGGCCGACTGATCAGCACTCGGTACCACAGGTCCCGACGGTGCCATGAATGTTTGTAGTGGTTCGGAATCCACTTTAAACTGTAGGTCCCTGTCTGTTTAGCCTAATGTGTGCACAAGAGAACCGTACAGCGACAAACCAAACCAATCAAAGTATTCCCCTCCGGACACAATGTCCTTACGCCAACTTTTTTTCTGAATCCTCAATGCATGCTAAAAAGTCATCGGCAGGGAGGGCCTTCAAAGTGCGCGCCGATTCACGTTGAATCTCTTCAATCGACTCAAAACGGTGTCCCCGGAGTGGTCTTTTGTGTACAGGGAATAGCCAGAAGTCGCATGGTGTGAATACGGTGTAGCGGAATTCATTTTTGGCTAAAAGGTCGCGAATAATCAATGCAGTGTGAGCTGGCGCATTCAGTGTTTTCGATACCCATCGAGGTTGGACGCGTTTGAGACTCAAAATGGAATGGACTGATCCTATTGAAATTCCAATATCATCAGCAAGGCAATTGTAATCGCCGGTTTGCAAGCACCAAATCTTTAACTTTTTCATCGGTTGAGGTTGGTGGTCGAACAGAGGGCTCATCGCCTTCAACGGGTTCTCTGCCTTCTTCGAACTGTTTATACCACTTCTAAACATTTCTTTCCGATATAGGAATACTCACCGAATGCCTTCTGCAATATTCTATACGTTTTCACAAAAAAAAGTTCTTTGCTGAATGAATTGGGACATTTCAAATATCACCGGAATCGGTTTCAGCGTCTCACAAAGCCAAGCGTGACTCAAGCACCAATGAATATTTTGACGTGAAATTTCTCACAGATGTCAAGGACAGTGCCAGCAACCTAAAAGAAGAAAGAAAAAAAAAAGAAATTGAAATACCATAAGCCCCGGGAAATTTAAATTGAAAATGGGTCTTACTTTTTGGACACAGTAATATAAAAAAAAAAAAAAAAAAAAAAATTTTAAGTCAGTTCCTACTTTTTTTTTCACTATATTGCAGATTCATTAATTTTCATTCATTCATTTCATTCATTTTTTTTAAGTTAGAAAAGTTGAAATTTTCCTGTTATATCTGGCGCCATCTGTTATTAGACACATGCAACTTAAATCTAAAAAAAAACTGTAATTAATTAATTAAATTTAATTAATGAATGAATTAATATTTAAAAAAAACTGTATTGGCATCAAGCGTCATCCACTACAAGTTAAAAAAAATGTATTTGAACTTGAATGGATGAATAAAGAATATTATATGAAAGAGTGAAAATTTGAACAAGATATATATAGGGAGAGAGTGAACAAAAGAAAAAGTCGAATAAGAAACATTTATCTTTTTAGAATCCAACGTCCTTCTGGTATTTTTCTTGCTTGCCCACCATCTGTTTCATTGCCTTTACCTCATCAGAAAACCTCCACCCCCTCCATACGCCACTCTCCACCCCCTTCTCTCTCTCTCACCCCTCCTCTAGAATTCCCTTTTTTTTTTTATGAGTTTATCTCGCGTTGCGGAGTTTTCTGCTCTGTTGAGTTTTGAAGACTATTAATTTTTCTGTTTTTATGAAAGCGAAAAAGTTGAAAAATAAAAATGGAACTCGGAAAGTTTCGTCGGGAGTTGAATTTTTATCTTTCTCTTTTATTTGAAATTATTCGAAAGTTCAACAAAACAGAAATTTGATTTAATTTTCCTTTTTTTTTTTTTTTTTTTTTAATTTTGATAATGATAATGGGTTGGCATAGCAAATCATTTGGGTTCAAACTGTTTTGATTTTATCGATCTTTTTATTTTCAATTCCTTCTATTAGCTCACACTCTCCCTCTATATATCTTGTTCACATTTTCAATCAATAATAAAATACTTTTTATTCATTCCACTCAAGTTCAGATACATTTTTTTTTTGAACTTGTAGCGGATGACGCTGGATGTTAATACATTTTTTTTTCAAATATTAATTCATTCCTTGAATTTAATTCATTAATTTTAGTTTATTTTAGATTTAAGTTGCATGTGTCTAATAACAGATGTCATAGGAAAGTTTCAACTTTATTTGTAAAGGACTTTTCTGCAATATAGTGGTGAAAAATCTAGGAATTGACTTTAAAAAAATACTTATCTGTCATCCACTACAAGTGGATGAGTAAAAAGTATTTCATGAAGAATTGAAAATGTGAACAAGATATATATAGCGAGAGCGTGAGCTAATAGAAGGAATTGATTAAATATGGATTCATCCACTTTGCTGGTGTTTTAACACGGATTCAGACGTCACGCCTTTTGTTTTCGGATTCATTCGTGCCTTAATTGGTGCAATTTCTAACTGAATGTTCTGCTTGCATTGAAGTCATAGAGTGTGTGCTATTTTCGTTGCTGTAGTTGCCTCCAGTGCAATAAAAGAGCATCGGGCAAAGGCAGTACTCCCCTGGCTATTCGGAATAGCCTGAATAAGTTTGCACTCGTAAACAAAGCGGCGTCTAATATGCCTCGCATCCAAGAAAGAAAGTTTTACTATTAGAAAGAAAACACAATGCTACGGATGCCATATATTTGGCCATCACATAGAAAGTGTTCAGACGAAGAGAAGTGAGAGCACAAAACAGATTAATCTCCTCACACGCCACACTGATTTTGAATGTTTTTATTTAACAAGTAATATATATATATATATAAAATGTAAGTCAATTCGTACTTTATTTCACTCTATTGCAGAAAGTCCTTTATAAATACTTTTCACTCTTTTTTTTAAGTTTATCTGGCGTCCTCTATGGGTAGATATATGCAACTTAAATCTAAAAAGAACTAAAATGAATTAATTAAATTTAATGACTGAATTAATATTTGAAAAAACTGTATTCACATCCAGTGTCATCCACTACAAGTCTATAAAAGAATGTGTTTGAACTTGAGTGGATGAATAAAAAGTATTTTATGAACGATTGAAAATTTGAACAAGATATATAGAGGGAGAGTGTCAGCTAATAGAAGGAATTGAACAAACAATGATATTACAATACAAAATAGTGTTTGGCGCTTGGCATTCAATGGATTTATTAGTAATGGCTTGCCATTAATGGTAAATCGAACCGTTTGAATCAATAATAAAAAATTGAAAAATCGAAGCCGTTCGTCATTCTCAGGAATCTTTGTTTACAAATACGTTATACATTACTATTTAATGTAATTGTTATAGAACGATTATATACATTTCAAAGTAATATACATTTCAATTTACATGCATTGTGCTTAATTAAACATTCGTACTTATTTTATTTATGACAAATAAAAATTTCTCTATGGCGTTTTATTATTTTTCAAGGCCTTGCGTCAATGAAACTAAATTAGTTTAGAAACATTACTACATTAATTAATAAATATTAGTATTAGAAACAATAACTGTGTCATTCTTATTGAAAATTTCAAATCCCTTTGGTTAGTTTATTGAATAGCAAGTATTATAAAAAAAAAAAGTTTTAAAGTCCATTCCATTTTTTTATTTCACTCTATTGCAGAAAAATCCTTTATAAATAAAATTGAAATTTTCCTATGACATCTGGCGCCATCTATTATTAGATACTTGCAACTTAAATCTAAAAAAAACCTAAAATTAATTAATTAAATTGAATTAACGAATTAATATTTGAACAAACTGTATTAACATCCACTGGAAGTTCAAAAAAATGTATTTGAACTTGAGTGGATGAATAAAAAGTATCTTATGAACGATTGGAAATTTGAGCAAGATATATAGAGGGAGAGTGTGAGCTAATAGTAGGAATTGAAAATAATGTATAAGTTATTGAAAGTAGAACTTATAGCTTGAAAAATCTGATAAAATTAATGTTTCAAATGTAAAATTCGTTTCCACTTAAACACATTTTTCGAAAACTGCTTGTTGTTTGAAAATAAATGTAGATTTAGCCGCTTGCAAAAAGATGCATCCCGGCCGAGCCCCCAATTTCTGTAGTGTTACACCGGTTCCAATAGATGCATCCCGGCCGAACCCACAGTTTTGTTAGACTTCTCTACCAGTCTAACTGTGGCTGTACTTTTGCAATGGGTGTCTAGGGGTGTATTTCCAAACACATCTACGAAGCGTTGCTTTTCTCTCAACAACACATATTTAATGAATATATTTACATCAATATTTACATTAATTGTTAATCATTCACAGCCATTTTCTACCGCTGCTTGACGCAGCGCGTAGCAGTTTCGCCATCTCCCAGCGTTCCTCTCTCGCGCCCATCTGCGTTTTCTTTTCTCATCCACGGGGACCTGCTCCTTTCTCATGGGGTCAAAGTTCAATACACCCCCACGTTGTAAACAGGATCTGTCAAAGACAAGCAAGTGTCGCTATCTGGTGATTACGACACCAACAAATCCTACATAAATATTTTTAGCTTTTCTCGAAAAGGTGTTCCAATTCCTTGGATATTCCTGGTGCTGTTTTTCTGTGATGCGATATTATTTTGAATTTGATCCTGAATTCCTCGTTCTGCTTGCGCCGAACTATTTTTGGACAAATTTTTATTTTTCTTGTGGAAACATTTCATGTGAAGAGGCTCAGGTTTGCTGCGCCATTTTTTTTTTCTCTCTGTCTTTCTAGAAGTTGCCATAAAATGGCGCTGCGAGGCAAAGAGTTTTGCAAAACTGGATTTTAAATTAATTTCGTATCGTCGAGAAATGTCGTTGCGCTTTTTTGCATTCAAAAGTATTGGCTGAAATCAATCTCCACTCGTTATCATTTTATTGCGATTCGTAATTTATTTCAAATCTGATCGAAATGATTTTTTTTTGGTACGAAATTTCTCATGGCTTGATTCATTTATAATTAATTAATTTTTATTTATCATTATAATGACTTCATACAGTGTACTACTGTGTCCAAAAAGTAAGACCATTTTTCACAAGCTTACGGAATAGAAGGTTGCTGGCAATTGAAAAAATAAAAAATGAAAACATGATCCCTCAGATTTTAATGGATGTATTTTTTGTTTGGGAATGCTGAAAAAACGTTCCGAACCACAAAAAATATCTATGGCGGCGCCGGGAGTCAAATTTAAAATCTGTGGCACCGAATGCTAGTCACGCGGCCATCGGGCCCGGTTTAAATACTCTAATAAACGAATTTAAGAGGAACGTCAGAAACAAAAACCCTTAACCTTCCCCCTTGCCCCATCGCTTAACCAATAACCGTTACTTGAAATGGAGGAAGTTTTTTAAATGAAAAAGTTTTCATTCAATCGAGCCAAAAAAGTGGGTCGACCTTTTATTTATGAATTTTGCTTAGCTATTAAAGAAACCTAGAATTTTATAAAATTGAAAAAAAAAAAAAAAAAATTCATTATCCTATTGAACTAGTTCCAAAATTCTTACCTTTACATGGATCGATATTTACAGTTCTATTCAGAATAAAAACAAGTTTTATAAAAGAATTTTTTTTTCTTTATTTTTTTTAATGAATGACATTTTATACAATATAAAAAGAATTTTTTTTTTTTTTTAAAGTCTGCTATTGGCAGACATATGCAACTTAAATCTAAAAAAACTAAAATTTTAATGAGTTTTTCCAGTGCCTTTGAAATGCGAGGCGAACTGATGCTCAAAATCAAGATATTAGAGGAGAGTGTGAGCTAATAGAAGGAATTGAAAAAATTCTGATTCGGATTTTAATGGATGTATTTTTGTTGGGGATGTTTTCGCTTTTTATACACTGCTAACTTTTATCTGACGTTTGCTCATCATTTTTCCGCGAGTTCTTTCGGATTTTATTTTTCCACTATCTGACGTTTGACACATTTATTTCTACTACACCAGTGACACAATTTCCCGTCCTCTAAAAACATGTTTTCTCCTTTCACTCCAGTCATGTAATTTTTGTCGTGTTTAATAATTTCGTTTTTATTACAGCATTTTCTTCTCCACATTCTTTTAATTTTTTTCCCCTCAGTTCCCCAATTTCGACCACCCCACGCTACACAGATTCATTCGGGAGCTCCCCCTCATTTATTTATAAAGCGTCACTGCAGTACCGTGTTATTGGAAGCCCGAGGTTAAATTTCAAGGTAGGAAGGAAGAGAGGGGATCCCACCACAACCCACCCCCTTTGTCCCCCGTTCTCTTCAATCGACTAAAAACGTTGTCCCCGGTGTAGTCTTTTGAGTTTATTGAATAGCTAGAAGTAGCACAATGCTAAATCAGGTGAATACGGTGGTTGTGGAATGATATGGGTTTCATTTTTGGCGAAAAGGTCACGAAGAATCAATACAGCGTGAGCTGGCGCATTCAGTGTTTTCGGTACCCATCGAGATTTGACGCGCTTGAAGCCCAAAACATCTTTTAAACTGGAATTTTAAAATTCCAGCACCATCAGCTAGGTGGTTTCGACGGTTTACAAGCACCAAACCTTCCATTTTTTGAACATGAGTTTCGTCGGTTGTGGTTGGTGGTTATTGGAGTCCCGGGGTTAAATTTCCCAGGTAGGAGGAAGACGGTGGTTTTTCTCCCCTCCTTGCTTCTCGTGTTGCATTTTTCCCGGTTCCAGTTTATTTCGAGGCTTCTTCTGCTGCGTGGGCGGTGGGGGAGAAGTCCTTTAATGGCGCGTTTTGAACAATGTTGCAATTGCCAGGGAATTCTCGTGGGCTTCTTTCTTGCGTTGCTTCTTTTTGTTTTTATGTCGTGCCACTGTTCCCAAAAAGTAAGATCAATTATTTTTATTTTTTTCAGAAACTCTTTCATCGCCTTCAAAGTAAACCCCTCCGGATACAATGCACTAATGCCAACTATTTTTCCAATCCTCAATGCATGCTAAAAAGTCATCGGCAGGGATGACCTTCAAAGCTGGCGCCGATTCACGGTGAATCTCTCCAATCGACTCGAAACGGTGTTCCCGGAGAGAGCTTTTGAGTTTAGGGAATAGCTAGAAGTCGCACGGTGTGAATACGGTGAATTCGGTAGTTCACTTCTAAACATTTTTTTGCGATGTAGGAATGCTCACCGAGTGCCTTTTGCTTTATGTGCCTTCTGCAACATTTTATACGTCTCCGCAAACAAAATTAAATGCAAGTTCTTTGGTCAATTCATTCAGACATTTCAAAAATGGCCGGAATCCGTTTCAGCGTGTCACAAAGCCAAGCGTCACTCAAACACTCATGAATATTTTGACGTAAAATTTCACACAGATGCCAAGGACAGTGCCAGCAACCTAAAAAAGAAAAATGAAATTGAAATACCATATGCCCGGGAAATTTAAATTGAAAACTGGACTTACTTTTTGGCAAAGTAGTAGAACTCTTATGTATATTCCATTAATTTTAAGAAAAGTTTAAAAAGAAACAACTCAATTTCGGAGCCAAAATTTAAAAAAAAAAAAAAAAAAAAAAGGAAGAAAGAAAGAGGAGGATGGGGATAGAAGAACAGAAAAGTTTCAAAAAGTTTTCTCATTTACAAACCGCAATTTTACAGGGCGGAGATGAAACTCCAAATTACTATTTGAACCGACCGTGCTTAGGACGACGTCTGAGAGTACGCTTACAGTTTTAAGAAATTAACAAAAATGTATGTGATGAATATCAGTTTTTTTAAACATCTAAATCTTAAAGTTTCATGTATATTTTTTTTCAAGGCCAGTGCCAACAACCTGAAAAAAACATTGAAATACCATATGCAAGGGGAATTTAAATTTAAAACTGGTCTTACTTATTGCACACAGTAGTATATAATTCATCCAGATTTCTGTCAGCATTTGCAAAACGAGGCATTCGATATTCCCTCATGACAAGTGGCATTTAACGATCTCTTGGTGCTTCCAACAAAGAGTTCATTGCAGAAAAAAAAACCCCGAAGACGCTTTCATACAGCGCGCACGTAAAATGCATGTCTTCTTTGTTTGGCCTTTCTTTTGTACCCTGCAGAATTTTTAACTGTCTTCCCCATCTGTCGGTACGATGAGGCATTTCCATGACAATGCGCGTTGGGCAATGGGAATCGGCTTTCGGGTTGGAGTCCTCTAATTCCTCCTCCTCATCGAACGGAGTGCACCCTTTGAAGAAGATCCTTTAAAGCGCCTCCTTACATGCAGCTGTCTCGCTCGGTACACAATCAATAGCTTTCAAAGTTTCCCC
>BPLQ01005740.1:0-123085 GCA_021605075.1 Caerostris darwini | reverse complement strand
AACTTAACAACAACTGGAAAAAAAATATACTGAATCAGGAAACTCAAAAGAACGGTTAGTTTTCATTTTTATTCTCAACGTGTTTGTAGCAACAGCTCTTACAATATTTAAATATTAATTTATGCATTAATTTTATTTATAATTAATGCATATTTTATACATATAATTAATACATTATTTTAAAATTATTAATTTTATTTATGTATTAATTTTATTTTTATAAAATTAAGTTTTTATAAAAATTAAGAGATCATAATTATAACATTATAATTGTGTATAAATTGGAAATAGTATTTTCTTTCTGTAGTTAACATTATGTAAATCTGATATAACAGCTGTCTACATGTTGATTGTACTTAATTTCCTAACGCAGGGTCTTAATTATTATATGTAAAACATCATAAAACATAGCATCATAAAACAGTATATAATGATGCTTACAGAAAAGAAAACAATATAATATAATATATATATATATGAAAATGTAAATCTACATATTAAATATAAATATCTATTGTAAACAATTATGTAGGATTGTAATTTACACACACATATATATATATATGTGTGTGTGTGTGTGTGTATGTACATGGAAAACTGGAAAACTATATACAAACTATAACTACCTATTGTAAAAAATTATGCAGAATTTATATATATTATAAGGGACATCTATATATTAACTATATTTTGAATTGTAAATAATTATGTAGGATTATAATTTATCTCTCTATCTCTATTTATGTATATATATTAACATGGAGGTACATATATTAACAATAAATTAACTATTAACTATAATTATATCTTGTAAACCATTATGTAGGGTTATAATTTATATGTATATGTGAAAGTGTGTGTGTATTGTTATATTATAGATGATTTTCAGAAGAATATATTTAAGTATTTTTTCGAGGCAAATTGTAACTGCCTATTGTCTATATAGTCGTCAATATCTTATTTTTTTGTGTAATTCACGCTCGTTTAATTTTCTTTAATTAATGAATAATTATTTAATAAATTGTTTTTGATTTTGTGGAACATTTTTTGTTAGTTCAACATTATTTAAAATAATTGCTTTATACGTAAAAATTAATTGTGTTAAGTACGATATAAGATAAACCTTTATTTCAAAATACAGTGCTTTCTCATTTATTATTATTAAATTCATTAGTTTACATCAAATTGTTTCTTATTTCATTGAGTACAAAACGTAAATTGACAGGTAAAAAACATATTTCACCTTTTGAGTTACCCTTTTAGTTAGTTCATATCTCAAAAACAATTCATTGGAAACATAAAATTATTTTTATTGAAGTTAAATAAATATACCATACATATATTTGAACACGAAATAAAAAAAAGCTGTTCTATATATTAAAACAAAAGTAAATAAGTAATTTTTATTTTCACAATTGAGAAAAATTCGTAATTTTTGAAATTAATAGTAATTATCAAAATTTACGAATTTTACATAATTATTAATTTTAAAAAATTCGTAATTTTTGATAGCATTTACGTTGCAATTCACTGAAGGATATTTATACATTTAAAAAAAAAAGTTATGTCTTTAAATATTAGGTTGTTGCATAATTATCAGACGTTTTTTGACGGGTTATATTTCAATAAAAATTTACAATATTTTATAAATTTGTGTATGAAAATATCCTTCTAGTTTTAGATTATAAAAATGTGTGTCGATAATCATACTCATACTCATTTTTGTGTTATTTTCTACCAATAACAATTCCCTTTTAACATGATTTTCCAATGGATGATTCAACTTCTGTCCCTTCAAACACATCATATTGCCTTCTTAAGTGCATTCTTTTTGGTGAAACTACTGACAAAAAGCAGATCCCGTTTCTTTTGAGGGTTTGAAGAGAAGCCACGTTTCAACCCCAGTTACAAGATCCTTCAGAAACGGACTCCACTCTTTAAGTTGAAGCAAATCGGTGAAAAGTCGGACACATTCGGCTTTTTCGTTTTTCGTTTTTTTGGGGGGATCCATCCAGACTATTTCCATAGCTTTTCAAACTTTTTGAGATGCCGAACGATGGTTGAATGGTCATATTGAAGTTGTAGGCCAGCATTCAAATTGTCAAGCTTTCGTTCCCTTCCACGGCTGCCAAAAGTGCCTGGTCGTCGAAATCCGATGGTCGACCTCTTCCTGCATTATCTTCCAAGCTGGTGTTGGCAGATTTGAAACATTCCCTGCTGATTATGCCCACACCGAAAAGTTCGTTGTGATCACGAAATGACAGCACTGCTTTCCAACCTTTCTTAATGTGGTACAGCATAATATGGCGAATATGAGTATGATTATAGACACGCATTTTTATAACCTAAAATTAGAAGGATATTTTAATTCATAAATTTATAAAATATTGTAAATTTTTATTCAAATATAGCACGTTAATGAAACTCCTGATAATTATGCACCAACCCAAAATATTGTAAAATTTAATTTAATTAAATTCTTAATTCAATTTACTTGCTACCTTTTAATGAATATTTCACATGTGAAAATGTATAAATTTACTTTTAATATAAGAAATGCTATATTAGATGTGTTAACTAACAAATCCTCATCAACTTTGCTTTGCAAATTTAAATTACTTTCTAATTGTTGATTATTATTGTTTGATCAATTGTTCGAAGTTGTAACTAAACCATTTCAAATAAGAATCAATTTCTGAAAAATAGAAACACTTTCTTGAGAAAATAGTTGGTTCAACTTATCTAAAATGTTTTACAGTTTTCCACTGATTGTAGTAAAAATAGCAGCAAATTGAAAAACTTTGATAAAGCGAAATTAAATTCCTTTCCATTCAAAGATTCCCACAGCTTTTGAAATAAAGCTCTTTTTGGCATCATAGATTATAATTTCTAACTAAAATGTTTAAAAACATTTTGAAACTTAATTAATAATAGTAAAGGTGACCCACATTAGTTTGGCTTGTGAAAATAATAAATTTTTATACCGACTTATGTTAATAGGTAAAACAAAAAGCAAACAGTAGTAAAGTGAATATTTTCAAGAAAATATGATGGAAATATTAACATTCCATAAAAAGCTCAGTATTATAGATAATAAAATGTTTAATAAAATCCGTTACTCGTCACATTTTATTTGGGGTCATATTAAAATAAACAAATATGACAACAAATTTAGAATGTACAACATGAATAAATAATTAAAAATATGATGGATTTAGAAGACAACAAATTAACGACACATTTTATTTGAGGTCATATTAAAATAAAAAAAATATGACAACAAATTTAGAAAGTACAATATGAATAGATAATTAAAAAAAATAATGGATTTAGAAGACAACAAATTAACGACACATTTTATTTGGGGTCATATTAAAATAAACAAATATGGCAACAAATATAGAAAGTACAATATGAATAAATAATTAAAATTATAATGGATTTAGAAGACAATTAACGACACATTTTATTTGGGGTCATATTAAAATACAGAAATATGGCAGCAAATATAGAAAGTACAACATGAATAGATAATTAAAAAAAATAATGGATTTAGAAGACAACAGATTAACGACACATTTTATTTGGGGTCATATTAAAATTAGCAAATATGACAACAAATTTAGAATGTACAATATGAATAAACAATTAAAAATATAATGAATTAAGAAGACAACAAATTTAGAATGTACAATATGAATAAACAATTAAAAATATAATGAATTAAGAAGACAACAAATTTAGAATGTACAATATGAATAAACATTTAAAAATATAATGAATTAAGAAGACAACAAATTAACAGTTGACAAAAATTCTGAACCAAAGTGTCAGTCAGTGCACTAAATAAAACATTTATGCAATACATTTATGATCTATGAAACTGGAAAACGAATCATTTAATATTAGATTCAAATATACTTTGTATTATTTAATGATTCAAAAATTTGATATCATTTCTAAATATTGAATATATTAAGTGAATTTTATAATAACATATTCATTCATGTAAAAATTTATCACAGATAACAATTAAAAAAAATTTTCCTGTATCCATGACAACTCATATAAAATAGTTGATTTCTAAAGTGACACACAAACATAATTAATATTTTTCTTTTAATAAAAATCTAATAATCTTTTTAAAATTGAAGCAGAAACACCAAGCCCATTATCATGATCTTCTTATACCGGATTTGTAATGTACTGTATGTAAGAAGAGAATAGTAATGATGAGGAATAATTGATAATGAATGTAAGATTTGTTGATATGAAAATGTTGAGGAGTAATTAATAATGAACTAGTTAACATGTATTCAATTCTTGCCATAAAAAACCTTTTTTTCAAGAACAATGTTTACTGAATGGTATCGTATGCCTTAAAAATCGGCTTTCTTATTAACATGGAACAAAATCTTTTAGAAGAAGAACTATTTTGGTTTCCAACTAAACCTTTTAAAAATCGAAGCAAAAAATATCATCCCCTTATTGTCAGGATCTTATACATTATTTCTAATGTATTGTATGTATTGTATTGTATTGTATTGTATGTAAGAGGAGTATAATACTAAAGAGGAGTAATTGATAATGAATGTAAGATTTGTTGATATGAAAATGTTGAGGAATAATTAATAATGAACTAGTTAACATGTATTCAATTCTTGCCATAAAATTTTTTTTCAAGAACAATGTTTACTGAATTGAATGGTCTACATTTAAAAATGTTTTCAAAATGTACATTTAAAAATGGTCATATCCTTCAAAGACAAAATTTAGTTTGTCCAGAAAGTTTGAAGATGAATTAAAATCCAAGGACCAAAAAATATCATTAAAAGGCCTTTAATATATATTTCATAATCATTTGCTTATGTTGTTAATTTAAAATTTACTTTTAAACTTTTTTACTTATAAAATTACAATTTAAAATTTTTAGATCTTCTTTTCTGGTTTATTACTGAGTAATACAAACTGAGTTCAACGAGCTTCTGAAATACTACATAATTAATTTCCTACATAATTAATACAATAACTACATATTTACTTCTACTAATTCTATTTATTAACTACGTAAATAAAATGTTCGATATCATCATTTCTATTATTTCTAAAACTTGAACCTGTCGCTTGCGCAACAAAAGCATTTTGGTGTGAGATAAATTTAAAAAATTGAATATTTTTTTTTTTTATTAAACCTAAAATAGTCATTATTTAAAAACCCCAGGAAAATATTTCTTCAGTTTGATAAACAGGAATATTGGATAGGACTATCAAATGCTTTGTATTTAAACAATGGGAAAAATTATATTTAGATATCAATTATCTTGTAGGCTCATGATCAATAGAATAGAAGAACAATCCCAGGCCAAAGTTGCACTTTTTTTATCAGACGGGAATCTCCCCTCTCGTAATCTATGCACTGAAATCTATTGTCGCACCATTCTTTCACTTTCGGTTGGCTTGGAGATAGACAAGAATTTAAAATGCGTGCAATTTTAAGTCCATTACGTCATAACCATTTAATCAAAATTAACCATTCCTTTCAAAATTAATTAATTTAAACTGATTAAAAAAATTAGATTAGTTAAAGTAGTAAACAAAATATTCAATAGAATATTTTAAAGATAAATTTTTTATATAGATAAACAAGTAATATAAAAAAAAATAAGAACAATATAAGAAATAATAATATAAGAAAAAAATAAGAAAAAAACAAGATTAATATAAGAAAAAAACTAGATAAACAAGTAATATAAAAAAAAAAAAAAAAAAAAAAATCGATTCCTACTTTTTTTTTTTTTTTTCATTATAAAGTTGAAATTTTCCTCTTACATCTGGAGCCATCTATTGGTAGATGCATGCAATTTCAATCTTAAAAAAAATCTAAAAGTAATTAATTACATTTAATTAATGAATTAGTATTTGAAAAGACTGTACTAACATCCAGTGTCATCCACTACAAGTTTAAAAAAATGTATTTGAACTTGCGTGAATGAATAAAAAGTATTTTATTGACGATTGAAAATTTGAACAAGATATATATAGGAAGAGTGTGAACTAATGGAATTAAAAAAATGAATATCCATCAAATTTTCCCTATAATGGGAAACTACATAATGGCACGTGCCACAAACTATATACGAAATAATTTATTATACATAAGAAATCGCGTCGAAAAAAAAAAAAAGACTGATGTTGGAAAATTAAAATACGTTCAGTAATTTTCTAAAATCACATAAAACCAAAACAGATAGTTAAAATTAACCGAAAACAATTTTTTTTTTTTAAATTTACAAAAATTATTTAAAAAAAAGTCCAATGCATCATAACCATCTTTCAAAATCAAAGGAACCCCTTAAGAATCTACGTTAAAAGTGAGTGTAGGCCTTCCGTTTAAAAAATTAAGCATATTCATTCTAAATTATCTATATTTGTGAAGCCTCAGTCCAACTGTAAGAAGGTTGTTGTCCAATTATTGTGAACGTCCAAGTATTCTTTTGCAATCCATCCTTGTAATTTGTATATTTTCCAATATTTAATTTTATTTGCAATGGTAAGTTTAGACAAATATCATAAAAATACATAGATATTGTTATTACTTGTTGTTGTTGTTACATGTCCCACTTCGTAGATATCTAATCTAGACAAAGCCCACGAACCCGTATGGACTCATGGTTGAAGGGGCAGGAAGCAGCTTCTATTACGAAGGAGCACCGTAGGTAGAAGTCCGATTTTTGCTCCGTGATGCTCTTACAGTCATATGAGATTCCAAACCTCTACGATCATCCATGGCACCGCCGGGACACGAACCCGAAATCTATGGTACCCAGCGCCTGAGGTATTTTATTTCCAATGGTAAGTTTACAGGACACATATCATAAAAATACAAAGAACAAGATATAAACAAAGAAGATCGATTAATTCATCTACTTAAGTCTGGCAATCCAATAACGCTTCCATATAGAAGGGAAGGCAGAGCAGAACTGGAAGCAAAGGGAGAGGTATCCAATTTTTTCTTGGTTATCACACAGCAGACAGAGAGGGTCAGGGGTCAGTTTAATTCTGTAAAGGTACTTGCGGAGACAATCGTTACCGCAGAAAAGCCATAGCAATGCCAACGACTTATCTGTAGGCCATTCAGGGATATCATGAATAGGATCGTATCAGGGCTTGAGACTGTTTTTAGCATAGACGAAATACATACAAAAAACAAGATAAAAATAAATGACATCAGTTAATCCATCCACTTAAGTATGACAATCCAATAACGCTTCCATATAGAAGAGAAGGCAGGGCAGAACTGGAAGCAAAGTGAGACGTATCCAATTTTTTTCTTGGTTATCACACAGCAGACAGAGAGGGTCAGGGGTCAGTTTAATTCTGTAAAGGTACTTGCGGAGACAATCGTGACCGCAGAAAAGCCATAGCAATGCCAACGACTTATCTGTAGGCCATTCAGGGATATCATGAATAGGATCGTATCAGGGCTTGAGACTGTTTTTAGCATAGACGAAATACATACAAAAAACAAGATAAAAATAAATGACATCAGTTAATCCATCCACTTAAGTATGACAATCCAATAACGCTTCCATATAGAAGAGAAGGCAGGGCAGAACTGGAAGCAAAGTGAGACGTATCCAATTTTTTTCTTGTTTATCACACAGCAGACAGAGAGGGTCAGGGGTCAGTTTAATTCTGTAAAGGTACTTGCGGAGACAATCGTGACCGCAGAAAAGCCATAGCAATGCCAACGACTTATCTGTAGGCCATTCAGGGATATCATGAATAGGATCGTATCAGGGCTTGAGACTGTTTTTAGCATAGACGAAATACATACAAAAAAACAAGATAAAAATAAATGACATCAGTTAATCCATCCACTTAAGTATGACAATCCAATAACGCTTCCATATAGAAGAGAAGGCAGGGCAGAACTGGAAGCAAAGTGAGACGTATCCAATTTTTTCTTGGTTATCACACAGCAGACAGAGAGGGTCAGGGGTCAGTTTAATTCTGTAAAGGTACTTGCGGAGACAATCGTGACCGCAGAAAAGCCATAGCAATGCCAACGACTTATCTGTAGGCCATTCAGGGATATCATGAATAGGATCGTATCAGGGCTTGAGACTGTTTTTAGCATAGACGAAATACATACAAAAAACAAGATAAAAATAAATGACATCAGTTAATCCATCCACTTAAGTATGACAATCCAATAACGCTTCCATATAGAAGAGAAGGCAGGGCAGAACTGGAAGCAAAAGTGAGACGTATCCAATTTTTTCTTGGTTATCACACAGCAGACAGAGAGGGTCAGGGGTCAGTTTAATTCTGTAAAGGTACTTGCGGAGACAATCGTGACCGCAGAAAAGCCATAGCAATGCCAACGACTTATCTGTAGGCCATTCAGGGATATCATGAATAGGATCGTATCAGGGCTTGAGACTGTTTTTAGCATAGACGAAATACATACAAAAAACAAGATAAAAATAAATGACATCAGTTAATCCATCCACTTAAGTATGACAATCCAATAACGCTTCCATATAGAAGAGAAGACAGGGCGGAACTGGAAGCAAAGTGAGACGTATCCAATTTTTTCTTGGTTATCCCACAGCAGACAGAGAGGGTCAGGGGTCAGTTTAATTCTGTAAAGGTACTTGCGGAGACAATCGTGACCGCAGAAAAGCCATAGCAATGCCAACGACTTATCTGTAGGCCATTCAGGGATATCATGAATAGGATCGTATCAGGGCTTGAGACTGTTTTTAGCATAGACGAAATACATACAAAAAACAAGATAAAAATAAATGACATCAGTTAATCCATCCACTTAAGTATGACAATCCAATAACGCTTCCATATAGAAGAGAAGGCAGGGCAGAACTGGAAGCAAAGTGAGACGTATCCAATTTTTCTTGGTTATCACACAGCAGACAGAGAGGGTCAGGGGTCAGTTTAATTCTGTAAAGGTACTTGCGGAGACAATCGTGACCGCAGAAAAGCCATAGCAATGCCAACGACTTATCTGTAGGCCATTCAGGGATATCATGAATAGGATCGTATCAGGGCTTGAGACTGTTTTTAGCATAGACGAAATACATACAAAAACAAGATAAAAATAAATGACATCAGTTAATCCATCCACTTAAGTATGACAATCCAATAACGCTTCCATATAGAAGAGAAGGCAGGGCAGAACTGGAAGCAAAGTGAGACGTATCCAATTTTTTTCTTGGTTATCACACAGCAGACAGAGAGGGTCAGGGGTCAGTTTAATTCTGTAAAGGTACTTGCGGAGACAATCGTGACCGCAGAAAAGCCATAGCAATGCCAACGACTTATCTGTAGGCCATTCAGGGATATCATGAATAGGATCGTATCAGGGCTTGAGACTGTTTTTAGCATAGACGAAATACATACAAAAAACAAGATAAAAATAAATGACATCAGTTAATCCATCCACTTAAGTATGACAATCCAATAACGCTTCCATATAGAAGAGAAGGCAGGGCAGAACTGGAAGCAAAGTGAGACGTATCCAATTTTTTCTTGGTTATCACACAGCAGACAGAGAGCGTCAGGGGTCATTTTAATTCTGTAAAGGTACTTGCGGAGACAATCGTGACCGCAGAAAAGCCATAGCAATGCCAACGACTTATCTGTAGGCCATTCAGGGATATCATGAATAGGATCGTATCAGGGCTTGAGACTGTTTTTAGCATAGACGAAATACATACAAAAAACAAGATAAAAATAAATGACATCAGTTAATCCATCCACTTAAGTATGACAATCCAATAACGCTTCCATATAGAAGAGAAGGCAGGGCAGAACTGGAAGCAAAGTGAGAGGTATCCAATTTTTTCTTGGTTATCACACAGCAGACAGAGAGGGTCAGGGGTCAGTTTAATTCTGTAAAGGTACTTGCGGAGACAATCGTGACCGCAGAAAAGCCATAGCAATGCCAACGACTTATCTGTAGGCCATTCAGGGATATCATGAATAGGATCGTATCAGGGCTTGAGACTGTTTTTAGCATAGACGAAATACATACAAAAACAAGATAAAAATAAATGACATCAGTTAATCCATCCACTTAAGTATGACAATCCAATAACGCTTCCATATAGAAGAGAAGGCAGGGCAGAACTGGAAGCAAAGTGAGACGTATCCAATTTTTTCTTGGTTATCACACAGCAGACAGAGAGGGTCAGGGGTCAGTTTAATTCTGTAAAGGTACTTGCGGAGACAATCGTGACCGCAGAAAAGCCATAGCAATGCCAACGACTTATCTGTAGGCCATTCAGGGATATCATGAATAGGATCGTATCAGGGCTTGAGACTGTTTTTAGCATAGACGAAATACATACAAAAACAAGATAAAAATAAATGACATCAGTTAATCCATCCACTTAAGTATGACAATCCAATAACGCTTCCATATAGAAGAGAAGGCAGGGCAGAACTGGAAGCAAAGTGAGACGTATCAATTTTTCTTGGTTATCACACAGCAGACAGAGAGGGTCAGGGGTCAGTTTAATTCTGTAAAGGTACTTGCGGAGACAATCGTGACCGCAGAAAAGCCATAGCAATGCCAACGACTTATCTGTAGGCCATTCAGGGATATCATGAATAGGATCGTATCAGGGCTTGAGACTGTTTTTAGCATAGACGAAATACATACAAAAAACAAGATAAAAATAAATGACATCAGTTAATCCATCCACTTAAGTATGACAATCCAATAACGCTTCCATATAGAAGAGAAGGCAGGGCAGAACTGGAAGCAAAGTGAGACGTATCCAATTTTTTTCTTGGTTATCACACAGCAGACAGAGAGGGTCAGGGGTCAGTTTAATTCTGTAAAGGTACTTGCGGAGACAATCGTGACCGCAGAAAAGCCATAGCAATGCCAACGACTTATCTGTAGGCCATTCAGGGATATCATGAATAGGATCGTATCAGGGCTTGAGACTGTTTTTAGCATAGACGAAATACATACAAAAACAAGATAAAAATAAATGACATCAGTTAATCCATCCACTTAAGTATGACAATCCAATAACGCTTCCATATAGAAGAGAAGGCAGGGCAGAACTGGAAGCAAAGTGAGACGTATCCAATTTTTCTTGGTTATCACACAGCAGACAGAGAGGGTCAGGGGTCAGTTTAATTCTGTAAAGGTACTTGCGGAGACAATCGTGACCGCAGAAAAGCCATAGCAATGCCAACGACTTATCTGTAGGCCATTCAGGGATATCATGAATAGGATCGTATCAGGGCTTGAGACTGTTTTTAGCATAGACGAAATACATACAAAAAACAAGATAAAAATAAATGACATCAGTTAATCCATCCACTTAAGTATGACAATCCAATAACGCTTCCATATAGAAGAGAAGGCAGGGCAGAACTGGAAGCAAAGTGAGACGTATCCAATTTTTTCTTGGTTATCACACAGCAGACAGAGAGGGTCAGGGGTCAGTTTAATTCTGTAAAGGTACTTGGTGGAGACAATCGTGACCGCAGAAAAGCCATAGCAATGCCAACGACTTATCTGTAGGCCATTCAGGGATATCATGAATAGGATCGTATCAGGGCTTGAGACTGTTTTTAGCATAGACGAAATACATACAAAAACAAGATAAAAATAAATGACATCAGTTAATCCATCCACTTAAGTATGACAATCCAATAACGCTTCCATATAGAAGAGAAGGCAGGGCAGAACTGGAAGCAAAGTGAGACGTATCCAATTTTTTTCTTGGTTATCACACAGCAGACAGAGAGGGTCAGGGGTCAGTTTAATTCTGTAAAGGTACTTGCGGAGACAATCGTGACCGCAGAAAAGCCATAGCAATGCCAACGACTTATCTGTAGGCCATTCAGGGATATCATGAATAGGATCGTATCAGGGCTTGAGACTGTTTTTAGCATAGACGAAATACATACAAAAAACAAGATAAAAATAAATGACATCAGTTAATCCATCCACTTAAGTATGACAATCCAATAACGCTTCCATATAGAAGAGAAGGCAGGGCAGAACTGGAAGCAAAGTGAGACGTATCCAATTTTTTTCTTGGTTATCACACAGCAGACAGAGAGCGTCAGGGGTCATTTAATTCTGTAAAGGTACTTGCGGAGACAATCGTGACCGCAGAAAAGCCATAGCAATGCCAACGACTTATCTGTAGGCCATTCAGGGATATCATGAATAGGATCGTATCAGGGCTTGAGACTGTTTTTAGCATAGACGAAATACATACAAAAACAAGATAAAAATAAATGACATCAGTTAATCCATCCACTTAAGTATGACAATCCAATAACGCTTCCATATAGAAGAGAAGGCAGGGCAGAACTGGAAGCAAAGTGAGAGGTATCCAATTTTTTTTGGTTATCACACAGCAGACAGAGAGGGTCAGGGGTCAGTTTAATTCTGTAAAGGTACTTGCGGAGACAATCGTGACCGCAGAAAAGCCATAGCAATGCCAACGACTTATCTGTAGGCCATTCAGGGATATCATGAATAGGATCGTATCAGGGCTTGAGACTGTTTTAGCATAGACGAAATACATACAAAAACAAGATAAAAATAAATGACATCAGTTAATCCATCCACTTAAGTATGACAATCCAATAACGCTTCCATATAGAAGAGAAGGCAGGGCAGAACTGGAAGCAAAGTGAGACGTATCCAATTTTTTTCTTGGTTATCACACAGCAGACAGAGAGGGTCAGGGGTCAGTTTAATTCTGTAAAAGGTACTTGCGGAGACAATCGTGACCGCAGAAAAGCCATAGCAATGCCAACGACTTATCTGTAGTCCATTCAGGGATATCATGAATAGGATCGTATCAGGGCTTGAGACTGTTTTTAGCATAGACGAAATACATACAAAAACAAGATAAAAATAAATGACATCAGTTAATCCATCCACTTAAGTATGACAATCCAATAACGCTTCCATATAGAAGAGAAGGCAGGGCAGAACTGGAAGCAAAAGTGAGACGTATCCAATTTTTTCTTGGTTATCACACAGCAGACAGAGAGGGTCAGGGGTCAGTTTAATTCTGTAAAGGTACTTGCGGAGACAATCGTGACCGCAGAAAAGCCATAGCAATGCCAACGACTTATCTGTAGGCCATTCAGGGATATCATGAATAGGATCGTATCAGGGCTTGAGACTGTTTTTAGCATAGACGAAATACATACAAAAAACAAGATAAAAATAAATGACATCAGTTAATCCATCCACTTAAGTATGACAATCCAATAACGCTTCCATATAGAAGAGAAGGCAGGGCAGAACTGGAAGCAAAGTGAGACGTATCCAATTTTTTTCTTGGTTATCACACAGCAGACAGAGAGGGTCAGGGGGTCAGTTTAATTCTGTAAAGGTACTTGCGGAGACAATCGTGACCGCAGAAAAGCCATAGCAATGCCAACGACTTATCTGTAGGCCATTCAGGGATATCATGAATAGGATCGTATCAGGGCTTGAGACTGTTTTAGCATAGACGAAATACATACAAAAAACAAGATAAAAATAAATGACATCAGTTAATCCATCCACTTAAGTATGACAATCCAATAACGCTTCCATATAGAAGAGAAGGCAGGGCAGAACTGGAAGCAAGGTGAGACGTATCCAATTTTTTCTTGGTTATCACACAGCAGACAGAGAGGGTCAGGGGTCAGTTTAATTCTGTAAAGGTACTTGCGGAGACAATCGTGACCGCAGAAAAGCCATAGCAATGCCAACGACTTATCTGTAGGCCATTCAGGGATATCATGAATAGGATCGTATCAGGGCTTGAGACTGTTTTTAGCATAGACGAAATACATACAAAAACAAGATAAAAATAAATGACATCAGTTAATCCATCCACTTAAGTATGACAATCCAATAACGCTTCCATATAGAAGAGAAGGCAGGGCAGAACTGGAAGCAAAGTGAGACGTATCCAATTTTTTCTTGGTTATCACACAGCAGACAGAGAGGGTCAGGGGTCAGTTTAATTCTGTAAAGGTACTTGCGGAGACAATCGTGACCGCAGAAAAGCCATAGCAATGCCAACGATTTATCTGTAGGCCATTCAGGGATATCATGAATAGGATCGTATCAGGGCTTGAGACTGTTTTTAGCATAGACGAAATACATACAAAAAACAAGATAGAAATAAAGGACATCAGTTAATCCATCCACTTAAGTCTGACAATACAATAACGCTTCCATATAGAAACAGAAGACAGTGCAGAACTGGAAGCAAAGTGAAACGTATCCATTCCTTCCTGGTTATCACACAGGAGACAGAGAGGGTCAGGAGTCAGTTTCTGTAAAATTGCTTACGGAAACAATCGTGACCTCAGAAAAGTCATAGCAATGCCACTGAATTTTCTCTAGGGCATTCAGGACAATATCTGCCATGCAGAACTCTAAGAAACTCACACTGAAAGCCAGACTGATTTCCGTGTTTGTAGATCATTTTGCCTTCTTAGACGTTGCCCGGAGTGCATCATGAGGAGGTAGGTCCATTACGTCGTAACCACTCATTCAAAATTAACCGTTTCTTTCAAAATTAATTAACTTAATCTAATAAAAAATTGGATTAATTAAAGTAGTAAACAGAATATTCAATAGAATATTTTCAAGGTTAATTTTTATATTCCTTCAAAAAAATTGAATATCCATCAAATTTCTCCTCTAATGGGGAACGACATGATGGCACGTGTCACCAACTATATACGAAATAATTTATTATACATAAGAACCGCGTCGAAACAAAAGGAACGATGTTGAAAAATTAAAATTCAGTAATTTTCTATAATCGCATAAAACCAAAACAGTTAGTCACAATTAACCTAATAAAATTTTTCAAAATTTACAAAAATTATAAACAAAAATAATAGTGTATTGCAGATAATTTCAAAATCTAAAAGAAATTCATAAAAAAATATTCGTGTTATTATTAATGCATTTTATTTTTTTGAAAAGTGATATTTGAGTGAGTTTTTCATTTTGGAATTATTATTCCCTTTTTATAAGGTTTTTCTCTGTTTGCGAACTAATTGCAAATAAATTTCGTCATCAGAAACGATGTCTCATTTCAGTTGATTGCTTTCAATGCAATACTCAAAATGATTAGATAGCTATTTGTGGTTGTCGTACGTCTCATGTAATAATAATGGGAATTCCCAAATTTAAAAAATCTACCTCGTCATAAATCAATCTGACTGAAATGTAGTCAATAACGAGTATCCATTAGATAACTACAAATTCAAATGCAGCAAAAAATATTTATTAGTTCTTTTAATTAGAAATTTTATTTAACAATTAAATATCCTATATGTTTTTATTTAAGTTAAGTATCTCTTAAGAATGTAATACTTCAACAAAGAACAAATATTTTTAGAGCATGGGATTATGAAGAGATCACGGTAGGATAAGAAATTTATCTGTTTAATATTTATTGATAAGTTTCTGAAGTATTATTAAATTATTGAAAGTTATGAATTATTATTAAATTATTGAAAGTTATGAATTATTATTAAATTATTGAAAGTTTTCTGAATAATTCAAACGTTCTGCAATAGAGTTGGTGCCACTATTTTAAAATCAAGCATCTGTTCATTAGTGTTATGCATGAAATGAAGTGAAATGGACTGAGGTTTAAGAGTATGATAATTTTTGGTGATTGAAGATGAATTTAAAACAGCAGAATATAAAAATTCCTAAAAAAGATACATTTAATATATAATATTTCATAATTATATGCTTGTGTTTTTAATTATTTTTTTTTAAATTTAGCCCAACAACATAATTTTCCATAGATATTGAAATTAATAATACTGCATGAATAGTGAAATTATCTCTATTAAATTAACAATTTACATAAATTAAATAGGAACTTTATTAAAATAATTTAACCAAAACTTCTGATTTAGTACAATAATTTGTGTATTCACAAAAGAGGGGATTCTAAACTTTGTAGATGGAAGATTATTAGAATTATTGAAAATTACTGAATTATTATTAAATTATTGAAAATTTTTTGAGTTATTCAAACGTCCTGCAATATAGTTGGTGCCGTTATCTTAAAATCAAAGATCTATTCCTTAGTGTTATACGTGAAATGCTGAGAATGGAATGATTATTAAAAGTATGATAATTTGTGGTGATTGATTATATGCGAGCTTCACAAACCTATGTTTGTACAAAAATTTGAAGATGAATTTAAAAATTGCATAAAAAGTGGCATTTAATGCATAGTATTTCATCATTATATGCTTGTGTTTTTATTTATTTATTTTTTAATTTAGCCCAACAACATAACTTTCCTTAGATATTTGATCTAATGATACTGCATGAAAAGTGAAATTTATTCTACTTGTAGTAATATCTATTAAATTAGCGATTTGCATAAATTAAACAGCAACATTATTTAAATAATTAAACCAAAACTTCTGATTTAGTACAATAATTTGTGTATTCACTAAAGTGGGGATTCTAAACTTTGTAGATTATTAGAATTATTGAAAGTTACAGAATTATTATTAAATTATTGAAAGTTTGTTGCGTAATTCAAACTTCCTGCAATACAGTTGGTGCCACTATTTTAAAATCAAACATCTGTTCCTTAGTGTTATGCATGAAATGAAGTGAAATGGACAGAGTTTTAAGAGTATGATAATTTTTGGTGATTGATTATATGCGATCTTCACAGGCCTATGTTGTACAAGAATTTGAAGATGTATTTAAAACAGCAGAATATAAAAATTTCATAAAAAGATACATTTAATGTATAGTATTTCATCATTATATGCTTGTGTTTTTAATTATTTTTTTTTAATTTAGCCCAACAACATAACTTTCCTTAGATATTTGATCTAATAATAAATACTGCATGAATAGTAAAATTTATTCTACTTGTACTAATATCTATTAAATTAGCGATTTGCATAAATTAAACAGCAACTTTATTTAAATAATTAAACCAAAACTTCTGATCTAGTACAACAATTTGTGTATTCACTAAAGTGGGGATTCTAAACTTTGTAGATGGAAGATTATTAGAATTATTGAAAGTTACTGAATTATTATTAAATTATTGAAAGTTTTTTGTGTTATTCAAACGTCCTGCAATACAGTTGGTGCCATTATTTTAAAATCAAAGATCTGTTCCTTAGTGTTATACGTGAAATGATGAGAATGGAATGACTTTTAAAAGTATGATAATTTGGGGTGATTGATTATATGCGAGCTTCACAAGCCTATGTTTGTACAAAAATTTGAAGATGAATTTAAAAATTGCATAAAAAGTGGCATTTAATGCATAGTATTTCATCCTTATATGCTTGTGATTTTAATTTTTTTTTAATTTAGCCCAACAACATAACTTTACTTAGATATTTGATCTAATAGTACTGCATGAATAGTGAAATTTATTCTTGTACTTATATCTATTAAATTAGCGGTTTGCACAAATTAAACAGCAACTTTATTTAAATAATTAAACCAAAACATCTGATTTAATACAATTATTTGTGTATTCACAAAAGTGGGGATTCTAAACTTTGTAGATGGAAGATTATTGGAAGATTATTAGAATTATTGAAAGTTACTGAATTATTATTAAATTATTGAAAGTTTGTTGCGTAATTCAAACTTCCTGCAATACAGTTGGTGCCACTATTTTAAAATCAAACATCTGTTCCTTAGTGTTATGCATGGAATGAAGTGAAATGGACAGAGTTTTAAGAGTATGATAATTTTTGGTGATTGATTATTTGCAAGATTCACAAGCCCATGTTTCTACAAGAATTTGAAGATGAATTTAAAACAGCAGAATATAAAAATTCCATTAAAAGATACATTTAATGTATAGTATTTCATAATCATATGCTTGTGTTTCTAATTATTTTTTTTTTTAAATTTAGCCCAACAACATAATTTTCCTTAGATATTTGAATTAATAATACTGCATGAATAATGAAATTCACGTACTTGTGAGTACTTGTACTAAATTCTATTAAATTAGCGATTTGCATAAATTAGACAGCAACTTTATTTAAATAATTAAACTAAAACTTCTGATCTAGTACAATAATTTGTGTATTCACAAAAGTGGGGTTTCTAAAGTTTGTAGATGGTAGATTATTGGAAGATTATTAGAATTATTGAAAGTTAATGAATTATTAATAAATTATTGAAAGTCTTTTGAATATTTCAACCGACCTGCAATATAGTTGGTGACAGTTTTAGAAGCAAAGATCTCTTCCTTAATGTAATATATGAAATGAATTCCTTTTTAAGATGATGATAATTTTTGGAAATTACTTATATTCGAACTTCACAAACCTATGTTTGTACAAAAATTTCAAGATGAATTTAAAAATTGCATAAAAAGAGACATTTAATGTATAGTATTTCATAGTTAAATATTTGTGTTTTTATTTATTTATTTTTAGTATATCCCAACAACTTAACTTTCCTTAGATATTGAACTGATATTACAGCATGAATAGTGAAATTATCTCTACTTGTGCTAATATCTATTAAACTAACAATTTGCATGAATTGAACAACAACTTTATTTAAATAATTAAACCAAAACTTCTGATTTAGTACAATAATTTGTGTATTCACAAAAGTGGGGATTCTAAACTTTGTAGATGGTAGATTATTGAAAGATTATTAGAATTATTGAAAGTTACTGAAGTATTATTAAATTATTGAAAGTTACTGAAGTATTATTAAATTATTGAAAGTTTTCTGAATAATTAAAACGCCCTGCAATACAGTTGGTGACAGTTTTAGAAGCAAAGATATCTTCCTTAATGTAATGTATGAAATGAAGTGCGTTTTAAGATGATGATAATTTTTGGAAATTACTTATATTCGAGCTTCACAAACCTATGTTTGTACAAAAATTTGAAGATGAATTTAAAAATTGCATAAAAAGAGACATTTAATGTATAGTATTTTCTAATTAAATATTTTTGTTTATATTTATTTATTTTTAGTATATCCCAACAACTTATCTTTCCTTAGATATTGAACTAATATTACAGCATGAATAGTGAAATTCTCTCTACTTATGCTAATATCTATTAAATTAACAATTTGCAAGAATTGAACAGCAACTTTTTATAAATAATTTAACCAGAACTGCTGATCTAGTGTAATAAGTTCTGTATTCACAAAAGTGGGGATTCTAAACTTTCTAGATGGAAGATATAACATCTAACCATTTTAATAAACACAGAACTCCAGATATGTGGAAGTGTACTTTAGGTAAGCAACGAAGTAAAATTTATGTAACGCATTGGCAACTGAACTTTCGACATTAAAATTCATCGATCGACACCACACAAAAGCCTACGTGCTTAGCTGTAAGTTTAGGCAGAAAACTTTCAGCATTTCAGTTATGAAATTAGTTGATTATATTGATGCGTGTGATGTAATTAATGATAATGAGTGGGTTTACTCTCCTGGATAAAACTATTATATACTATGCTCCATGTGAAAAGTTTTAGAACTTGTACGAAATGCGTTTCAAATAAAACCTTAAGTTAATTTAAAAATAAAAGAAATATAAAAATGATACTAAAAACAGAGAAAGGGAAATTTAATTGTGGGTCTCTTAGATAGTGTGCAAGTATGAATTCAAAGTTTAGAATGCCTTAATAGTGATTAGTGCGTTCTAGTTAGCTTGTGTGAATTCAAAGGTTCAAATTGGTGGAGATTATGAATTCAAATTCTGTATTAGCTGACAGTTATTCTCAAAGTAGACTCCGTGGTCTTCTAAGCCAATGATTTTCAAAGTAGGTTCTTGAGGGCATTGACTTTCAAAGTGATCTCCTCGGTCGTCTAGACAGTGGTTCTCAAAGTGATTTCATTGGTTTTCTAGGACAGTAATCCTCATAGTTGGTCCTTGGTGGCTTAGGCAGGGATCCTCATAGTGGGTCCTTGATCTTCTAGGCAGTGACTCTCAAAATGACTTCAATGATCTTCTAGGACAGTAATCCTCAAAGTGGGTCCTTGGTCTTCTAGGCACTGAACCACAATTCGTGTCCTTGGTGGCTTAGGCAATGGTTCTCTAAGAACAATCCATGGTTCTCAAGGACAGTGGTTTTCAGTTTCAGTTCTTAGTTCTCTTAGTCACTGGTTCTCAAAATGTGCTTAACAAGCCTAAGTTAGTACAAAAATTTGAAGATGAATTTAAAAATTGCATAAAAAGATACATTTAATGTATAGTATTTCATAATTAAATATTTGTGCTTATATTTATTTATTTTTAGTATATCCCAACAACTTAACTTTCCTTAGATACTCGACTAATGTTATTACGTAAATAGCGAAATTTTCTCTCTTCGTACTAATATCTATTAAATTAATAACATAAATTAAACAGCAACTTTATATAAATAATTTAACCGGAACTGCTGATCTAGTGTAATAAGTTCAAATAAAACCTTAAGTTGATTTAAAAATAAAAGAAATATAAAAATGTTACTAAAAACTGAGAAAGGGAAGTTTAATTGTGTCTGATAGCAATTGTGGCAATGTGTGTCAAATGAAACACATTGATTGCTTTCAGGATGGGTACTTAATACACAACATGCGAATGCGAGGCTTAAGCCCTTAAAAGTCCAGACGGGAAGGCATATTCTCCGCCTCATTACTCATCGTTGTGTTGCCATATATAATTGGGACACAGGCCCTCCAATGTTCAACAAAAATTTAAATTTTTTTTGCAACATTTTTCGGACCATGGACGGTCCTCTAAGCTGTGAAGCTCAACATGTTGCGTTATTGTGTTGCGTAATAATAATTTTCTTAAAAAAATTATTTCAAAATTTTGCAAAACTTTTTGCATTTTCTTTCTTTTTAATTTCTGACTGTATCTATGTGAAAATGAATGATTTGATAAAAAAAATAATTAAATTAAAACAAATGAAAAAAAAAATTATTGATTTATCATTTTATTTTTCATTCTATTAATCAAAATTTACTTCAGACAAATATTTGAATAAAATAAAAGAAAATGAAATGTGTTTTTTACATGCGCATCAGTTCATTTGTTTTAACAATTGCATCCAGACATACAACAGAATTGCAAACATTCAGAATTTTTTTTAACTTTTAGTTCTGCATTGTTTGAAAATAAATTATGAGTTAGCGATAATTTTTTTTATGAGTAGTTTTTTTTTATTCACTTCCTAAATATGAAATAAACACATTAAATCAAATTGTTTCCACCTTCTTTTGTGAGGAAAATTATAATTCAAATAATTATTTTGTTAACTACATTTTAATTTCCATTTTTAAAAAAAAAAAAAGGTTATTGGAAAGGATTATTCAAAAAAAAGTAGCCATTGTTTATTCAAATTCACATTTTATATTTTTTCCCAAAAAATATTTTTAAAAAACAGAAAACATGAAAGGAAAAACATTTTTTTTTGTATTATTTAACATATAACGTCATTGCTTAAAAAAGTTTTTACAAATAATTTAATAAATAGTTAAGTTAAAGTTTAAAAGATGATCGCGCAGCATGAGTTGGCAGAATATAATTTAATTATTCTGTAAAATCATAACTCTAAACTCATCAATAAAACAGGCAATATGTGTCATATATTTGCAAGAATACTATTTCAAAATCAAAGTTAATTTCTTCTCATAATTTCGACAGTTTACTTTTGAAAATATGAGTGCACACATAATGTATCTTTTTTAATGCATTTGTTTTCAAAACTTCGGGCCATTATAAAGCAAATATATTGTAAAAGTGTGATAAATCTTACGGCCGGAAAAATATTCATGGAGGGCCGCGGGTTGGCCAAACCCGATTTACTAGATAATACTTAGCATCATATCGATCGCCAAATAAATCGTCAAGTTTGTCGTTTTGAAAATAAAATGTTTTTGCTTTGCGCATTACCTAAAATTGCATTAACCAGAAAAAAGGATGTATTGGACAATTTAAACAACTTCCCACTTTTAACATGCTGTAAAAAAAAGAACCGCTCATGACAATGAGTTCAAATTTGAACTGAAGATGCTTGAAGAACTGTATGGCATAAAAAAAGTTATAAAAAAGTTTCACTGATATTTCCCATCCAATTCGGTATGATTTTGCCGTGCTGGATGGGCTTTCCACTAACAGTGTCACAACTGTTAAATGACTTGGAAGTCATTTTTTTCGTCAAAAAACTAAAGCAATCAAGTACATTGAACACTACAGTTGGTTTAAAGTGCAATTCATGTCAATACGCTATAATTCCGATTAAAAAAAAACACTGGCAGCTGAATTCACTTTCTTTATGTTGCCTACAGCACCATCTATGAATACACTTTGGAACTTTTAGTAATAATGATTTTAATACATAAAATTTAACTAGATGAGAAAATGATGAAAATATGACACATCTTTAAAAACCAATAAATCAATATGTCTTACTGTATGGCTTTAGTAAAATTTTATATCCTTGCTCTATATGAGTTTTCATTCAAAATGAAGGTAGATCACTGTAACTGAATTGGATATGATGCTTGATATGTTTCTATAGTGTTCTGACTATATTTTAACGATACCTTTGTCGATTACTTTCCCGAAAAAAGACGAACACACTTCGTTTTGAATAATAATTTGCTTGATATAATTTGCTATTATAATGATGTCGAAAATCACTTTGATTTATAGTAGATTCCTTTAAATATTTACTATAAACCACGACATATCGATTGCTAATTGTCGTTTTGGGAATAGAATGTAAAATTTTTCTTTGTACAATATATAAAATTGCGTTAACCAAAACACCAAATGAATTGAGCAATTTAAACAATAAATTATTACAAAAAGGATTCATTTATAATATAAATAATATATCAATACAAATTTTAATCGACGTCCATAGTCCTAAGCAACAAGATAGTGTTATTATAATATTAAACAGAAAATGCCTATAGTTTTTTTTTAAATTAAAGAACACTGGAAAGAAAGGCACAAAATGCAACTCCACATTCTTTTCAAAGAATTTCGAACGAATCCTTTTGGAGTAAGTAATTGACAGCAAGCTTTTAAATTAAAAGGAACAAGCATTTAGATTCAATTTTTCCCGGCAATGTTAAATCAATACCCAAGAGAAAAGTGAATCTTTTATGAGACTTAATATCAAAGAGAAACACTCAAGTCCCATGAACAGAGTCACAAAATTCAAAAGATAATCGGTTTTCGTTCTTAAAGAACACTCGATAGTTAAATCGTTTGATAAATTAAAGAATCTAGATAAAGAAGGTTCGACTTCAACAAAAAGTGATCGAAACTGTGCGAGTTAATCTTTTATTAACTTTCCCTTTCAATCACACAAAAGGACCTCCTCTATTAACTCCAGCGTATCATTAAATTTTCATTTCTCTTGCAATGATAATTTGACTAAAATGAACTACTATTTTAACTGAGAGCTGTTTGTCCAAAACTGTTACATTTCACTTAGCAAAATGAACCTTTTTGAGAAATAGAAGAGAAATATTAGAATATTCATTTGAGAAATTACCAGAAAATCTGGAGTTACTCCTGTACTTATTTTGATTAAAACTGTATCTCAAAAGACTTCATTATGTAATAAAGCAAGCGAAGAAATCATCTTTAAAATGGATTTTAATGAAATTACTATTTACCCAATTGTGAGGTTAAGAGGATTTTTAAAAGAGGTAGATATAGAGGGGGAATGTAATTAAAGTCCTACTTTCAAAATGCTGTAAAAAGAGAAATACTTGTCACAATGAGTTGAAATTTGAACTGAAGATGCTTGAAGAAGGGGGAAACTGTATGGCATAAAAAAAAGTTTCACTGATTTTTCCCATCCAATTTGGTATGATTTTGCTGCGGTGGATGGGCTTTCCACTGACAGTGTCACAACTGTTGAATGATTTTAAGTAATTGTTTTCGTCAAAAAACCAAAACAATCAATTACATTGAACACTGTAGTTGGTTTAATGTGCAACTCATGCCAAATATGTTGTAATTTCGATATGTGGTACTGGCAATAGAATTCCCTTTCTTTATACCGCATGCAGTGCTATCTATTAATATATTTTGAGCTCTTTTTAATACCGTACCGTTTCTCACTTCTTCAAGTATTTTCTGTTCAAATTGGAACTCATTGTGACAAGTAGTTCTTTTTTACAGCATTTTGAAAGGGGGACAATAGTTATAATCATCCTGTACATTAAAGTATCGTAATTAAATAAGATAATTTAATTATAATTTACTACAAAGTAAATATAATTAATTTTCTATAACTAATTTTTTTTTCTGATAAATAAAGTGTTTTTATAGATAATGATTTTGAGGATAATAAATCTTCAGATAAATGTTGTATTATTATTTTGTTGATTTTATATTAATGTTATTTAAATTGTTGATTTTTTTTTTTTTTTACATAAAGTTATATTTAACTTTCTGGAAATTTGTTTTATTTTATATTGATGGCAAAATATGTTATTTCAATAAAGCAATATGAATTAATTTTTTTTTGTATAAAGTAATTGAACATTTGTTATATCTAACTTGTGGGAAATTTGTTTCATTTTATATTGTTGGCAAAATATGTTATTTCAAAAAGCAGTAAATAAAGTAATTTTTTGTATAAAATAATTGAATCTTTTTTATATTTAACTTGTTGGAAGTTAATTTTATTCTATATTGTTTTCAAATTATGTTATTTAAAAGAAGTGATATAAAGTAATTTTTTATAGAAAGTGATTAAACATTTGTTATATTTAACTCGTTCGAAATTTTTTTAATTTTTTTATTTTGTTGGTGAGGAATTTTCTAAATTGTTTAAAAGTTGATTATAATTTTCAGGTAGAATTGGAGAGAAATAAAAACATAATAGTAAATATTCATAATGAAAATATTACTAATAGTTTCTTTCATAATTAAAAATATCTTCATTAAAGGGTAAGTTATATCTGTTCTATAGTGCAATAAACCTGCGATGATTACTTATTCAAGTATTTGTGCAATCAAGCATTGTATATTTTTATATAAATAACTCCTCCTTTATTACAAAATCATGAACATCAATTTTTAATGACTAATATTAATTACTAACATAATTCCTAGTAGGACTTAAAAAGAATTTATGATTTTAATAAAAACTTCATTAGTACTCAAGAATGGTTTCAAATTTTCACGTCATACTTTACGTGTGAATTAGGATATTCTTCTGTCACCAGTGTAAAAAGAGTGGAAATCTTCAATGAATTCACGAGAAAGTTACAGTTTGCATTTCAAATATATATTTAAACATTGAAGAAATCGCTAGGACACATCAAGCTCATGTTTCTCACAAACACAAAGTTGCATACACTAAAGGTATATTTCATTTTATTTATTTTTATCGCATTTTTCACATTTTATCGCACTAATTCACTGAAGTAAATTTTAAAAAAAAATAAAAAATAATTTTTCTTTGAAAAATATGAATGAAGTTGAGCAATATTAAATACACACCAACCTTAAAAAGTTTGAGTATCAACGGTATAATTCAAGATATAAAATGTTACAATAATGTTTTAGCTCAGAACAATTATGCTTAACTTTTCTGTTATTATTGTTATACATTTATGTTTCTGTAATAGTGGGAACAAGTAATTTCAGCACTGATTCACTGAAGTAAATTAAAAAAAAATAGTTTTCTTTGAAAATATGAATGTTGTTGGGCAGTTTTAAATGAGCCCCAACTTCGAAAAGTTTGAGTATCAACGATATAAATTAAGATATAAAATGTTACAATAATGACCTAGCTTGCAACTTATGTTTAATTCCTGGTTATTATTGTTATACAATTTATGCTTCTCTAATAGTTGGAACAAGTAGTTTCAGCACTGATTCACTGAAGTAGGTTTTAAAAAAATAGTTTTCTTTGAAAAATATGAATGTTGTTGGGCAGTTTTAAATGAGCCCCAACTTCAAAAAGTTTGATTATCAACGATATAATTTAAGATATAAAATGTTACAGTAATGACCTAGCTTGCAACTTATGTTTAATTCCTGGTTATTATTGTTATACATTTATGCTTCTCTAATAGTTGGAACAAATAGTTTCAGCACTGATTCACTGAAGTAAATTTTAAAAAAAAATAGTTTTCTTTGAAAAATATGAATGTTGTTGGGCAGTTTTAAATGAGCCCCAACTTCGAAAAGTTTGAGTATCAACGATATAAATTAAGATATAAAATGTTACAATAATGACCTAGCTTGCAACTTATGTTTAATTCCTGGTTATTATTGTTATACAATTTATGCTTCTCTAATAGTTGGAACAAGTAGTTTCAGCACTGATTCACTGAAGTAGGTTTTAAAAAAAATAGTTTTCTTTGAAAAATATGAATGTTGTTGGGCAGTTTTAAATGAGCCCCAACTTCAAAAAGTTTGAGTATCAACGATATAAATTAAGATATAGTATCAATAATGACCTAGATTGCAACTTTGTTTAATTCTGATATATAAATGTTAATAGTTGAACAAGTAGTTTCAGCACTGATTCACTGAAGTAGGTTTTAAAAAAAAATAGTTTTCAAAAATATGAATGTTGTTGGGCAGTTTTAAATGAGCCCCAACTTCAAAAAAAGTTTGATTATCAACGATATAATTTAAGATATAAAATGTTTACCTAGCTTGCAACTTATGTTTAATTCCTGGTTATTATTGTTATACATTTATGCTTCTCTAATAGTTGGAACAAATAGTTTCAGCACTGATTCACTGGAAGTAAATTTAAAAAAAAAAAAATAGTTTTCTTTGAAAAAAATATGAATGTTATTGTGCAGTTTTAAATGAGCCCCAACTTCAAAAGTTTGAGTATCAAAGATATAATTTAAGATATAAAATGTTACAATAATGACCTAGTTTGCAACTTATGTTTAATTCCTGGTTATTATTGTTATACATTTATGCTTCTCTAATAGTTGGAAACAAATAGTTTCAGCACTGATTCACTGAAGTAAATTTAAAAAAAATAATTTTCTTTGAAAAATATGAATGTTGTTGGGCAGTTTTAAAAAATGAGCCCCAACTTCAAAGAGTTTGATATCAACGATACAATTTAAGATATAAAATGTTACAATAATGACCTAGCTTGCAACTTATGTTTAATTCCTGGTTATTATTGTTATACATTTATGCTTCTCTAATAGTTGGAACAAGTAGTTTCAGCACTGATTCACTGAAGTAAATTTTAAAAAATAGTTTTCTTTGAAAAATATGAATGTTGTTGGGCAGTTTTTAAATGAGCCCCAACTTCGAAAAGTTTGAGTATCAACGATATAAATTAAGATATAAAATGTTACAATAATGACCTAGCTTGCAACTTATGTTTAATTCCTGGTTATTATTGTTATACAATTTATGCTTCTCTAATAGTTGGAACAAGTAGTTTCAGCACTGATTCACTGAAGTAGGTTTTAAAAAAAAATAGTTTTCTTTGAAAAATATGAATGTTGTTGGGCAGTTTTAAATGAGCCCCAACTTCGAAAAGTTTGAGTATCAACGATATAAATTAAGATATAAAATGTTACAATAATGACCTAGATTGCAACTTATGTTTAATTCCTGGTTATTATTGTTATACAATTTATGCTTCTCTAATAGTTGGAACAAGTAGTTTCAGCACTGATTCACTGAAGTAGGTTTTAAAAAAAAAATAGTTTTCTTTGAAAAATATGAATGTTGTTGGGCAGTTTTAAATGAGCCCCAACTTCAAAAAGTTTGATTATCAACGATATAATTTAAGATATAAAATGTTACAGTAATGACCTAGCTTGCAACTTATGTTTAATTCCTGGTTATTATTGTTATACATTTATGCTTCTCTAATAGTTGGAACAAATAGTTTCAGCACTGATTCACTGAAGTAAATTTAAAAAAAAAATAGTTTTCTTTGAAAAATATGAATGTTATTGTGCAGTTTTAAATGAGCCCCAACTTCAAAAAGTTTGAGTATCAAAGATATAATTTAAGATATAAAATGTTACAATAATGACCTAGTTTGCAACTTATGTTTAATTCCTGGTTATTATTGTTATACATTTATGCTTCTCTAATAGTTGGAAACAAATAGTTTCAGCACTGATTCACTGAAGTAAATTTAAAAAAAATAATTTTCTTTGAAAAATATGAATGTTGTTGGGCAGTTTTAAATGAGCCCCAACTTCAAAGAGTTTGAGTATCAACGATACAATTTAAGATATAAAATGTTACAATAATGACCTAGCTTGCAACTTATGTTTAATTCCTGGTTATTATTGTTATACATTTATGCTTCTCTAATAGTTGGAACAAGTAGTTTCAGCACTGATTCACTGAAGTAAATTTAAAAAATAAACAGTGTTTCTTTGAAAAATATAAATGATGTTGGGCAGTTTTAAAAGAGCCCCAACTTCATAAAGTTTGAGAATCATCGATGTTATTCAAGAGATAACAAGTTACATTAATGTTTTAGTTCACAGCAATTATGCTTAATTTTTCTATTATTATTGTTATACATTTCTACTTCTCTAAATAGTTGGAACAAACAGTTATAGCACTAATTCTCTGAAGTAAATTTTAGTATTATTTCTCTGAAGTTGTTATCAGTTTTTTATTGAAATCTATGATTGATGTTGGGCAATTTTAAATGAGCCGCCAACTTCAAAAAGTTTCAGTTAAGAACTTTCAGTCACTCTATTTTTTTTTCATTTCCACCGCATGGTCCGTTTGTTTCTTCATCATTCTTAAAGTATTGAATTATTTTAGATAACTTTTTATTTTTTTCCATCAAACTCCCTCTTTCTTTTCCATTTTTAACTTCCCCTAAGATATGTTCTGTTACTAGACATGTTATTATCTAATTTTCACAATTAATGTCAACAAGTAACTTAATGTTTCGAATATCTTTAATTTTAGGAATAAATTGTTCTTTTATCACATCATAAGATGCGCAACTTAATGTAACGCGATGTTGTAACTTAACTAACTATGTAAGTAAGAAATAAGTATGTTTAACTTAACGAACTTAGTAACTATGCTTTAACTTAATGTTTCGAATATGTTTAATTATAGAAATAAATTGTTCTTTTATCACACCATATGATGTGCATAAGAACAATCACGAACATCAACAAAAATACATAAAATTATGTTAATTCGTATCAATTCTAAGAATGGACTTTCTTCAAACGCGTACCAAACAAATGCCTTATTTATGTTATAGCTTAATGTAAGTATGCTTTAACTTAATGTAAGTATGTTTAAACTTAATGTATGTATGTTTTAACTTAATGTAAGTATGTTTTAGCTTAATGTAAGTATGATGTTACTTAGTAAGTAACTATGTTTTAACTTAATGTTTCGAATGTCTTTAATTTTAGACATAAATTGTTCTTTATCACATCATATAATATGCAGAAGGAGAATCGCAAACAACAAAAAAAATGCATAAACTATGTTAACTGGCATGAATTCCAAGAATAAACTTTCTTCAACGAGGGCCAAATAAGAAACAAATTCCTTACTATTTTGTAACTTAATGTAATTATGTTGTAACTTAACTAACTATGTCAGTAAGAAATAAGTATGTTGTAAATTAATGTAAGTATGTTGTAACTTATCTAACTTTGTAGCTGTGTTTTAACTTAATGTTTCAAATATCTTTAATTTTAGTAATAAAGTAATAAATTGTTCTTTTATCACATCATATGATGTGCATAAGACCAATCGTGTTTCTACCAATAAGATAGTGAAAGTGATTCCAATTTTAATAATTAACAACGAAGAAATGCTATATCAGTACAGTACAACAACAAAAAAATTATAACTACAGAATTTTTAAAATTAAAATTAAAATTTTAAATTCACAAAAAAAATTAAGGCGAGACAGCAGTAAGGTGTTCTACAAAAAAATTCTGATTACGAATGTAAATGAAAAAAAAAATTGCCTACATTTCAAGAAGAATAAGAAGATAAATTTGACGCAAAAGGCATTGGTATGTTTTTGAATCAACCATTTCTATCAAATGATTGAGATAACGCAGCATGATAAGAAAAAAAAAAGAAGCAATGTCATGAGTTCATTTTAAAATCGTCATAAACTTTATCGCATGATATGATAAAGGTTTATTAATAAATAGTCGCCCTTTCTTTATTTTACGTTTTTTGTTTGTTCGAAAAGAAAGACTTCAGTTGCTATTGCTTGGTGTATTATTATATTGCTTTTTATTCTTCTTTGCTAATTTGGACTTATACAAAATTCGATCCTCTTCTTATACTCACAGCATGGCAACTAAAGTAAACTCTGGCATGAAATACTTTGTATTCACTTGGACGGTTAAGAACTTCAGTTATTGGTGGCAGAGAAGTCCAGATAGAATTGTGAGTCCAACATATATTGTGAACGCAATAGAAAATACAAAGTGGAAGCTATGCACTTATAAGAAAAATAATGATAATGAAAAAATCTCTCTTTTACTGAACAGAGAGGAGGACAACTACAGTTCAGACATAGTACTGGACTACGAGCTTGCAATTCTAGCAGCAGATGAATCCACTCTTGTGACAGGGACCAAAGAAGATCAGACATTCAAGAAAGGTTTCGGATTTGGTTTTAGTCTCTCAGCAATTGAAATTAATAAGCTTATCGAAAAACAGACCAAACTACCATGTCATTTCAAAGTTAGATGTCGCATGTGGTATGGCAAGGGAAAATTGATGGAGGTTGGGCATTGTTTCGCTCTCACTCGATTTCAAGTCGAAAAGTTTTGCTTCAATTGGGTAATAAAAGACTTCAGTAACCTAAACTATGATGATAATGTGGCACTTTTAATGAAGTCGGACTCTGATGATCCCTTGATGGCATTCAATCTTTCTTTACTGAAGAAAGAACAATCAGAATCAGAAATTATTGCCATAGGTATAATTGCTCATCGGAATGTGAAACACGTGAACTTTGAGTCACATATTGTAGATGCTGATGGTGATAAGCATTTATGTGGAAAAGAAGATTTCATCTTTTGTGGTACTGGAAAGGTCGGAAGTTTTGAGTTAAATAGAACGAAGCAGACATTGATGGACATTAAAAATAACTACTTGAAGGACAATACTCTATCTCTAAACTGCGAGTGTACCTTATCCGGAGGAAAAATGTATGAAACGATTGAGAAAAACCATTTTGGTGTTATTTCCACAGATTCCGAAATTGAAGTCTTCAAGTCGAAGCTTGTACACCCATCTTCAGATCTGCAGGATGCTTTGATGTTCATGTACGACGACGCCATCCTTAGCGACGTGGAGTTACGCACATCGACTAAAACATTCCGAGTGCACAAGAATATCCTGAGTGCCAGGTCTCCGGTATTCAGTGCTATGTTCCAGGCAGACATGAAAGAGAATGCAATGAAATACGTCGACATAACCGATCTGGATGACGAAACATTAGATAAAATGATTATGTACATCTATAACGACACCCTTGTGGTACACCAATGGGAGAAGGTGTCTCAATTGTATCAAGCAGCCAACAAGTACCAAATCCTCATTCTGAAGCAACTGTGCTCTGAGTTCTTGGCGTCATGGATCTGTGAAACTAATGCTTGTGAAATATTGTTTCTTGCCGATATGCATGAGGATGAAGAACTCAAGAAATGTGCCCAGACTTACATTTTGTCCCAAAAGGAAATGATGCTATCTGATAAATGGATAAAATTTATGAACGATAACCTTAAATTAGCTGCTGAAATTATGTACTTGAAGTGTACTGAAAAATGAAAATATTTATTGATGGCGCACTATAATGTTTTAGATAGGTGTAGTGCTAAAGATTAAGTGAAAATAATTAGCCTAAAATAAAAGATTTGAGATTTATATTCAATGTAATCTTTAGTGATATTTCTAATTTTTCACATGCAGAGTTATTTGTACAACAATCATGAGGTGATTGGAAGTAAAGTCATTACCATTTAATTACTATAATTTATTGTATAACGTTTTTATAAATTATTAACATTTATGCCTGTAGTTAATATATATGTAGTACTTGTAAATTATATCCTCTCTGAAATTTTTTTATAGTTTAATAATAATATAATAAAAAAATTTACAAAAGGATGTAAGTTGAATAACATTTTAAAATAATATTTTAAGTATTTAATACTGCCAACGTATATAAACAGAAATGTTTTAAAAAGTAATAGAAAAGTTTGTTTATATAATAATAATAATAATAATAGTAATAAAAATTTACTACCATGATAAATAACAATAAGAATTCTCTATTGAAAATTAGTAAATCCTAAATGGCAATTGCCCAATAAAATTTTATTATTATTATTGAATACTGTACGTTAAATAATGTTTGTTTTAAATTGTTTATTAAATAATTATTTAAATTAATTTTGTACGTTATTTTTACATTATATGTCAAATGATGTACATTAACAATAATTAAAAAAAATATAGTATAAAGGATAAGAAAAAATTTTAAAAAATTAGAATTTATTAAAAGTTTTTAATATTATAATAATGTTTATTTTAAATTATTTATATAATCATATTATTATTTAAATTAATATATATACAATTTGTACGTTATTTTATACATTATATAGTCAAGATGTACATTAACAATAATTAAAAAAAAATATAGTATAGAAAGATAAGAAAAAAATTTTAAAAAATTAGAATTTATTAAAAGTTTTTAATATTATATATATATATATATATATATTATATTATATTATTTTATATTATATCATATTATATTTATATATATAAATATTAATATATAAATATATATACAATTATATAAAGACAGAGAGGCAGATTTGTATAATATATATATACTGTGGCTTTCTGTGGCTTTCTTGCATTTCGTTCAATTATTAGATACTATAATTGGTATTGTTATCGTGGTTTGATTTGTTGACATGAGGGTCCCTCTCAGCACGTCTACGTCGTACCTCACGCCTACGGGTATTGTTGAGGTTAGATTTTTTTTGGTGGCATTTTACTGAAAATGATAATTGAAAAATACAATACAATTAAAATAAAATCGAGATATAATAATAAATGACTTAAAAAAAAATTCACAATAAAATGTAAACGATTGTTTAAGGTACACGAACACGTTCGAATGAATTTTTTATCTTTGTACACATTTTTGGATTGAATGTATCTAAAAACTAATGATTTCACATAAAAAAATTACATTATTATTATTATTATTTTTATTTTTATAAGCTAAAATAAGGGTAAAAATGGCCAAAACTTGATACTGTTACAAAACATGATAACTCAAAATCAAATCAATATTTTTTAAATTTCTAAGTTTGTATTTGTTTGTACTAACATATTACAGGGAATGGATCTCTGGTAAATTTATATCTTTATTATTTTGTGCTAGTTTAAATGCTGTCGACACAAAATTCTTTCAAAATTTGCATGTAATTCCAAGCTTAACAATTAAAATAAAAAATATTTATGTAGCTATAATCATTTCAGAGTTTTATTACCTGTAAACATTTATGAAAAACATAAATACAAAGTTTTGTAACATTTGGATCAAAATTACTTGTGTTATGGTGCTTCACATGAAAACAAAAAGCATAAAAATTCATTCTGAGAAAAAGCTAAAAACAACTTTTAATTAGAGATATTACTTTTAAAAATGTTGTAAATATATTAAAATGCCATTGAATTATCAAGTTCATAGTCTTATTTATTAAAAATATAGTTTTATTTTTCCTTAAAGCTCTAAATATTTTCTGAGCTTTGTTTTGAAAAAAAGTTAAAATTTGCTCGACAAAATTTTTTTTTTTTTACAACTTCCTCCTACTTGCAAAGGCTTTTTAATAATAAATGACCTGGATTTAAAATATTTAGCCCTTTTTCAAGTGTTTTGATTAAATACATTCAAAACCTTTGAATTTCACATAAAAATATCAACTTTAACTATTTTTTATACAATTTATTCTTTAAATTATGGATAAACATTGCAAAAATGTGATATTGTTGCAAAACTTGATAATTCAAAAATAAATAAAACATGAATAGTTTTTTCCTTTGCAAATATTTTTATGCTGGGAATATTCTTATGTAGGTAATATACTGTTTACAAATTTATATCTTAATTATTTATACATTTTGGTATGCTTAAAGTTTGTCGACACTTTTTTTTTTTTACATATTTACAAAAATTCTTAGTTTAAAATCTGAAATAAAAATAATTTATGAATTTAGGTTAATTTCCATGTTCTATTCCTTTCATACATTTAAAGAAAACTTTTACATGAAGTTTCAAAGCATTTAAACAAAAATAAATGGGTATTATGATGTTTTGAAGGAACACAAAATGCATAAAAATTCAAATAAGAAATACTTAAAACCAACTTCTAAATGTAAATAAAAACAAATGTACATACATAAAAATGTTATTGAGCTTTAAATTCTCCTTTATTAATATAAAAACTTATTTATTTGTTTTGCTTTCTTTAAATAACTTCCAATTTTAAAGTACCATTTATCAATTTTTCTTCGACAATATTCAAATCACTCAAATTCTTTTGTTTTTCTAATAACAAAAGTTTTTTTAAAAAATGTCCTTGATTTTCAACTTGCAACTATTATAATACCTTTTATATAATTTTAATGTTATCATTATATCAAATAATTGCAGAGTTTACTTCATTTTGGCACTTTTAAAAAAATGCTTAAAATTCATCTATTTCTTTAAATTTACAAAAATTCTTAGTTTAAAAACTGAAATAAAAATTGAGCTTTAAATTCTCCTTTATTAATATAAAAACTTATTTATTTATTTTGCTTTCTTTAAATAACTTCCAATTTAAAAGTACCATTTATCAATTTTTCCTCGACAATATTCAAATCACTCAAATTCTTTGTTTTTCAAATAAAAAAAGTTTAAAAAAAAAAATGTCCTTGATTTTCAACTTGCAACTATTATAACACCTTTTATAAAATTTTAATGTTATCATTATATGAAATAATTGCAGAGTTTACTTCATTTTGACACTTTTCAAAAAAATGCTTAAAATTCATCATATTTCTTTAAAATTATATTGTCTATATTATATTATCTTGCAGATCACATTTCATTTTAGAATTCTTAATCAAATAAAACACATGTTGACAAACTTTAAGTATAGAAAAGTTCAATGTTTTGATTCGCAACTTTTCATTCAGTATATTTTATTCCAATTCAAATTTAGAATTTTATGATGAAAGAAATCACGAAACAAATGGAAAAGTTAATGAGCTTTATTGTCTATATTATATTATCTTGTAGATCACATTTCATTTTAGAATTCTTAATCAAATACAACACATGTTGACAAACTTTTTCAAAAAATGCTTAAAATTCATCATATTTCTTTAAATTTACAAAAATTCTTAGTTTAAAATTGAAATAAAAATTGAGCTTTAAATTCTCCTTTATTAATATAAAAACTTATTTATTTGTTTTGCTTTCTTTAAATAACTTCCAATTTAAAAGTACCATTTACTGCATTTTGACACTTTTCAAAAAATGCTTAAAATTCATCAAATTAATATTATCAATATATTATATTATCTTGCAGATCACATTTCTTTTAGAATTCTTAATCAAATAAAACACATGTTGACAAACTTTAAGCATAGAAAAGTTCAATGTTTTGATTCACAACTTTTCATTCCATATATTTTATTCCAATTCAAATTCAAACTTAGAAAATAAAAAAAAATATTGATAATCAAATCAGGTAATACTTGCATACATTTGATTTATTTCGCATAGAAATAATATAAATTTCATACATTATAATTTTCACAACATTTAAAGTAATACATAAAACAATAATATTCAGAATTTTACGGTTATGTAGTACAGGCATCAGGACACGGCGCCATTTAAAAATAGTCATTATATTGTTCGAAAAAAAAAACACTACACTCTTGCCACTACATTGGTCTGCCAAAGAAATTTTAAAAAATATTTAGGGGTGTATTACCCCTTATCACTTAGGGGTTTAAAAAATAGATTACGACCGATTCGCAGACCTACCAAATATGCACAAAAATTTTCATAAGAATCGGTCGAGCCGTTTCGGAGGAGTTTGGCAACAAACACTGTGACACGAGAATTTTATATATTAGATATATATATAAGAAACAGTTTATTATTAAATAATGTAAATTATTTATTAAATATTGTATATTATTATTATTATACGTTAAATAATGTATGGTAACAATATTTAAAAAGTATACTATAAACAATAGAAATTATTGAAAAATTTAATTTTAAACATTATATATATACAGAGTGGGAGATAGATCTGTAAAATATATATAAGGAAAATTTTATTATTATTAAATAGTGTATGTTTTAAATTCATTATTTAATAATGAACTATATTTATACATTATATGTCAGATAACGTACATTAACAATCAATAAAAAATTTATACTATAAATTATTATAAATTATTAAAAAATTTAATTTAAACATTATATATATAATAAAATAGGATCAAATATCAGAAATTTAGATTCATAGAACGAACCAATAATCTAAAGCTTCCTGATGGCTAACTGGCTAGCGTTCTGGCTTTTAGTGGCACAGGCTTCAAGTACGGATCCTGGCGGTGGTATGGATGTTTGTTAGTGGTTCAGAATCCATGTTAAACTGAGGTCCCGGTTTAATTAGCCTAAAGTGTGCACAAAATGTCAGTAGAGACGACAAAACAAACCCAAACAGCAAAAGCATTAAACCCAAATTGTTTTTATGCATATAAAGTTGTCAGCAAAATTAGTTAGAGCAACTTAAGTTACAGATAAAGTTGTGTATGTAAATTAAATAAAAAGGGTGTGTCTTGAAGTAATGGATGCATGACTAGGGCAGTGAGTCGCCATGCGACCGCCAGGAGTCGGACCGGAAGTCTGTGCTACCAATGACCAGCGCGCTAGCCAATTGGCCATAAGGCCGCAAAAAAAAAAAAAAAAAAAAAAAAAAAAAAAATTGGAAAGTGCAGCTAATTACGATAATAGTTAATATTGCAATTATCTTTGATGCATATGATAACTAGATCTCTATATTTGAACCAATTCGTTTTCTTTTTCATTATTAGACTTCAAATTGCAAAATCAAAAATTTTTGATGTGAATACCATTTTTCTAGTTATATACCTAGCATATTTATCTCTTATGTAATATCTCCTTCCTTTTTTTTTTTTTTTTTTTTTTCTTATTATCTTTGTCCGTAATTTTGCAGCAGCTGCTCCTACCGTCGATTTATTTATTAGCTATTAAGATTTTCTAAATTCTATAATAATTGATTTGATGAATATTCCTTCAGCTCTCTGATTTGTATAATCTCTTATGTAGTGTTTATTGTATCATATTGCTTTTAATTTTTTTCTCTAAAATCTCTTACCTAACGTTTTTATATTTTTCGCATTTCATATTCCTCCTTTTTAAATGTTTTAAAATTTTTGAAATTTAGTTCTGTTCTTGTATGAATTTTCCCCATTGTTCAGCTTCTGTACCTCCAAAAGTGAATTATGCAAAACTTTTCTGCCTCCATCGTGCGTCCTTTCCTTTCACCCGCATCATTCCCAAACTGTATAGGGGCAACTCAGCTCTAGGCACAGTGATGTGGTGTGGTGTAGTAGTAGTAGTAGATAACTAGATCTGCATAGAACGAGCTTTATGGTAAGAATGAATGCACGTTTATGGTATACAAACATCTATACTACCGCCAGGATTCGAACCTGAAGTCCGTGGTACCAACGTCCAGAGGTACCAAGGCCATGACGCTGCTACAAAACATTTTGGAAACTGCAACTAATCACGATAATAGTTAATATTTCAATGATCCTTTATTTATATGATAACTAGATCTGCATAGATCGAACTTAATGGAACGTTTAGAATGCACGTTTATGGTATATAAACATCTATGCTACCACCAGGATTCCAATGTGAATTTTGTGGTACGAATGGTCAGAGTTCTAATTAATTATATTATTTGTGTTGAATACCAATTTTTGGTGAATGTAAACACTTATTTCGTAAATAATTTATTAAAAAAATTATTTAAATTAATTACTAAAAAACTTTAAATATACGGAACACGCAAATTTTATAATATTTTTTAAAAAAATTGTTATTGTTATGAATGACTTGTAAAAGAAAAATTATTTACTAGTTAATTTAAAATTATTTACTAGTGTTGTTTTAATAATTTTTGTAATTTTTCGTGTAAAACTTTATATTAAGTTTGTTGTTTTATTTTTATTTCTGAATATTTTAATATTGCACTTTTTTTTACTTCTATATGAAGGAAATAATTTTGTAACTAATATTAATTTATAGTGAACTCAAATCCTTATTTGGTAAGAAATTTATTTAAAAAATTCATCTAAATTAATTACTAGACATTTTAGAATATTCAGAGTACGCAAATGTTATAATATTTATCTTAAAAAAATGTCTTCGTTATGAATGACTGGTAAAAGTAATTTAATTAAATTTATTTACTAGTGTTGTTTTAAATATTCGATTTAACAATTATATTTTTTTGTTATTTTCATGTACATCTTTTTCTGTGTTTGGCATTATATATATATATATATATATATATAATTATAAAATAAATTACGTGCATGTTTATTCACGATTATTTTTAATATTGATTTTTTTTACTTCTATATGAAGGAGATGATTTTGTATCTAATACTAATTTTTAATACAAGCGCAAATCCTTATTTGGTCAGAAACCTTATTATAAACCTTATAAACATCTTATTTGGTTGGTTTAAAAAATTCATTTAAGTTAATTACTAGAGAATTTTGAATATTCAGAATATGCAGATGTTATAATATTTGTCTTAAAAAAAAATTATCATTATGAATGACTGGTAAAAGAAATTTAATTAAAAGGATTTACTAGTGTTGTTTTAAATATACTATGTAATAATAATCTTTTTTTGTTATTTTTTCATAATTTTATAATTTTTCCTGAAATAATTTTTTGTAATTGTTTGAATTTTTTTTTGTTAGTGTTTTTTAAATGTTTTTTGCTTTGTTTATAATAAATTATCTTTTCTAAAAGCTAAAAAATTTGTTTTCACTTTGTTTTGTTTATATTATCATTTATTTTATGAGTTTCTGATAAAATAGGTTAAAGATGGATGGAAGCAAATGTTTATTTTGTGATTTTAAATATAATTTAATCTATTTATAATTTTATAATTTAATTTTAATTTAATCTATTTATTATTTGGAAATGACACATTTCTTTTTTATTTAATTGATTAATATTAATGTAAATCCATATAATGTAATAAGAAGTTTCTGTTTTATCTATACAGACCAAGTTATTGTTATATTGATAATTTGGCGTTTTAATTCCACATTTCTCAAGATAATTTGTATAATAACTGTATTTCTGTGTTAAACCTACACCCATTATTTATCGAATCAATTTATTGGTCACAAACAATTATGTTTCTTCATGAATAATAAAATTTTAAACAGAAAAAGTTCGTTTTGTTTGTGCTGATACTTCAGGTTCAGTGTTTATAGATATTTTTTATTAAATAAATATGCAGAAAATGATCTATTTTTATTGAATACGGTCAACAAATGCTAAATTGGCAGGGTTTATTAAGTCATAAGGGTACATATTCCTTGACAAAGCTATCTTCTGTTAATTATAAATATCTCTGTATTGTCTCCTTTTTTTAATTTTCAATGCGAATTATTCCTCACCTTGCTTTTGTATATGGACATATTTTCTTTGTGATTTATTTATATAGTTTTTGTTGTTTACGCTATGCTGTCTGAGGCTGTTCTATGACTTTCAGTTTTGTGGCTGCAACATATATCATGAAGATGATGTCATATTTTGAAGATGTCATATCTTGAATAATTTATTTCCTATTGCTAGTAACTTGCTTATCAAATACCTACTAATAATTCTGGAAAGTATCTTGTCCATTCTGTTTTTGATTTCGTCCTGTACTTCTTTTTTTTTGTGGGTGTTTATTTATTTATTTATTTATTTTTTTTTGTCATTTTCTACAATGTTTGTCAATGTAAAATGTGGAAAATTATTCTTTAGGCTATTGAATGTAACAACGTTTCTTGTAGAATTGGAAATAATACTTCATTCTTCATTTACGACTAGAAATTTCTTACTTTGATGTTCTCTTTTGGCTATTGAATGTGATAACGTTTCTTGTAGAATTAGGAATGCTTCATTATTGGGAATACCTTATTCTCCATTTACGACTAGAAATTTCATACTTTGATGTTCTCTTTTGGCTATTGAATGTGACAACGTTTCTTATAGAATTTGGAATACTTCATTATTGGAAATACTTAATTCTTCATTTACGAAAAAAAAAAAATTTTAAATCAACTACGACAAAAATTTTGAATAAATTTCAAACTTTGATATACTCTTTTGGCTATTGAATGTGATGACTTCTTTTGTAGAATTGGGAATACTTCATTATTGGGAATACTTTATTCTTCATTTACGATTAAAAATTTCAAATTTTGATGTACTCTTTTGGCTATTGAATGTGATAACGTTTCTTGTAAAATTTAGAATACTTCATTCTTTATTTGCGACGACATTTATCTTACTTTTGTATAATCTTTTAGAGATTCTTCAACAATTCATTCTTCATGAAGTTCTTGATCTATTCAACATTGCTATATTCATGTGGCAATTGAATTTTGGCCATTATTGTAGTATTCCAATCAATTGATTCATATACCTCTTGCATTTTTAAACATTGACATATTCCAGAGTTTATTCATCCGTTCTCGATTGTTCACACATGATAGGTTGAAATTTGTCTAGCAGATTTCAGTTTTTTTTTTTTTTTTTTCGTTATATTCTATCATTTTTGTCAACGTGGAATGTGGATGTTGTATTTTCTCAATATTATTGTAAGTTTTCAATCAAATTCATCTTTTTATTCATAGTTATCTATTACGGTTTTTCTTTTTTTACATAATCAATAAAACTGCATGATGACATGATGACAAAATTTCTCATAAAATACAGAGATATCGAATTTTACAAAAAAAAAAAAAAAAGATACAAAATCCTTTAGAATTTTTTAAAAACTTTTTTGTTAAATTTAATTTTGTAAAATTATTATTCATATCTGTGATCATTTATTGCTTTGCAGTATTATTTATATACACTTTTCATGAAAATAAAAATGTGACCCTGATTTGATTAAACCTTAAAATCCTTGTTTTTCAAGACAGTGCAAATAAATAATTACATAAAAATAAATACTTAAAAGGTACTACTGTGTCCAAAAAGTGAGACCAATTTTCAACTTAAAATTCCCGGGGCTAATGGAATTTAAATTTTTTTCCCTTTTTTAGGTTGCTGCTACTGTCCCTGACATTTGTGTGAAATTTGATGTCGAAATATTCATTAGTGTTTGAGTTACGCTTGGCTTTGTGAGACGCTAAAACTGATTCCGGCAATTTTTTTAAATGTCTGAACGAATTGCGCAAAGAACTTGCATTAAATTTTGTTTGCAGAAACGTATAGAATGTTGCAGAAAGCATTCGATGAGCATTCATATATCGGAAAGAAATGTTTAGAAGTGGAATAAACAGTTCAAAGAGGCAGAGAACGCTTTGAAGACGAAGAGCCCTCTGGTCGACAATCAACTGACGAAGCTCACGCCCAAAAAATTAAATATTTGGTGCTTTCAAACCGTCGATTTACAGTTAGAGACCTTCCTGATAATGTAGGAAATTTCAAAAGAATCGGTCAATTCCATTGTGGGCCTCAAGTGCGTCAAATCGCGATTGATACCGAAAACACTGAATGCACCAGCTTACACTGCATTGATTCTTCGTGACTTTTTTGCCAAAAATGAAATCCATATCATTTCACAATCAGCGTATTCACAACGTGCGACTTCTGGCTATTCCCTAAACTCAAAAGACCACTCCGGGGACACTGTTTTGATTCGATAGAAGAGATTCAATGTGAATCCCTCCGGGATTTGAAGGTGATCCCTGCCGATATCTTTATAGGTTATTTCAGGTCGATATCTTTATAGGTTATTTCCGGCCGATATCTTTATAGGGTACCTAGGGTTATTTCTAGACTCAAAATTATCTTTTAATTCCCATATCAAGAATAGAGTTGCTAAAGCAACTGGTGTGTGTATTAAACTCAACTGCCTAATTTCTCGCAAGAGTAGGCTAGCTATCGAACACAAGCTTATGCTCTATAAGTCTATCATTAGAATTATTCTGGTTTATGGTAGCCCAATTTGGGCCTCCACTTCCCTCACAAATATCAAGAGACTGCAGGTTTTTCAGAATAAACACCCGGCTATGATTGCTGTTGCGCCATGTTTCGTTCGTCGAAAGATCATCCATAGAGATCTAGACGTCGATCCTATTCCAAATTATATTATCAAAATTTCTAAGAATTTTTAAAAAAAATTTCATCAGATTAGCAATGAATTAATCCATCCTCTGCCGACTTATCACCTTGGGGTGAAAAGTTCTCAAAAAAGACCAAGGGCAGCCTACGACGTCTCCTATGAATGTTTTCCTAAAGTTAAGAGATATCATGGCTGTTACTCTGAACAAGCGCAAGAGAATTCAGGTAACGGAGTGGGTCTAAACGTCTACTGAGACCAGTCAACTCACCGTGTATCTAAAGAGTCTTTTGGCTTTAAAAGTTGCGACTTGTTATTAAAAAAGACGAATCGGCGCAGAGTTAAAGAAACGGACTTACGACCGAGAGGTTGAGGGTTCGAATCTGATACTAGCTATTTTTATATTTTTGCTAGGATGTGCACCATAATTCTCTTATAACAACTAGTGAATAGTTAGTTTTTTATTGTACGCTTTTTTACCCCCTTTTTTTGCTAGGAAAGTAAAAGGATGGAATTAAAATTTAAAAAAAAAACAAGAAAATATAAAAACAAAAATAACTAAAAATATCTGTTCTGATTTTGGTCTTTTTGTGTGTGTGTGTGTGGATTATTAACATTTGCTTTTCAGATCATTCATCCTTCATCATAACCCTGTCAGTGTTGTTTACATTTTTCTAAGTTTCTGTTTACAATTTTACAATAGTTTAGTAGTATCGACAACTGGTCCTTAATTGTACCGAATTTAAACTTAACTTTAAATTCTTTTATTTTGCATTTTACTTTTATTTATTTTTAGTATTTTTTAATTTTTTTTAGTACCACTTGAACTGAATTTTTGAAACTTTATGTGGCATTTTTACTAACATTAATTAAGCAGCTAACTATAATTATAAACATATTTATGAATTAAGATAAGGAGATTTAAGGGGTATTTCCCCCTGTTGGGAAACACGCCAGTTGTCAGTGCCGATTGTCAGCACGCCAGTTGTCAGTGCCGATGATATTTTAGCATTCATTGAGGATTGAAAAAAAGTTGGCCTAAGTGCATTGTGTCCGGAGGGGATTACCTTGAAGGCGATTAAATAAATTTGGAAGTATAAATAAAAAGTTAAAAAAAAAATGGTCTTACATTTGGGCACAGTAGTACATAAAATTTGCTTAGAAGTATACATAAAAAATATATTTTAAGAATAAGAAGTATTAAAATCTTGCTATGATGCAAAAGAAAATTAAATACAGTTTCTAACTTTTATAAATTTAAATCCATATACGAACTTTTTTTTTATTAATGAAATTTTTGAAAAAATCACTTTAGAATGAACGAATCTCTTTAATATGCAAATGTCTATTTAAAAAATGTATGGAAACATTTACATTTAGCATAATAATCTGTTTATTTAATTTTGTATTTTATTCAATACACGTACAAAAAATACAATTTAAAATTTTTATAAAACGTGTTATTTTTTCATGTAGATTAAATATTTGTTAAAAAGGCTGCTTAATAAACCTTTTAAAAATTTAATCGATAATGATTTCGGGCTCTTTTATATACGGAAAAAGACACTATACAATAATCGTGGAGTGGAAAACTATATTAAAATAATTTTTTTTTATAGTTCTTCAAGGTTACTAAAAAAATGTGTTTATATTTTTAGTTACTGGAAAAACTGTTAAAACTGAAGTTACTGTTTATATTTTTAGTTACTTACTTAGAAATATACATAAAATTACATTTTAAGAATAAAATGTATTAAACAAGTGCTATGATGCAAAAATGAATTAAAAATGCAAATTAATTTCAATTTATAACTTTTCTGAATTTACATATAAAAAATTTTTTTATTTATAAATTTTTTGAACGAACTCATTAGAACAAACGAATTTCTTTGATACATAAATTCACTATTTAAAAACTTTATGTCTTATCGAAACATATACACTGAACAGATGAATTATGAATAAAAAATTGTTTTATTACGTATTTAGTATTTAATTATGTTATTAAATAGTAAATATAATAATAACAATAATCTCAAAGTTTATTTAATTATATATTTTACTCAATACTAATACAAAGAATACAATCTTATTATTTTTATAAAATGTATATTTTTTCACTTAGATTAAATATTTGTTACAAATGCCACTTAATAAATCTTTGCAACATTTAATTAATAAAAGCTAATAGATTGGACTATAAAATTTTGTTACATTAACGTTTACATCTTGAAATATAATAAAAAAACTGAAATAAATATTTAATACGTTGGCGAATACGAGTAACATAAATTTTCATGAACATTAAAATAATCAATATCCTTACAAAAAAAAAGATGGTACTCATCTATAAGCTTATATATCTATCTTATAAACTAAAGGTCTAATATATATATTATGGGATAAATAAATACACATCGTAATTTATAAATATTAATCTATAAAATTAATGAAATATTAGGAATTATTAATAGTTATATAATTGAATAATTCCTAATATTTCATTAAAAAATACATTTCGTTTTTTTTATATCAAATACTCACCATGTCGAGTACACATTTTATAATCTAATGAAGATATTTTAACAGAAAGATTACACATTTATTATCACTTTCAGCCTGCTAATAACAAACATTATTCCAATTTTTTTTTTATATATTGGCGCAAAATAATTTAACCAACTACTATCAAAGTTATATGTAACGTAATATAACAATGCATTGCTAAAAATTCATAGGAATGTTTAAAAATGCGTTTATAAGTATGTTTCTCATATCAATACATTTTAATAAAACTATTGCAATATTACATTATCACAATGAAATCGCATGTTAAATATTCATATTTATGCTAATGTAAAATGCAAAAGAAACACATGATATAATGATTACGCAAACTTTTATTGTTTTTGAAATCACATTATTGAAAAGCGAATGAAAATCAGAAATTTGATTACAAACAACAACACACCATACATAAAAAAAAAAAAAAATCGAAACTCAACATTTTTTTATAAAAAAATATATATTTGCACCAATTTACAGAAATAAAATATAGAACCTTAGTAAATATTTTCATTAATTTCTGAAATAATACATAGAATATGTAGCTCAGTAGTAATATATTAAATATTCAATACTATAAATTGGAAACTAATCATTAGATGCAATAAATATAAAAAGCATTTAAAATTAGTATGATATTTATCTGACAGAATTCAGACTAAGTATATGCTGTAATAGAAACACATGTATTTCTTAGATGCACATTTTGTTTTATTTTCACTTTATAATTTTGTACTTTTTTTTACTTTATGTTTTCATTTTGCGGTGACAGCTATTAGTTATATATACTTGATATCATAATTATATCATTTTACTATTTTCATGAATTCATCTTTTCTCCTTTTGTGCATATTTTTATACTTTTGTCCGTTTTACTGCAGTGTTTGCTAATTTTAAGATTTTTTTTACAGTTAATAATTTAATTAATGCTGATGTATCGTATAATTTTATTATAATTTCGTAATATAAATGTTAAAAAAAATTTATAAACACTCACCATGCACTCACATTATAAAGCAATGAATGTATTTTATTCGTAAAATGTATTTAATGACTTTTATTTATACCTCGTAAAAATACATTTTGTGAAATTTTTTTTTTTTGCTTTTAAATAGTAAAGCACAATTATTATTAATTTGCTTCAAAGTTAGTCATTGCAATTTCAGATACATTGTCTCGGACGCCAATATAAGATTTGATTTCATAAGAAGTTTCCACTCATTCGAACGGAATACATATTCATTTTGCAAAATATAGTTTTGAACCACTTTTTTCAGTTCTTCATCTTGATGCATGTCCGCCAGACTCAATATATCGCAAGCGTTTTTGTGGTCAATAATGATCAACAAGAAAGAGGAGCACCTGTTCTTCAGAGACAAGACGGCGTACTTGTCTGCTGCAGCGTACAATTGGCAAGCACTTTGGCACTGGAGGTCTTCTTCGAGTGCGTCCGTGTACATGTACAGAAGCATCCGACGCACGGTCTCGCTGTCCAAGTCGGTGATGTCGACGCACTCTTTGGTCCTCTCCTTCATGTCTGTGCTGAACATGGCTCTGAACACCGGAGATCTGGCACCGAGGATCTGAGTGTGGGCGGGGAACGTTTCTGTCGAAGTGCGAATTTTCGTGTCAGAAAGTGTGCCTTCTCTGTACATGGATTTGAGATCACCTTTCAGGTCTGGAGAAATCTTGGATTCATATTTCTCGACATCATGTTTACAAATGTCGTCATCTATTCCAGTGATGTAGCTCTCGATTCTTTCGTAAGCGATTCCTGTTGAATTAACACAGTCACACTGCAAAGAGAGGACATCCTTTGGTAAATATTTATCTCTGTCTTCAATGAGTTTTTTAGGAGTATAAGGCAATTTGAAAATTGCTCCCTCTTTTAGTTTAGGAAACCAAAACTCTTTTTCACCGCAGTCTAATTTATTTCCGAGAGAATCCAATAAATCGCAATGAAATGTAAAATATTTTATACTTTCATCAGCTGAAGTAATTTTCGCAGAAAATTTCTCTTCAACAGACTGACTTTCTTCCTTTAATAATGGACTTAAATTTAACACTGCTTTCTTTGAAGGTAATGTTACAGACAGAGGGGTCTTTTCAAATATTTGATTTGAAGTCAGATATTTTATATCCCAAATAAAAGATCTTCGTTCTATTTCAACCACCGTTCGAGCAATAAATTGTTCTCCTTTCAGTTCCTCACCATCTGATCTCCACATTCTACACTGAACCATCAAACTTTCGTTTTGCATTAACACCTTTTTCTTTGAATTTTGGTCAAGAATTTTACATCGTTTTATGTTTGTATGTACTCGTTGAAAAGTTTTTTCGTCGAAGCGTGCATCTTTTAAGCATTCCTTTTTGTATATTGTACCATTCATTGATGAGAGGACTATTTCCAAGTTCAGCTTTATTAGTTCTGGTCCTCCCTCGTCTCGACAAACAAATATATCAATTTCATCCTCCATGTCCAAGGCGATTCCTCTTGGATACACCCTTAACTGCCATTTTGTATTTTCTAAGCTGTCGAAACCAAATATTGGACTCCATAAACATTTTTCTGACTGTTGCCAGCAATAACGAAAATTCTCTATGATCCATATGATAGTACAGCACTTTCTGTCATCACTGCCTCTACCTGCCATGTCTGGAAGAGATCACTCATCAAGAGAAGAAAATAATCAAGCAAACGTTGTGGAGTCTTGCACCTAAAGCAGCGTTGACAGTGAAACTAACTGCGCTTGTTGGAAGAATAAATATAATTTCATTATCACTCACAGGCTTTGTCACTATATCACTGTGATAACGAAAAAAAAAAAAAAAAAAAAGACAGAGTTGTATCACGTGGCAATTTTTATCTCTTTGTTATTTCATTGCTATCAATGGGCGTTTCCTAATCACAACGTCAAAGTACACACTTTCGTCATTTTTTGATAAGATTAATAAAAGGGTTTTTCCCCATAGTTTGGAAAAAAAATGGCTTTCAAAAATTCAATTCATCAATCCAGGCACAACAATTTAAAAAGAAAAAAAATAATAAATTCTCAATTTGCATTTGTAGCAAAAGCGCTTTGAAGGTTAAACAAAATCTAGAATCATATTAACAGAAAACTTTTCTTTTAATTAGTAAATAAGGGAACTGCTAATAAAACGTATTACTTCAAAGAATAGCTTTTTTCGTAAAATAAGTAATGAATACGAAAAATCGATGAGATTTATTATATAAAATATACAAAATGGCAAAAACTCTTAACTTAGAATTATTTTGAAATCTTTAAGAAATTTTAAATGAGTTAATAAAATAAAATAAAGGGTACTTACAAAACTCATTAAAGTTGGGCTAATATTTCATTGATTTTATTTTTAATTTTATTTTTTTGGTTGGATTATAATTAGGGGTATAATATTTACAAATTGAATTTTTTCTGCCATATTTCCAGAGCAATCAAATTTGTTATTTAGAAAAGACAATACATATATATATATATATATATACTACTCTGTCCAGACCAATTTTCGGTTTAAAAGTCCTAGGGCTAATGGAATTTCAATTTTCTTTTCTTTTTCAGGTTGCTGGCACTGTCTTTAACATCTGAGTGATATTTAAAATCCAGATATTCATTAGCGTTTGAGTTACATTTGGCTTTGTGAGACGCTGAAAATGATACCAGTGATTTTTGAAATGCCTAAATTAATTGAGCAAAGAACTAGCATTAAATTTTGTTTGCTGAAACGTATAGAATGTTGCAGAAATAATTCGGTGAACATTCCTATACCGGAAAGAAATATTTAGAAGTGTTAGAAACAGTTCAAACAAGGCAGAGAACGCGTTGAAGACGAAGAGCCCTCTGACGGACCATCAACCTCAACCGACGAAGTTCACGCCCAAAAAATGTAAGATTTGGTTCTTGCAAACTGTCGACTTACAATTAGAGAGATTATTAGGAATTTCAAAAGGATCGGTCATTTCCAATGTGGGCCTCAAAAGCGTAAAATCTCGATTTGTACCGAAAACTCTGAATGCTCCAGCTCTCACTGCTGACTTTTTCTCTGAGACTTTTTCGCCAAAACTGAAACCCATATCGTTCCACAGCCACCGCATTCACACCGTGCGACTTCTGGCTATTCCCTAATCTCAAAAGACCCCTCCGGGGACACCGTTTTTAGCGATTGAAGCGATTCAATGTGAATCGCCGCTCGCTAGGAAGGCCATCCCTGCCGATAACTTTTCAGTATGCATTGCGGATTGGAAAAAAAGTTGGCATGAGTGCACTGTGGCGAGGATTACATTGAAGGCGAAGAAATAAATTTGAAAGAATAAATAAAAGTTTTTGAAAAGAAACGTAATTGGTCTTACTTTTGGGGCTTAGTAGTATATATCTATATATAATTTGGTTTAACAATTATATTTTATTTTTAATCCGACCTAGTTATTATAAGTGCAATGAATATCTTAAAATTGTTTCACAATTAAATAAAATAAACTAATTATTAGTGAATAATTTAAAATTATATTTTAAAGATAAATGAAATAAATCGTTAAGCGAAAGGCAAAAATATTATTACCGTAATTATTGTTACTATATTGCTAGTCAGTATAATATGAGTTCTGTATTTTAAGTTAAAAAAACAGAAGGCATAGAATATTTTAAATATTTTGTTAAGGAATTTTTGTTTTAAAAACCGTAAAATTAGTAATTTTTTTAGAAACAGCAAAAATTAAAATAAGGAGCATGAAATGAATATATATATATATATATATATATGATGAGGAGCATATATATATAAGGAGCATGAGATAAATATATATATATATATATATATATGGATTTGTTATTTAGTCTTGACAACAAAAGCTTTATTCTAACCAATTATAAACAGAACTTAATGAAAACACGTTTTTAATTAATTAATATTTTTAATCTTTAATTTCCTTAAATACACCTATATTTTTCAGGGAGGGTTCCACATTCTTCACTTCTGTATTTTTTACACTTTTTTGAAGAATATATTAAAAAAAGTATACAATTTGGAAAATTAAGGTTGCTTATACAGGTCATATATTTGTATCGTGCTTTTTTTCTAAAAAAGTTTTAAATACACAACGGTGTATAAGAGGTATTCGAGTATATGGGGTATACTATAGAAAGGTCTGGCTATGCCAAAGTGTCCAGTAGCATACTACATATATCACATTATATTTGTATAGATATATATACACTCATGTCCATAAATTAAGGATAATTCAGAATCACACAGAAATTGAACTCTAAAATAAAAATTTCACCTGTAGATTTATCACACACATCTTCAAGAAGAATATGCAAACTACAGAAAACCACCAGATGGCGCGGATGGTACGTCACAATGACGAGAGGGGAATATAAGGAATGGTGGCATAGAAATAAAATTGTTCACAAGCGCTTTAGTAGTTATGGCACAAAGTTATATGCCATAGTTATGTCACATAGTTATGGCACAAAGGAAGCATTTGGATGATTTTTTACGTGGTAGAATTAACGGACGTCTGGAATGTGGACTTACCCAGATGGAAGTATCCGAGGAACTTGGAATCGCCCAGAGTGTCATCTCCAGGCTTTGGCAACGATTCCAAGATGATGGTAATGTGAGTAGATGTTACAGCACAGGTCGCCCCCGAGTTACAAAGCCGAATGAGGACCGGTATTTAGCAGTTACTGCCAAAAGAAACAGACGGAGCACAGCATCAGACCTGTCTCGTCAGCTCTCTTCAGGCAGACCGTTTCAAGGCAGACCTGGTACAGACGCTTAGAGCACATTGGACTATATACTCGTAGGCCTGCCAGATGTGTTCCACTTACCGCAACCTGCGATTAACCCGGAGTAGACAGCATGCATTCTGGACACCGCAACAGTGGTCTGGTGTGAGGTTTTCCGACGAGTCCAGGTTTAGTTTGCAGTCTGATTCTCGGCGGACTTTCATATGGAGAACGCCAGGTATCCGTTACCACCAAGAGAACACCATTGAACGACACCGTTACGGTGGTGCAGGATGGGTCGTTTGGGGAGGAATTATTCATGGTTCCAGAACTGACCTGCATATTCAGAGTGTAACGATGACAGGCCACATCTATCGGGATGTCATTCTGGAACAACATGTACGTTTGTTTCGGGGTGCCATGGGTGCTGAATTTCTGTTTATGGATGACAACGCCCGTCCTCACCGTCCAAACATTGTAGACGAAGGCCTTCAATTGGAGGATATCACCCGTATCTTTGGCCAGCATACTCACCGGACTTGAATCCAATAGAGCATGTGTGGGATATGCTGGGCCGACGAATTGCAGCCCGTCAACCCCCTCCCACCTGTCAACCGGAACTTCGGAGGGCATTGCTTGATGAGTGGTGTAATATTCCCCAAGATCAGATTGATAATTTGATACTCAGCATGCCTAGGCTTTGTAAGGCCTGTATTGCATCGTCCGGGAGACATACTCCATATTAAACATCATACTAGCCATGTTATACTGTTTTTTGTAAATAGGTTATTTTTTGAAATTTGCTCCAGGGAGTAAAAATCGCAATTTTTATTAGTTATGTCAAACATATAGCATCTTTTTTGCTCTTTACCTTTTGTTTAATAATTAGACTTTACAAATAAGTCAAATTTGTTTTGTTTCTGTCTCTTTCTTTGCCTGAACTTCATTATCCTTAATTTATGGACATGAGTGTATATATATATATATTTGCAAAAAAAAACTCTTTATTTATTTTTTAAAATTTATTTCATCGCCTGCAAAAAAATAATCGGTAGCGTTGACCCTCAAAGCGCGCGGCGATTCATGTTGAATTTCTTCAATCGACTCTAAACGGTATGCCCGCAGTGGTCTTTTGAGTGTAGGGAATAGACAGAAGTCGCACGTTGTGAATACTGCGGCTGTGGAACAATATGGATTTAATTTTTGGCAAAAAAGTGCAGCGTGAGCTGGCGCCTTTAGTGTTTTCGGCACCAATCGAAATTTGACGCGCTTGAGGCCCAAAATTTAATTGACTGATTCTTTTGAAATTCCAACATAATCGGGAAGGTCTCTAATTGTAAATTGAGGGTTTCCAAGCGCCAAATCTTTAATTTTTTGGACGTGAACTTCGTTGGTTGAGGTTGATGGTCGACCAGAGGGCTCTTCGTCTTCAACGTTTTCTCCGCCTTCTTTGAACTGTTTATACTACTTCGAAACAATTATTTCCGATATAGGAATGCTCAGCGAATAACTTCTGCAACATTCTATACATTTCCGCAACAAAATGTAAGGCAAGTTCTTTGCTCAATTCATTCAGGCATTTCAAAAATCGCCGGAATCAGTTTTAGCATCTCACAAAGACAAACGCTAATGAATATTTGGACGTCAAATTTCACACAGATGCCAGGGACAGTGCCAGCAACCTAAAGAAAAAAAAATTGAAATTCCATTTGCCCCAGGAAATTTGAATTGAAAATTGGCCTAATGTTGTGGATACAGTAGTATATATACTGGAGGATCCGGTAGACGTTGTCCTGCCCTGAAAACTAAAAAAAAAAGTTCGGGAATCGGTTCACAACTCTACCTACCGGATCCAATTATGAATCGGAATCATCCAGAGACCCACTGAAACACACACAAAAAATTTCATCAAAATCGGTCCTGCTGTTTAGGAGGAATTCAGCGACAAACACACATACAGAAGAATTATATATATATTTATATAAATATAAGTTGAAGAAATAAATTGATTATAAATATTTATTACAAACTATCCCTAATTGTAATAATATTTTTTTGTATCATTGGATAGTTCGCATTGAACAATTTTCTTGTGCAATAAATCTGAACATAATTGATATCGAAAACCACTACCTAAATCGCACTTGTTCTTCTTGTGATTCAACTTTTAATACCTGCGAAAAAGTAAACAAACATGATGCCCGTGTATGGAATCAGACAATCTATACTTTTTAGTGAGATTTCCACCTTCTACACTTCTATATTTTTACATTTTTTAACAATATATTAAAAAAAACGCATAAAAGATGTAAAAGGGTTATCTTTACAGGTTCTATATTTTTTTACGCTTTTTGTCAACAAATGTTAAGAAAACAACGGTACATATCAGGGTTTAACTAGTATATGGGGGTATACTATCGAAAATTCTGGCTATGCTAAACTGTCCAGTATTCCATATATCACGTTACATATACACTCAAGAGCCAAAACATTATGACCACCCCTACATTTTGTAATGAACTCGCCTGGATGACGTGGAAGGCACGTGATCAGGTGGAAGCGGTATTTAACTGCTGCTGGAGAGTCTAAAGTATCATTATTTCATTTACTTCTGTGTGTGATCGGAAAGGTTGCTGATCTAAGCTACTTTGATAGAGGGCAGATTGTAATAGCTCGAAGGGTCGGAACAAGTATTTCCGAAACTGCACGACTCGTGGGTTGTTCGCGATCTACAGTTGTTAGTACTTATGCAAAGTGGATGAACAGTAGGTCCTACACAGGCCTGTGGTGGCGGTATTATGCTTTGGGGAACGTTCTCTTGGGCGTCTCTGGGACCCGTGGTTGTGGTAGAGCAGACCATGAATGCTACAGTGTATCTGAACATCATTGCGGACAAGTTGCATCCTTACATGGCCAGTTTTTCCGGCTGGATATGGAATGTTCCAACAGGACAACGCCCCTTGTCACAAGGATAAAATTGTGTTGGAGTGGTTCCAGGAGCATGATACTGAATTCCAGTTAATGTGCTGGCCGCCTAACTCTCCGGATATCAATCCGATAGAACACATTTGGAATGTCATGGGACAGCAACTCAGATTTCAAAGACCACCAATTCGCAATATTTCGAATTTGCGTGACCGTTGCTAAAACATATGGTACAATCTGTCTCTGGCCATCTACCAAGGACTTGTGGCATCCTTGCCAAGGCGGGTTGAAGCTGTGTTGCTCGCCAAAGGTGGGCCAGCTCGTTATTCACAGGTGGTCATAATGTTTTGGCTCTTGAGTGTATACAGTGAATCGGAAAATTGAGCATACACCTAAACGTGTAACGTATGTTTTTACCTAACTAGCTAAATTTTGTTATAAGAAAAGCGTGTTTTTTACTCTTAATACTATTTGTTCTCCTCTTAACATGAGTAAACAAAATTCCGAAATTTAATTTTTTTTTTTTAAATAAATAAATATGACACTTGGAGAAAAAAACTACATCACAAAATTGAGTATACACCTTTATTTTTTTCCATAAAATAGCAAATTATTATTTAGTTGCACATCCTTTTGCCTGTATCACAGCTCGTTATCTTTCAGGGATGGAATTTTAATTATTTCAACTGAAAATTTTGCCCTCTCTTCTCTTAAATACCTTCTTTAGATCCTCTTTACTCATCACATCATATTCATGGACAGAGTTTTCCAATTGAGCCCATAAATTTTCTATGACATTTAGATCTGAAGATTGGAATGGAGTATATAGAAGCTGCTTGCAGTGGTACAAGGAATACAATTTGACTATTTTCGGCGTATGTTTCGGGTCATTGTCTTGCTGTGAGACAAAATTTGATACAAGCCCTACTTTGTCGCATTTAATTAATATCATTTAAATTATTCTTTAAGATATCAATATAAACCATTCTATCCATAATACCATCAATGACTACACATTCTCCCACTCTTCCTGCTGTCATACAGCCCCAAACGAGGACGGAGCCACCTCCATATTTAAACGTCTTTACTAAGTTCATAGAATCTAGTTCTTTCCCAACTTCCCTCCCCGCCTTATATTGTCCGTCATTCCCCTAGAGATTGAATATTTTCTCATCGGAGAACAGAAAAGTGTTGCAGAATGATTCTGGATTTGAAATACGAACACAATTCTGAACATAATTGATGTCGAAAACCATTACCTGAATCGCATGTGTTTTTCTTGTGACTTAACCTTTTATACCTGCGAAAAGGTAAAAAAACATAATACCCGTATATGGAAATCATATTATCTGCCTGCTTCTGCACGAATAGTGAGAAAAATAGCTAACTTAAGGCTTTTCTAAAGTTTAGTGGACTTTTTTCCCTCCAAACATCTTGATAAAAAACTTTAACGCTAACGTTTACTCAGAGTAATTGGAACTATTTATTGCATCTAAGATATGAAAATCAACCATTTGAGTGCCACCAGCAAGATGGGGCATTTTCAGAAAGACGGAACATCTCTTCACTGTTGTACATGTCCATGAGTTCCTTTCCAGACCTAGGGATTAGAAGCAATGGACCGTCACCAACCCTCTCGACATTATTCCTCTTCGTCTTTTCCATTGGGGTTATATCAAGGACACAAATCTTTGCCTCACCAGTTGCTGACATTAAAGAATTAAAAACTTAGATAAAAATTACATTACAGACAACAAGTTTGAAGAACACAAGAAGAAAAAAAACATTACCGCTAACGTTTATTTATAGTTATTGGAACTATTCATTGCAGCTCAGCAAAGAATTTCAATCATGGAGCACCTCTTGTAATATGGAGCATCTTATGAAAGATGGAGTGTTCTTTAGTCCATGAGTTCCTTTTTAGACCTATGGTTTAGAAGGCATGGACCATCATCAATCTTCCCGATATTGTTCCTCTCCGTTTTTTTAATTGGGATTATATCAAGAACACAAATCTTTGCCTCCCCGGTTGCTGACATTAAAGAATTAAAAACTAATATAAAAATTCCATGTGTACTATTACAGACAACAAGTTGATGAACACAAGAAGAAAAATACATTACCGCTAACGTTTATTTAGAGTTATTGGAACTATTCATTGCAGCTCAGCAAAGAATTTCAATCATGGAGCACCTCTTGTAATATGGAGCATCTTATGAAAGATGGAGTGTTCTTTAGTCCATGAGTTCGTTTTTAGACCTATGGATTAGAAGGCATGGACCCTCATCAATCTTCCCGATATTGTTCCTCTCCATTTTTTTAATTGGGATTATATCAAGGACACAAATCTTTGCCTCCCCGGTTGCTGACATTAAAGAATTAAAAACTAATACAAAAATTCCATGTGTACTATTACAGACAACAAGTTGATGAACACAAGAAGAAAAATACATTACCGCTAACGTTTATTTAGAGTTATTGGAACTATTCATTGCAGATAAGCAAAAAATTTCATTCATGGAGCACCTACAGAAAGACGGAGATGTTCTTCAGTGCTGTTCTTTAGTCCATGAGTTCCTTTCCAGACCTATGGATTAGAAGGGATGAACCATCATCAATTCTCCTGATATTAATCCTCTTTGTTTTTTTTATTGAGGTTATATCAAGGACAAAAATATTTGCCTCACCATTTGCTGACATTGAAGAATTAAAATCTGAAATAAAAATTCTATGTATAATGTTACAGACAGCATGTTAAAGAGCACTTGGGGAAAACCACTTTGGCATTGCTTCGAGCTACCAGGGGGTTCACACGTTGATGTCTAATTAAGTACTCAGTGTTATTAAAATCCTTACAGCAGTATATGCAAGGCATCCAAACAAACATAAACATAAACAAACATAAAGCCCTGATATAAGTTATTAAATTAATAACAGTAATTAATTAATTTTTGCTTTGTAATATAAATTATGAAATTAATTGATGCAATTATGAATATTACAAAGAAATCATAATATGTGGGGCACATATAAATCTAATAATAAACAAAATTCAAGCAAACAATAATCAAAAATTAATTATTTTTATTTTAAAATTCGTTGTTTTCAATACAATCTTTGTCCAATTTGTCCTCAATCTCAAGTCCAATTTGCACAATAATTCAATAAGCACTATAAAAACAACGTGGAATTTATTTGGTTTGATTTTTAGAAGATTATTTATACAAAACAGACAAATTTATAATAATCAAAAAATATAAATACAGCAATAATCGAAATTATTTGTATACAGAAAACAGATATACATCCGATTCATAAAATACTAAATAGACATTATAAAAATAACATGAGTGCATTGATTTAATTAATGAACTTCAAAAATTTAAAAACATTCATAATTAGCACGATTTCAATTAAAAAATAGTAAAGCTTAAAAAATAATTAAAAAGAAAATTACTCTGATGTAATAAAAATGGATTTTTACATAATTTATTATAAAATGATATATTTTAAAAAAATTAATTACCTTAATTAATAATTTTGTTAATTTAATTAAATATTTTAAAGAAAATTAACTTAAGTTAATTAATTAATTAAAAAATATTTCTATCTAGAGTTTGAAAGCCATACAAATTAAAGTTCATTGGTTAGCACACTGTACAAATGTACACATTGGAGTAACCAACAGAACATTAGAACATCACGATCTAACCAACGGTTACATTAGTACACAGTTTGCTAATAAATGAGTACATTTGAACACAATTGGTCTAACCAATGGTAACATTAGTACACAGTGGTCTAACCAAATTTGCATTAGAATGCAATGAGGTAAGTAATAAATACACTAATAAACACCGGACTAATCAATGGGTACATTAGTATATAATGGACTAATCAATGGATGCAATAGAACGCAGTGGTATATCCCATGGGTGAATTAGAACACAATGGGTACATAAATACACAATGGATTAGCCATTTGGTACATTACTACAAAATGTGCTATAGGATGGGTTATAAATTGTCATCCTATAAACTAATTTATGAAATTATATCTAATTTTTCAGTCACAATTAAAAATAACACGTAACTAAACATTAGAAAACCACACTAACTTTCATGTGACACTTTTAAGAATATTTATAGATGAGTAAAAATACATCTTACTAGTAGACTGTGTATTCTGTTATCAAAAAATATCATAACAGGTTGTAATTGTATAAAAAGAATTACATCATAGACTATGCATTGTACGCTTGTTGTGGGAATATATAAAAATAATATGATAAACTTTATATTTGGATATATAAAAATAAAAATTAATACATTTCCATAAGTTTATAAAGATGATTCACATATTGCTAGCACACATTTTATTTTTAACAATGCTTAAAAATTATGACAAGTTGTTTTATTTGTTCTATATGCAAATTTTAAAAAAATCTCCAATATGAATACAGAACATTTTTCTCATTATACATGCAGAATTTTATATCATTATTGAAACTTCATTTTAATTTATGCAGAAATTAAATCAATATATTTTCTAAGATCCATAAAAAATATTTTTTGAATTATTAAATCAAAAATAAAAACAATTAATGAATTTTGTTTCACTACTTACTACGATTTCAACAAATATACACATATTCCATTAAAATAATTACATCATAGATTATACTTTACTATACACTGTATGCGTGAATATATAAAAGTAATAATATGCATTTTATATTTGCATATATAAAAATAAAAATTAATACATTTTCATAAGATTATAAAGATGATTCACATATTAGTAGAACACATTTAGTTTTTATATCCTTGAAAATTAAGCAAACTGTTGTATTTGTTCTTTATGCAAATTTGTAAATAATCTTCAATTTAAATATAGAACAAACAGAAATTAAAATTAATATATTTTCAAAGGAATATGAATAATTTATTTTAAATTATTAAATAAAAAAAAAATTAAAAAAAAAAAAAAATTAATGAAATCCTTTTCACTCCATATTACGATTTCTACGAATGTACTCATATAATGTCCATTAACTGAAAATTAACTCACATTATTTTTTTTTAGGTGAAGTATTTTTTTAAGTATAATTTAATTAACGACACTACATAATACAATCACTGTAGTTCTTTATATTAAAATGTTCTGGGATAAACTTCACACAAAAGCATTGAATTAAATTGGTAAGTTATAAAAAAAAAATAAAAAACATCTATGATACATTTTATTTTCCCATTATAGGGAAAATTTGATGGATATTCAATTTTTCAATTCCTACTATTAGTTCACACCCTCCCTATATATATATCTTGTTCAAATTTTTAATCGTTACTTTTTATTCATCCACTCACGTTAAAATACATTTTTTGAACTTATAGTGGGTGGCACTTGATGTTAATAAAATTTTCTTCAAATATTAATTTATCAATTAAATTTAATTCATAAATTAATTATTTTTAGATTTAATTTGCGTGTATCTAACAATAGATGGCGCCTGATATAAGAGGAAAAATTCAACTTTATTTGTAAAGGACTTTTCTGCAATATAGTTAAAAAAAGTTGGAATTGACTCAATTTTTTTTTATATTACTTGTTTAATAATTTACTGCCCCCCAAAAAAATAATTTATACCTAAAAAATGTAACAACCAAATCAATACTCAACAAATCACGTACAATTATTTCTCCTGAAGGTCTTGTTCTCGGTTGAAATGTTTGCACATTGTTTTTGCAACCAATGTAGGATTGGTGTCAGTTAGGCGATTCCACTCAGCGGAGCCATAGATGTCCTTCCCGTGCGAAATAATATAATTCTCTACCGCATCCTTCAATCCGCCATCCTGACGTCTGTCAGCCATGACTAAGATCTCACACACATTTTCTTCAGATAGATTTTCTTTCAAAAAAGAAAAACACTTGTTCTTCAGAGAAATAATATCATATTTGTCAGCAGCCGCAAATAGTTGCACAATACTTTTCCACGACGTTTCTTTCATAGAGTCGGTGTACATGTACACCAGCATTGTATGTACTGTCTCGTCTTCCAAATCCTGGATATCGACGCATCCTTTAGAATTCTCTAACATATCCGAGGCAAACATGGCTTTAAATACAGGAGATCTGGCACTCAGGATATTTTTGTGCGCAGGGAACTTTCTGGTTTTAGTTCGCAGTTCCATGTCCGAAATTAACCCATCGTCGTACATCGCTCTCAAGTCTTCAGTCAGAGCCAATGAAATTTCAGCAGGCTTTGCCACGATAGGTCTGTATTCATTTTCCATAACTTCACTTCTGGTTTGAGATGAAATAGTTGCAAAGTCGACTTTGTTTATCTCCTCCAGAGCAATTCCGGTTGAGAAATCGCATTCGCATCTCAAGGACAGGACATCATTTGGCAGATACAGAGCTTTGCTTTCCATCAGTTTCTTCTTCGTGAGAAGCAGCGTTAATTTGGCACCATTCTTGATGTCATCCGACCAGAATTCGTGACTCGCGCATTCCACCTTGTTGCCTTTGGAATCTATCACAAAAGACTTGAATGTGAGAAACTTTATGCTATCATCCGAAGGTTTCAAACTTATATTGACCACTTCTTCAGAGCACTGTCCACCGGTGACGCAAAGTTCAAAAAGCATCAGGATGTTCTTGGACAAGGACCTGATCGAGAACGTGTTCTTTAGGCCAGATTCGAGACTGCTGAACTTTTCAATGTTCCAAGTAAACGACCTGCGCATTACTCTTATGATGGTTCGAGCATTGAGCTGTTCACTTTCTATGGACTTCCCATCGCTTCTCCACATACGAACACGGACAGTCAAAATATCTCCAGGCAGGTATTTTGCTCTCTCTTGAGAAAATACTTTTTCCCTCGTTTGAAATGTGTGATATCCCCACCCTTCATCTTTGATTAACTTTTTTTTAAGAACACCAAAAGTTTTCAAAACAGTACCATCCGCGTTCAAAAAGGAGAGTTCAAATTCTAACTCGTAGCAGTCAGGACCCTTGCTGTCGTCTGCTCTGATGAGAAAGAAGCCAACATAACTTCCGTTCGTGTTTCCTCTTGGATACAGAGACAGCATCCATTTAGTATCTTCCATGGACTCAACAACAAAGTGAGGACTCTTCATCGCCTCTCCTTTCTTCTGCCAACCGTAGCTGAAGTTTTCTACGATCCATTCGTAAATGTAGGCATTCCTTTTGTCGTTACTTTTGTCTGCCATAATCCAGCATCATTCTTTATAAAAAAAAAATAGTTCTTGGTGGCTGTGATGTAAAAAATAGATGATCAATGCCGTCGATTACGTATCAGTTGTTTTTAAATCAAACTTTTAATTCATTTTGATGCTTTCAAATCAGTCTGATTCTCTCCTATTGAATTCTGAAGTGAAACCGCATTTGCTGAGATGAGTAAATCACAGACATTTTAATCTCATTTGAGCATGTGACATATCTCTATGGCAACGTGCAAAAAGAGGAGATAAAAAAATAATTTTAATCAGTTATCTTCTATATTGTTAAAGCATTTGTATTTAATTCGGAAAACGTGAATGAACGGAAAATCTTTTCAAAAATATCGATGGAAAATATGAGTTTTTCTGATATTTATAAAAGTGAAAGGATGCAAAATGTATTAAATAGCAACACAAAAAAACCCGACTACAATAAGATTTCTAACGTATACAATTCCTTATATATATATATATTTGCATCACGTGAAAAAAATTTATTACGTTATTCCAAAAAAAAAAAAAAAAAAAAAAAAAAAAAAAAAAATGTACATATTCAAAACAAAAATTCAGTCTTTCCCACATATTTAAAATTAATACACGAGTTTAAAGTAAAGCTTTAATTTTTTTCTAATGCAGCTGGCAAACACTTAGACAGTTGTATTTAATACCTTAAAGCAATCGCTGCACCGACGTTACGCAAACTGTTGAACGAACTTGGAATCCCCCAGAGTGTCTTCTCCAGGCATTGGCAACGATTCCAAGATGATGGTAATGCGAGTAGATGTTACAGCACCGGTCGCCCCCGAATTACAACGCCGAATGAGGCCCGGTATTTAGCAGTAACTGCCAAAAGAAACAGACGGAGCACAGCATCAGACCTGTCTCGTCAGCTCTCTTCAGCTACCGGTACTACAGTTTCAAAGCAGACCGTGTACAGACGCTTAGGGCACATTGGTCTATATGCTCGTAGGCCTGTCAGATGTGTTCCACTTACCGCAACTCATTGTCGCCTGCGATTAACCTGGAGTAGAGAGCATGCATTGTGGACACCGCAACAGTGGTCTGGTGTGATGTTTTCCGACGAGTCCAGGTTTAGTTTGCAGTCTGATTCTCGGCGGACTTTCATATGGAGAGCGCCAGGTACCCGTTACCACCAAGAGAACACCATTGAACGACAGCGTTACGGAGGTGCAGGATGGCTCGTTTGTGGAGTAATTATTCTTGGTTCCAGAACTGAACTGCATGTTCAGAGTGTAACGATGACAGGCCACATCTATCGGGATATCATTCTGGAACAACATGTACGTTTGTTTCGGGGCGCCATGGGTGCTGAATTTCTGTTTATGGATGACAACGCCCGACCTCACCGTGCAAACACTGTAGACGAATGCCTTCAATTGGAGGATATCACCCGTATGGATTGGCCAGCATACTCACCGGACTTGAATCGAATAGAGCATGTGTGGGATATGCTTGGCCGACGATTTGCAGCCCGTCAACCCCCTCCCGCCTGTCAACCGGAACTTAGGAGGGCATTGCTTGATGAGTGGTGTAATATTCCCCAAGATCAGATTGATAATTTGATATTCAGCATGCCTAGGCGTTGTAAGGCCTGTATTGCATCGTGCGGGAGACGTACTCCATATTAACCAGCACACTAACCATATTATACTGTTTTTTGTAAATAGGTTCGTTTTTGAAATTTGCTTCAGAGAGTAAAAATCGCAATTTTTATTAATTATGTCAAACATATAGCATCTTTTTTGCTCTTTACCTTTTGTTTAATAAATAGACTTTTCAAATAAGTCAAATTTGTTTTGCTTCTGTCTCTTTCTTTGCCTGAACTTCATTATCCTTAATTTATGGACATGAGTGTATATATATATGAGAAAAGTTTTATTATTGAATAATGTATATTCGCGCCTACGCGCAAGAATACCCCTAGCGGAAAAAAAAGTGTATGTATGCGCATGCGCCTGCGTGCGCGGAACTCCCAGTGTGTTTGGTGTCTTGCCAGAGCGGCAAGAGTGAAACAGCACGGCTGCGAATGGCTGTGATTCTTAAGTTAAATAAAGTTTTTATTCAATTTTAATCCTGTGGATTATTATTGTGCTGAGTAAGTGTGATTACTAATGCAGTCCACTGCGTGTTTTTTTTTTCGTTTTTCTGCAAGAACATCTGTGAGTGCTATTGTACGAGAACAATGTATGTTATATATTAAATAGTGTACATCATATACATTATATGTTTTATGTATATATATATAAAGATTAATATAACAGGTGGGCTGAAAGGTTCGTAGGCTGACACATAGATGGCACTACTAGTATTAAATCCATATGATATTTAGTTAGCCCTAACCTTCAAAAGACACGGGTATAAATTTGAAAGCTGTTGCACTATTAGTATGTGAGCTACAGCCTTTTTAGTGTTCATCACGTGCAGTCCACTCGGCTGACTGTCGATTGGACTCCGGTGTGAAATGAAGGAGCCATGTTTTATGCATTGTCACATATCGACGCAAAAACAGCTCCAAACACTGCTTAGAATCATCAATTCGTTGTTGTTTTTGGTCGATTGTGAGCGCGCGGCACCCACTTTGAACAGAGCTTTCGCATATCCAAATATTCATTCACGAAATGTCCAGCACGTTCCTTTGATATCTTTAGGGTCTCAACTATCTCAATCAACTTCACTTTACGGTTGTCAGAAATTATTTTGTGGACTTTTTTGAGGTTTTCGTCGGTAACAGCCTCTTAGGGGTGTCCACTGAGTGCATCGTTCTCGGTGCTCATTTCGCCTCGTTTAAATTTAGCAAACCACTTCTCTACGGTTGATTTTCCTGGTGCAAAGTCCGAATAATGTTTATCAAGCCAAGCCTTGGCTTCAATTGTATTTTTTTTCGCCAAAAGGCAATGCTTTATTAACACACGAAATTCTTTTTATATCCATTTTTTCAAACTAACAAAAGTTGCTTCACTAAAAATGCTATAACTCACATAATAATAGTGCAACAGCTGTCAAATTTATACATGTGTCCTTTGAATGTTAGGGCTAGCTAAAAATTCTATGGATTCAATACTAGTAGCGCCATCTATGAGTCAGCCTATGAACTTTTCAGCCCACCTGTTATACATATATATATATATATATATAGAAAGAGAGGCAGATCTGTATAATATAAATATATATATGAAAAACATTTCATTATCATATTTTCGAAACATTTTATTCATATATCAAAATGTGAAAAAAAAAAAAAAAAAAAAAAAAAAAAAAATTATTGGGTTTTTATTTGAAGAAATGTTTTTTTTAAATCTCATTGAGTTAATATATAAAAATCAATAAATTCTCTATATAAATGCTTTCGTATAAATTCTGTAAAGTAAATCATATATGATATTCTTTAATTCCTATACTTATGATTGAGAACACTTTAAAATCGTCAAATATGGTCATATTGATTTGGCAATAAATTGAATATGTAAAATATAAGCAAAAAAATGAAACGGAAATTTATTAGAAATTATGATGAGTACAAGAACAAGTAATATAAAAAAAAATTTAAAGTCACCTCCTACTTTTTTTTCACTATATTTCAGAAAGTCCTTAAATAAATAGTTTTCATTCATTTTTTTAAGTTAGAAAAAAATTCTCTCTCTCTCTCTCATTTACTCATTTATTCACATGTTTTATTTTTTCATTTTGCTCCCTCCTTGACTTTCTATAGAACCCAGAATGAAGAAAGAATCTGAAAAAGAAAATTTTTTCCAGCGATCTACACGCTTCGCCACTGACGGTATTTATTCCCAAATTTACATCCCGCTAAATATCCTATGTAAGCGACATTTTTTTCTCCCATATAAAACTAAAATTAATTAATTAAATTTAATTATTTAATTAATATTTTATAAAACTGTATTAACATCCAGTGTCATCTACTACAAGTTCAAAAAAAAATGTATTTGAACTTGAGTGGATGAATAAAAAGTATTTTATTAACGATTGGAAATTTGAACAAGATATATATAGGGAATATATGAGCTAATAAAAGGAATTGAAAAAGGCTTTGAATTTGAGTGGATGAATAAAAAGAATCTAATTGACGATTGAAAATTTGAACAGGATATATAAATATATATATATATATATAGGGAGAGTGTGAACTTATAGTAGGAATTGAAAAACAATTAAATATTTCAAGACGATTGTGCGTTTCTATATATAAATCAATAAATTTTATATATAAATGCTTTTGCATAAATTCTATAAATAAAATCATAATATAATTCATTTTTTTTTCTATATTTTTAGTTAGCAACATTTAAAAAAAAGCTGAATATGGCAATAAAAGGAATATGTAAAATATAAGAAAAAAATCCATAAAATATTTACTAGAAAGTATGTTGAGTATAAAAAACAATTAAAATATTTCAAGACGGTAGACGCTGCTACGTTTCTATATATAAATCAATAAATTTTATACATAAATGCTTTTGCACAAATTCTATAAATTCAATCATAATATGATTCTTTAATTCCCATACATGTGATTGTCAACACTTTAAAATCCTCAAATATGACCACATTAGTTTGGCCAGAAATTGAATATGTAAAATATAAGCACAAAAAAAAAAAAAAAATCAATACAAAACTTACAACGTAAGTTGAGTATAAAAAAACAATTAAAATATTTCCAGACGTAAGTACATTTCTATATATAAATCAATAAATCCTATATATAAATTTGCATAAATTCTATAAATAAAATTATAATTCTTTATTTTCTATACTTTTAATTGACAACATTTTAAAAAGATGAAATATGATCATATTAATTTGGCAACACACTGAATATGCAAAATATAAGCAAAATAAACAAAGAAAATTTACTAGTAAGTATGTTGAGTATAAAAAAGAATTTAAATATTTCGTGACGATTGTATATTTCAATAAATAAATCAATAAATCCTATATATATATTTGCATAAATTCTATAAATAAAATCATAATATAATTCTTTATTTTAAATAGTTCTGATTGGAAACATTTTAAAATCGTTAAATAAGGCCGTATTAATTTGGCAGCAAATTCAATATGTAAAATATAAGCAAAAAAACTCAATAGAAAATTTACTTGAAAGTGTGTTGAGTATAAAAAAAAACAATTAAAATGTTTCAAGACGATAGTGTATTTCTATATATAAATAAATTCTTTCCCATTTATAAATTTGCAGAAATTCTATAAATAAAATCATAATTCTTTATTTTCCATACTTTTGATTGGCAACATTTTAAAATCATTAAAAATTGCCATATTAATTTGGCAATAAACTGAATACATAAAATATAAGTAAAAAGCATCAAAAGAAAATTTACTAAGAATTATGTTGAGCATAAAAAACAATTAAAATATTTCAAGAAGATATATTTCAATATATAAATCAATAAATTCTATATGCAAATGCTTTTGCATAAATTTTATAAATGAAATCATAATATGATCCTTTATTCCCCATACTTATGATTGGCAACATTTTAAAATCTTCAAATATGGTCATATCAATTTGGCAACATACTGAATATGTAAGATATAAGTACATTATTAAAAAATAATGGAACTTAACTACTGGGAAAAAGTCAGAAGAAAAATTTTCTACTGACAGAGAATCAAATATTATATATTTTATTTATTACAATATGATATGTGGAATTGAAAAATAAAGCATTTGTTTTTTATTCTAACTATGCTAGATTACTAAATTATTCAAAATTTGTTATAAATTTTAAATAACTTAGACATAATTTTTTTTTTTTAATAATAAAATAAATATATGTAAAATCATAGAGCTCAATTTATTCTTTTAATTTGTTTTTCCTTACGTCTCTCTAATTAGTGATAGCTGATAATAATAATATCACATATACTATTGTGTCCAAAAAGTAACACCAATTTTCAATTTAAAATTCCCGGGGCTTAAGGTATGTATATATATTTTTTTTTCATTTTTAGGTTACTGGCACTGTCCTCGACATCTGTGTGAAATTTGACGTCAAAATATTTTGTGGTAACGTATAGAATGTTGCAGTAGGCATTCTTATATCAGAAAGAAATGTTTACGAGTGGTATACACAGTTCAAAGAAGGCAGAGAACGCGCTGAAAAGGAAGTTCCCTCTGATCGACCATCAACCTCAACCGACGGAGCTCACGCCCAAAAAATTAAAGATTTGGTGCTTGCAAACCGTCGATTTACAATTAGAGACCTTGCTGCTAATGTTGGAATTTCAAAAGGATCGGTCAATTCCATTTTGGACCTCAAACGAGTCAAATTTCGATGGGTACCGAAAACATTGAATAAACCAGCTCACACTGCAGTGATTCTTCGTGATTTTTCGCAAAAAATTAACCCCATATCTTTCCACAAACATCTTATTCACAACGTGTGACATATGGTTAAATGGTCTTAAACTAAACTTATGGTCCTAAACTTAAAATACCACTCCGGGGACATCGTTTTGTGCCGATTGAAGAGATTCAACGTGAATCGCCGCGGGCTTTGAAGGCCATCCCTACCGATGACTTTTTAGCATTCATTGCGGATCGAAAAAAAGTTGGCATAAGTGCATTGTGTCGGGAGGGGATTACTTTGAAGATGATGAAATAATTTTGGAAGAATAAATAAAGAGTTTTTGAAAAAAAAAAATAATTTGTCTTGCATTTTGGGCGAAGTAGTATACATTTAAATGGTTTCATTCTAAACATATAAAAAAATATTTTTTACTATTTCTTAAGAATATTAGGCAAATTTTTATGACAGAAAAACATTCTTAAATCAACTAATTTAAAGTTCAATTTATAATTGAAAACTTCATTCTGTGTGAAATATTGCACAATAACTGAAAATAATTAAGTGGAATTTGTTTAATCAAACTAATATCATCTAAAAAAATATTAGTTATTGTCATTTTCCTCTTACTAGATAAATAGCAACAATAAATTGCTTATCAACTGATTTTTATTTAAACAATGCGAAAGATTACATTTAAATATCAAATGTAATGCAATCACATGATTAAAAAATAGAAGAGTTACAGTCCAAAGTAAAATTCGCTTATTATCACAAGGAAATTTCCTCTTTCACTTTTATCTACTATAAAAAAAGAAGCCCATTTGCAGACAACACTTTTTAAAACTGACTTTTATCTCTCGAACTGCGCATGCTCGTTAAACAATTGGGAAAATGAAACTTATCACGTGCATTTTAACCATGGAAATCAGAAGCCTTACTGCGCATGCGTTACAGATGTACATTTTATCAGAAATATCAACCTAATTAACTCTATAAAATTAACCTAACTATTTTTTTTTTTTTTTTTTTTTTTTGTAAAAAATGAAACGTACTTATTTTAGATATCAGTATGTATTTTCTGAAAACATTTTTTTTTTTAGTAAGAATGAACATGTAACCGAAAACAATTCCTGCGATCTTGAATTTTTAAAGAACAGATATCCTCAGGTATCTTTAGTGTTGATTTAGAATAAGAAGGAAATTCTTATTAGGATTTCTTAAAATTTATTCTGGTATTTAACATTGCTTCAAGATTGTAGCCTACAACCAGGGCCGGATTTAGATGAAAAGAGGCCCTAGGCTATTGCACTTATGAGGCCCTTTCACCTCCCATTTTTAAGTTTGTAAATTGCATGAGATAATAAAATACATCATTACTGTGATATACACTCAAGAGCCAAAACATTATGGCCACCTGTCAATAACGAGTTGGCCCACCTTTGGCGCGCAAGACAGCTTCAACCTGCCTTGGCATGGATTAATACCACCACTTAATACCAGTTAAATACCACTTCCACCTCATCACGAGCCTTCCACGTCATCCAGGCGCGTTCATTGCAAAATTTAGGGGTGGTCATAAGGTTTTGGCTCTTGAGTGTATATCAGTATGCTAAATGAAACATGTTGTGATGGGTACTCATCTTTGTAAAAGTGTGGCACTGATAATAAATCAAAAAAAAGTCGAGAACACTTATTTGGAGATTTACACTCAGTACCCTATATAGTATTTGTAACAATAACTAATCAAACATAACACGCAACATTTACAAAGAAACAAAATTCAAATAAAATCTTTTAATACGAAAATAAAATATGCAATAAAAATTATCATATTTTCTATCATATTAAATAGAACCGAACAGACCCAATGAGCCGAAAGCGTTGATCTTAACCAATACATTTTTATATTTGCTTATTAGTCATATGTGTAGAAATTAACCTTATTTTCGATTCAGTGTTTTAGTGTTGACTGTTTTTCGAATAGTGTAATTTTAATTGCTAACAATTTGAATGTATGCCCCCTCTCCTATTGATCTTGAGGCCCTAGGCAGAAGCCTAGTTAGCCTATAAGGAAAATCCGGCCCTGCCTACAACTCTGTTTTTCGCTCGTACACTAATTCATAATACCGAAATTCCTTTATGCTGGATCATTAGTGTCGGGAAGGTATAATTGTTGTTTCTTATCCCACTTGGCTAGCCAAGCCTACGAGCCCATACGTACTCATGATTGAAGGGGAAGGAAGCAGCTTCTGTTGTGATGGAGCACCCGTAGGTAGAAGTCGGACTTTGGCTCCGTGACGCTCTTCATAGGAGATCGGGACCTACGGCTTAAAGTGGATTCCGAACCACTACAAACATCCATGGCACCGCCGGGACTCGAACCCGAAACCTGTGGCATTGAGCGCCAGAGCGCTAGACACTCGGTCATTCAGGTCCAAAATTTGTGAATGCCAACGGAACGCGGTGTTCCCAGGTGGTCTCCCACCCAAGTACTGACCGCGCCCAATGATGCTTAACTTCGGTGATCTAACGAGAACCGGTATATTCAGCATGGTATGGCCGTTGGCTTTCATTTGTTAATACATCAATAATAATAATTATATAATTCAAATTATTGGTGTGAAAATGTTTGAAAAAGTTCACCCAGCGACGTTGGGGGTGAAACGTTTCCTAGGTCATAGATTTTTTTTTTCCCGCGGTGTATAATAATAATAATAATAATAATAATAATAAAAAATTAGTGAATATTCGTGAAATAATTATTGGTTACATTTAATAAATTCCTTTTACACTCTGAATTCCTTCCCACATAAAATATGCCATTCAAAATATAGAATAAGTTAACCATTTAAAATGTTAAAAAGTTAAGTTCGCATACTCCACATACTATTTGATTGTTTTACGGAAATCATCACCTGTAATTTTAATGTATTCCTTGTTAACATCAATGCGATTATTATTATTATTTGCAATTTTTGGGGAAATCGGAAGCATATGACCGATTTACAGCACATGTGAGGCATATTGATAATGGCAATATTTCCGCAATATTAAGTGATAAAGTCGGAATTTTTTTGATTTTTTAGCGAAATATTAAAAAAAAAAACCACCCTTTTAATGTTATTTGTTGATTGCAATATCGTTTGTTTGGGGAGAGGGGGGCATCGGAATAAGTTAAAACGTTAAAACATTCCTCAAAAGTGGACAAATGGCCCCATTACTAATATCAATCACACTTTTTTTTTTCATTTTCTATTTCCTTCCCTATTAGTAAAATTAAAATATTAGCATATCCTACACCTCTTATTGGGGCCTGAATGGTCGAGTGGCTAGCGCTCTGGCGCTCGGTACCACAGGGTTCGAGTCCCGGCGGTGCCATGGATGTTTGTAGTGGTTCGGAATCCATTTTAAGCCGTAGGTTAAGGTCTAATATGACTGAAAGAGCGTCACGGAGCAAAAGTCAGTCTTCTACCTACGGGTGCTCCATCACAGCAGAAGCTGCCCCTTTCCATCCATGAGTAGATCACTCATGGGATGCCCGTCCCGCACTCCAGAACACTGAGGATTAGTCAACGACACCTCTTATTACCTTCATTAAGCTAAACGTAACAGCCATCTTAAAGTTTTTTTTTCTTTGTTCTAATGCAGCTGGCGAAAACTTAGACAGTATGGTCTTGGATGCCTTAAGGCAAGTGCTGCACAGACGTACTCACTTTGCGGGACCCAGGGGGCGCATGTAACTTGAAGATAAGCCACGGACGCGGAGTAACAATGCCCCCGCAACGCTCTACGATCCTATTAGAACCGGGACCTACGGTTCAAAATGGATTCCGAACCACTACATGCATCCATGGCACCACCGGGACTCGAACCCGAAACTTGTGGTACCGAGCGCCAGAGCGCTAGCCACTCGGCCATTTAGCCCCATCTTAAAGTTTACTCTGTCATAAAAAAAATCCATAAATTCATTTTTTTAAAAATTAATTTGTCTTTTCATTTTTCTGCACGAAACGTACAACGACTCGTACTTTGAGAACTACTGGTTTAACCCAGGGGTGGCCAACCCGCTGCCCGCCCTGAAAATTTTTCCGGCCAGTGACATTTGTCACACTTTTACAAAATACATTTATTTTATCATGAAGAAGTGAAAAGAAGTGAAAGAAGTGAAGTGAAAAGCGATGCGTTAAAAAACACTTTATGTGTGCATCCATATATTCCAAATTTAAGTGTCGAAATTATGAGAAAATATTAATTTTGATTTTAAAATAATATTCTTGCGCATATAGGACAGATATCGCCTGTTTTACTTATGAATTAACAGTGATGAGTTCGCAGAATAATTAAATTACATTCTGCGAACTCATAATGAGCGTGCATCTTGGAACATCTAATGTAACAGTTTCTATGTTTCACTTTCAATGACCTCAGTGACGGAGTGTTAATCCCTACATATGCACACCCGATTGTTATAGCACATCAAACCAGACTCTTAGTTGAAGTTATTAGTGCTTTTAGTTCAACTTAGAAGAATCTTTTTCTTTTTTTATTCCTAAAATGAAATTGACCGAAAGCAAAACATTTTTTTTTTCAAATGCAGCTGGCAAACACAGACAGCTTGGTCTTTGGATGACTTAAGGCAAGTGCTGCACAGACGTACTCACTTACGTACCCCGTACTCAAGACGTACCCCGGGGGCGCGTGTAACTTGAAGATGAGCCTCGGACGCGGAGTAACAATGTCCCCGCAACGCTCTACGATCCTATGAGACCGGGACCTACTTTTTAAAGTGGATTCCGAACCACTACAAACAACCATGGCACCGCCGGGACTCAAACCCAAAACCTGCGGTACCGAGTGCCAGAGCGCTAGCCACTCGGCAATTTGGGCCCGACGAAAGCAAAACCCGCTCAAACATAACGAACGCTAACCTGCAACACATATTGCGATGTGCAAATACCAAATTGAGATCGATTTACAAAAGCTAACTGAAAGAGTGGAGAAACAAATATCTCACTAGTGAAATAAATATTTTTTAATGATTTCATTTCTTTTTTATTTCGTTTATGCTTATATATTTTTTATATTTCATTTTTAGTTTTATATATTTCTTTACAATGTGCGTTTAGTATCATTATTATTATATTATCTGTTTACATGTAAAAATAAAAGTAAATACACAAACAATAACTCATTATGTTTCAATTTTTCACTGTAGAAAATGCCTGTAGTGGGTCTAAATCTAACATGGGGATATATAATTTTATTTGAGGCCCATGGAGTTATGATGCATTTCCAAAGTGTCCCGGAAGATTATTTGGGTTGGCCACCCCTGGTTTAACCCCAATGGTTCTCAAAGTTCGCGGCTACAATGAGTTGAATTTTTTTGTGAAAGAGGTTAATAAAAATTTGTTCATCTTATGTTAAAAATAATAATAAATGCGTGTAAAAAATACTTCTTTAAATTGGCCTAAACTGTATATATATTTTCAATATTCTTAATGATTACATTTATTTGCTAAAAAAATTACAAAATTTAAATTTTAAAACATCAAAGATAACGAATTTTTTTATTTGAATTGCAGAAGATTCTTTTGGATGCTATCCTACTACATGCATAAAGTGAAGTACATCAATAATTTGATTTTTCAATTCCTACTATTAGTTCACACACTCGCTATATATATTTTGTTCAAATTTTCAATCGTTCATAAAATACTTTTTATTCATCCATTCAAGTTCAAATACATTTTTTTGAACTTGCAGTGGATGACACTTGATGTCAATACAGTTTTTTTTTCAAATATTAATTCATTAATTTAATTTTATTAATTAATTTCAGTTTTTTTAGATTTAAGTTGCGTGTATCTAATAATAGATGGCACCAGACGTAAGAAGAAAATTTCAGCTTCAGTAAAGGACGTTTCTGCAATACAATGAAAAAAAAAAGGAGGAATTGACTTAAAATTTTTTTTTATATTACTTGTTATGTATAAAATATATCTCGTCCCATTTGACAATGGCACATTGGGAACAACTGGCTTATGCCAACAGTTCTCAAACAAATGTGCTTGAATGGATTTAAATTAGGTGGAGGACAGCAGATAAAAATTAAATAATCTTAGGGTAAAATATATATAAATAAAAACATGTAAAAAATATGGAAGGACTTTTTCAGTTGATTTAATGGTTTACAAACCAAAATATTTGGAACAACTAGTTCATCTGGTGGTATTTACAATTATTATAATATCAGAATAAAGGTTAAATATCACAATAATATAATATCCAATATCACTGAATGTTATGAAAAGAATGAACAAAATATATAAATTAATCTTAAAAAATCGATCATAAAAAGCGATCAAAATTCTATCAAAAAGCGATCAATTATAATGTTAAAATTTATAAATTTTATCGTTATTAATGATAACTTTTTGTTTTCCATGGTAACTGGGATTTAAAATCTAAAAACATCCGAAATCCTTTATTTTTTCTGATTTATTTCATCAAAGTAAATGTATGTCCTTTTTATTTGGTTACTATCATACTAATGCATATAACTAATACAGTAATGATAATCGGTTTGATAGTTCCCAGAAGTATTTGGAATCAGACTATTCCATAAGCAAAATTTTGTAATTGATTTGTTCCAACAAGTAAAACGAAATTATTATTATAAGGTGTCTTTATTACAAATAAATAATTTAATGATAATTTTTTTTAATTTTTTTTAATTTGCATTATAAATATATGCTCATTTTTTTTCTTTATACAAGTCATCTAAGACCAAGCTGTCTAAGTGTTTGCCAGCTGCGTTAGGAAGAAGAAGAAAAAAATGTTTGTACATGTTTCCCATGTTATGTGTCATAGTGTACTAGCATAGTGTACTATTTTCCAAGCAAAATCCTGTTTATAACGAAAAGTTACCATGTCCACTGACAAGTCTAAACATGCAAATATCTGTAGACAGTGGTGTCGGACATGACCGGTGTAATTTTCTTATAGGAATATGTACATGTAATGCCTTATTGATAATATAATAATAAAACCTGCTTTTATGAGGTCCTTTCCTTGTGCGATTTTTTCTGTATAGTACATAAAAAAATCCTTTATATTAGACCTATAACGGCCTGTAATTTACCTTATAAAGGCTTCAAGAAGAGGGCGACTTCACGTTCATGGGAACACATTAATTTTTATTTACAAGCATTATGAAAATATATGGGGTGGAAATAACTAGTTATAAAAATATATGGGCGTGGGAAATTATTTCTGCAAAAAATAAAAAAAATTCATAAAAAATTCTTCAAAATTTGACCACCAGGGTTCAAAAATTTCTTGTACAAATGTGTCAAACCTATAAAGAGATTTGCAGGCAAAACCAGAAATAATAATAAAACCTGTCTTTATGCTGTCCTTTTCTTGTGCGATTTTTTCTGTACGGCACATAAAAAAATCCCCTATATAAGACCTATAACGGCCTATATTTTACCTATAAAGGCTTCAAGAAGAGGGAGACTTTCACGTTCATAGGAACACATTAATTTTTATTTACAAATATTATGAAAATATATGGGGTGGAAATAAATAGTTATAAAAATATATGGGGTGGAAATAAATAGTTATAAAAATATATGGAGGCACAGGGTGATTATAATTAAAGTGACCCAATTCAGACCCCTCTAGAACCCTTTCTGCCCAACGGATTTTGATGAAACTTGTTATATGCGGTATATGGACCATGGGAAAAATATTTCTGCAATAAAAAATACTTCGAAATTTGACCACCGGGGGGCAATATACAAAACATTTTTGTACAAATGTGTCAAACCTATAGAGAGATTTACAGGCAAAACCAGAAAAGAAAGGTAGCAATAGCTTCACTGAACTGCGGGAATATAGTCGTTTAAAGGGATTGCTAAAAGGGCTAATCTCGTGATTCCTAAAAGATTGTGTGTATGGAGGAGGAATTCGGACTTTACCTGAGTTGAAATCCAGCATTACCCGCCATGTTACTAAAATTCCTCGAGAGGTTTTTCGCTCTACCACTGAACACGCTATAATGAGCTTTCAACATGTAATTGATGTGAATGGACCACACGTTGAGGTTTTGACAATTTTTTGTCCTGCTTTAGGCGCCACAATTCCCCCTGGTGGTCAAAATTTGAACAATTTTTTTTATTGTGGAAATCTTTTCCCCATAGTCCATACACCGTATATAACAAATTTCATCAAAATCAGTTAGGTAGAACGGGTTCTAGAGGATTCTGAATAGGATCACTTTAATTATAACCACCCTATATATTATACACTCAAGAGCCAAAACATTATGACCACCCCTACATTTTGCAATGAACTCGCCTGGATGACGTGGAAGGCGTGTGATCAGGTGGAAGTGGTATTTAACTGGTATTAAGTGGTGGTATTAATCCATGCCAAGGCGGGTTGAAGCTGTGTTGCGCGCCAAAGGCGGGCCAACTCATTATTGACAGGTGGCAATAATGTTTTGGCTCTTGAGTGCATATACAAAAACAGAACTCTGGGTTATTATACAAAGAAATGAAATTTAAAAATTCAGAGTTCTAATTTCAGAGTTCTCTTGTGTACGTAGAATCTAATTGCTTGTCTGTGACAGATCTTAATTGCCGCATGGCATTATTCATAAAATTACAAGGGGTTCACTTTGAAAATAGGCAGAAACTCCGGCCCATTCAGTAACTTCAGGGTAAAAAAGAAAAACAAAAGTTTTGGTCTACTCTTCTCCAAAAACCTCCCTTTAAGAAAATCCGTCAAGAAGACAGTTCAACTTCCGTCACTTCTCATTGGAGCAGACATTTCTCAACTCATGGTCTAATACCCATCACAATGGAACAATTCACGGTGTAGTGCATATTGTATCTATAATTGTTTCGACCTGTGAAGATCGCACAGACGATCGCTAATTTCATGATTCTCATTGTACATGACACTGATAATAGGCTATTAGATTTGAGTGACAGGTTGTTCTCATGAGTACAAAACACTAATTGCATGTAATACAACTACTCACAAGATTGCTTGTCTGTGAAAAATTTCAGTGATGGTTTGTTATTATGTACTTGTCGAAGAATATATATTCCTCTCTCCTGGGAATGAAATGGCACAACTCTTCCCGTGAAAAATAATGATACAAACCTTTGTTCGCATAGAAAACCAAACATATTGATTAAGTAACAATGTATTAGAGGATTCCTAAGTAGAAATGAAACATTCTACGATATCCATATTTTTGCATCTAACAAATTGTTCATGTTTAAAATCACAGAAAATAAACACATGCATTTGTTTAATAATGTATCATTACTTTTGAAAAGAGAGCTTTAATAACTCACTGAAAAATAAATAAATCAGATTTTACCATTCATTTGCGAAAAATTAATTTTTTTTAATAATCTGGCTAGCTGCTGGTTAAAAAAATGGGTTAAATAATTTATAGATGTAATTACGGCGGTATTAAAATCTTTTCATATAAAAAATGCGGGTCTTAGACTTAGTTTTAATGCAACAAAGCTATATAAAAATCATTCAATGATTCATTTATGAATTTCATCCAGTGAAATATTAGTGGAATTAATTTTTATAACCAAATAAATTACAGATTAAGGGTTTAAGCTTGAAGCGATAAAAATTTATTGAATTATGCGCAGCGCTTGATATTTTTGACAAAATACCAGTGTGTTTTTTATGAACTTGTCAAATTCTGTTTAAAATTGAAATGGATTATTGTAATGATTATTTTTGCTTAAAAAAGAAACAATGAGCTTTAACATAATACTGCAAGTATTTCTTTTAATAATCTGCTCGTAGCACAATATATATATTTTTTTTCGTTCTTTTAAAAAATAAAATGTAGAAATATATGATTTGTATCTCTAATGAGAATAGCTAGCTGTAACTGGAACCCACTGAACAAGCGTCCATTAATTTTTATAAATAAAATTTTTTTAATAATGCATTAAATCTTTTAAAACTTATTTAGAAGTCAGTAATATTTATTTCTTTTTTCGATTAAAAAAAGAAATAAATATTATTGAATTCTAAATAGTTCTACATTTTCTTGGGAGGAAAGCGATATATATATATATACTTATATATTTAAATTTCCCGGGGCATATGGAATTTCAATTAAATTATGGTATTAAAAAAGTCAATTATTATTTATTTATTTATAATTTGCTTTAGACAATTCGATCGTTCGCTATCTATAGCATTATCTAATCTATAAAGAGCAGAAAATTATTTTTCTTCCGAGTTGCTATTTCATAGAATTGGTTATTATATTTACTATATACTAATACATTGTTTTCTAAGAAACAATGGCGCGCATTGTCGGCAAATCCTTAAAGTCGGTAACTTATTTTTCTTCGAGCTATAGAGGTAATTATTTTGAAATGATCGAATTGTAAAGGTTGTAAAAAAGATTGTAAAATCAAACATTGTTAATGTTCGAGATACAGAGGTCCAATATTTTTTTTCGAGCTACGGAGGGAAAATATATGTCAAAATGGTTGTGGGCTAATGGCTAATTATTTTGACTTATAGAGGGTTGAAATTTATTTTCAAGAAATAAATTTCAAGTAATGGTTTTGGGGCTTGAAGAGAAGGGAACAAAAATATTTTCGAGTTGTAGAGGTTTTCGACTTATCGGGGTTCGACTTAAAGAGGTTCTACTGTATTATATATTTTCGTTATACAATAAAATTATTGCATAAACAATTACAAGACATGATATAAGCATGCGTAATTTGCAAGTATGTATATATATATGTAATGCTGCTTTCAAGATTGATATAAATAATTTTCTATTAAATTTATCTATTCATTCAGAATTTATGATCATTATTATATTGCGTCTAATAAAATATAATGTACATACACTCATGTCCATAAATTAAGGTTAATTCAGAATCACACAGAAATTGAACTCTAAAATAAAAATATCACCTGTAGAATTATCACACACATCTTGAAGAAGAATATGCAAATTACAGGAGACCACCAGATGGCGCGGATAGTACGCCACAATGACGAGAGTGTAAGAGAGGTGTATGTAAGGAATGGTGGCAAAGAAGTAAAATTGTTCACAAGCGCTTTAAAAACCTTTCAGTGCAATAACCGCATAGTTATGGCACAAAGGTAGCATTTGGATAATTTTTTACGTGGTAGAATTATCGGACGACTGGAATGTGGACGTACCCAGCTGGAAGTATCCGAGGAACTTGGAATCGCCCAGAGTGTCATTTCCAGGGTTTGGCAACGATTCCAAGATGATGGTAATGAGAGTAGATGTTACAGCACAGGTCGCCCCCGAGTTACAACGCCGAATGAGGACCGGTATTTAGCAGTTACTGCCAAAAGAAACAGACGGAGCACAGCATCAGACCTGTCTCGTCAGCTACCGGTACGACAGTTTCAAGGCAGACCGTGTACAGACGCTTAGGGCACATTGGTTTATATGCTGGCAGGCCTGTCAGATGTGTTCCACTTACCGCAACTCACTGTCGCCTGCGATTAACCTGGAATAGAGAGCATGCATTGTGGACACCGCAACAGTGGTCTGGTGTGATGTTTTCCGACGAGTCCAGGTTTAATTTGCAGTCTGATTCTCGCCGGACATTCATATGGAGAGCGCCAGGTACCCGTTACCACCAAGAGAACACCATTGAACGACAGCGTTACGGAGGTGCAGGATGGCTCGTTTGTGGAGTAATTATTCTTGGTTCCAGAACTGACCTGCATGTTCAGAGTGTAACGATGACAGGCCACATCTATCGGGATGTCATTCTGGAACAACATGTACGTTTGTTTCGGGGCGCCAGCTGCTTGCGATACCCAGAGTGGTTTATCAATCCTCCCTTTCCGTAGTTGTGCAACCAACACTGAAATCCAGTTAATTCGGGAAGGCCAGTGGCACTCCTGCGGCGTCTAAGATCAGATTGATAATTTGATACTCAGCATGCCTAGGCGTTGTAAGGCCTGTATCGCATCGTCCGGGAGACATACTCCATATTAACCATCATACTAACTATGTTATTCCGGTTTTTGTAAATAGGTTCTTTTTTGAAATTTGCTCCAGGGAGTAAAAATCTCAACTTTTATTAGTTATGTCAAACATATAGCATCTTTTTTGCTCTATACCTTTTGTTTAATAAATAGATTTTACAAATAAGTCAAATTTGTTTTGCTCCGGTCTCTTTCTTTGCCTGAACTTCATTATCCTTAATTTATGGACATGAGTGTATTTTTGAAATATAATAATAATAACCTATTTATCATAATAATATTTCTAGTATTCAAATGTTAAACTGAATGCTTGCCTAAACAAAAATTGTATAACACTTTAAAAATATTTTTGAAAAAACACTATAATTCTAAAGGTAAGAACATATTCCAATTCACAAATTGCGTACATGACTTGTTGATTTTTAAATGTTACTAACTATACATTTATTTTTGACGTAACTAAATATATTTTAATTTTTGCCCTAAATAAATTTAGAGATGTAAGGGGTTAGAATATAAGCCATAAACAATAGCATTGGTACTTTTTACTCGATATGTCCAAATACTAGACAAACTTATTCTAAATATAAATAAAAAATTAGCATCTCCGGCTTTATTTGCTATCTAGATCATTTAGACAATGTTATAGTTTTTTTAATGGTACATATTACACATATACTAATGTGCCCAAAAAGTAAGACCAATTATTTATTTTTTTAAACTCTTTATTTATTCTTCCAAATTTATTTCATCACCTTCAAAGTAATCCCCTCCGGACACAATGCACGTATGCCAACTTTTTTTCCAATCCTCAGTGCGTGCTAAAAAGTCATCGGCAGGGATGTTCTTCAAAGCGCGCGGCGATTCACGTCGAATCTCTTCAATCGACTCATAACGGTGTCCCCGGAGTGGTCTTTTGAGTGTAGGGAACAGCCAGAAGTCGCACGTTGTGAATACGGCGGTTCTGAAACGATATGGGTTTCATTTTTGGTAAAAAAGTTACGAAGAATCAATGCAGTGTGATCTGACGCATTCTGTGTTTTCGGTACCAATCGAGTACCAATAGAATTGACTGTTCCTTTTGAAATTCCAACATCGTCGGCAAGGTCTCTAATTGTAAATTGACGGATTGCAAGCACCAAATCTTTAATTTTTTGGACGTGAGCTTCGTCGATCGAGGTTGATGGTCGACCAGAGGACTCTTCGTCTTCAACTCGTTCTCTGCCTTCTTTGAACTGCTTAAAACCCTGTAAACATTTCTTTCCATTTCAGGAATGCTCACCGAATGCCTTCTGCGACATTCTATACGTTTCCGCAAACAAAATTGAATGCAAATTCTTTGCTCAATTAATTCAGGCATTTCAAAAATCGCCGGAATCAGTTTTAGCGTCTCACAAAGCCAAGCGTAACTGAAACTCTAATGAATATTTTGACGTCAAATTTCACACATGTATCAAGGACAGTTTCAGCAACCTAAAAAAGAAGAAAAAAATGAAATTCCATAAGCCCTGGGAATTTTAAATTGAAAATTGGTCTTGCTTTTTGGACACAATATATACATTCACTTCTTTAATATTAACTTTATTTATCTGTGGAAAATCAGTTGCATTTTTTAAAGCATTCAATTAAATTTTTAATCCAAAATTTGAACCATTAATAATAATCTACGACGAGTAAAAAGAATTGATTAAGAATAATTGATATTGATTGGTGAACATAATTTACTACGAGTAAAAATGTATTTGCTACCAGATAATTACAATAAAAAAATTATAGTAAACTATCAGAATTTAATACAAATAAAATGTTCCTTTATCTGTTCATCTATTTATCTTTTCTTATAGTAAGAAACTCAGTTTCAAAAAAAATAAATTTAATGCTCATTTCTATTTTTAATCACTAAAATTTTGGCGCCTTCTTTGTGTTAAAGATTTAATTAAATCGAAACATTCTAAATCAAAACATACTTATAGAACAAGAAACAAGAAAACGTTAGAAACTGTGACCAAAAAGTAAGACCATTTTTTTTTTTTTCAAAAACTCATTATTTATTCTTCCAAATTTTTTTCCTCGCCTTCATAGTAATCCTCTCCGGACACAATGCACTTATGCCACCTTTTTTTCCCAGTCCTCAGTGCATGCTAAAAAGTCATCGACGGGGTGGCCATCAAAGCGTGCTGCGATTCACATTGAATCTCTTCAATCGACTCAAAACAATATCTCCTGAGTGGTCTTTTGAGCTTGGGAAATAGCCAGAAGTCGAACTGTATGAATACGGTGGTTGCGAATCGATATGGGTTTCATTTTGGGCGAAAAAGTCACGAAGAATCAATGCTGTGTGAGTTGACGGATTCAATGTTTACCAATCGAGATTTACAAGTACCAATCGAGATTTGATGCCTTTGAGGCCCAAAATGGAATTGACTGATTCTTTTGAAATTCCAACATCATAGCAAGAACACAGCAGTAATTAACATTTTATGGCAATTTCAAGAAAGAATAATTTTTATGTGGTATAAATGAGTTCATTACTGAGGATTATTTAGATTTTTCTGTGAAATATGTGGTTGAATTTCGTGAATATCTTTTCAGTAGTTTTTAATTTATTTTTGAATATTTTTTTAAGTATACAAGTTTACATGCATGCATACGAACAGGCACCTACACAACCGAAGGTGATTGGTTTGATCGTCGACCTAGTTAGACTATACATCAAGGATAAGTTCAGTATTAACTATTATCTGCAATTAGCAGCAGTATTAGAAATTTTTTTTCGGCCTAATGGTCAATTGGTTAGTGTTCTTTCCGTTGGTACTACAGGCTTCAGATTCGAATACTGGCGGTGGAATTAATGTTTGTCAGTGGTTCGGAATCTACATTAAACTGTAAGTCCCGGTCTAGTTAATCTAAAGTGTGCACAAACTGTAGTACGCCAAACCAAACTAACCCGTAAAATGAAAACATCTCTTGTCTCAAAATGTGGCTGTAGGCAGACGACATTGCCGCATAATGGGGCTGTTGTGTCAATGAAGAAGAAGAAGGTTTTTATTATTTAAACTATACATAAAGCAATTAAATATATTATTGTTAGATAATTTTCAAGTTTTGTTTTTATGTGCGGCCGTCGAACTAGTTGTTATCATTTTATGAGATGCCTCAGGGTTCAGTTTTGAATTTAAAAATGAGACAGTTACCTCTCGAAGTGTCATGTTCATTTGTTTATTTTTTTTATATAAATTCAATTTAACTCTTTTCTTTACACATTGGAAGAGGACAGCAAATAGTATTAACAGTAAAAAAACACGATTTTCTTATAGCAAAATTTGGCTCGTTAGTTTAAAACATACATTACACGTTTAGGTGTATACTCAATTTTAAGACTCACTCTATATAATATGGCATATGGAATATGCCACTGGACACTTTGACATACCCAATATTTTATATAGCATACCCCATATACTAATTAAAATCCTCTTAATAACATCGTTTTTTTAAACATTTTTAGACAAAAAAGCATACAAAAAAATTTAGAACCTCTATAAGTAACCCTAATTTTTCAACTTTTATGAGTTTCTTAATTTATTCTTTAACCCTTTGCACTCGAATTTTTTTTCATTCGTATTACGAGCAACTCGAAGAGATTTTAGTGAAAAGATCATATTCGCATGTAAGTTTGATATACGCATTAAAAGAAACGCATTATTTATATTGTTATTTGCATTGTCTCCGTAGCGGAGCCCTCCAGCTTGAAGACAAATTTTAAAGGGCTTCGCTCCGGAGCCCTCGAGTGCAAAGGGTTAAAAATACAGAAGTGTACAATGTGGAACTTTCACTGAAAATATAGGCGTGATTAATGAACATTAAAAATAAAATGTAATAGATTCCTGATGGCCAATTGTGTAGTACTTTGACCTTTGGTACAATAGGCTTCAGATTCGAATCTTGGAGATGGCATGGATGCTTGTTAGTGGTTTGGAATCCACGTTAAACTGCAATTCCCGATCAAATCAGCCCAAAGTGTGCACAAAATGACTGTAGAGTGCCAAACCAAACCAAAATATTTCTATTCTGTCATCTGATTATCGTTATCGCCTCTTTAATTTCATAAATCCATACCATTTACAGTGTTATGTCGACTATTTATGAATTGACAGACTACGGCCCTAGTCATACGTCCATTATTTCAAGACACACCCTTTTTATTTAATTTACATACTCAATTTTATGTGTAACTTTAAGTTGCTCTAACCAATTTTGTTCACAACTTTATTCTTATTGTAGATTATTACGGAGATCCTTGGCCGCGTAGCGTCCATTAGCTCCTTCATTGCAAAATGTTGAAACATAGCGGTGGTCTCACGCCCTTTGAATTAATAAGCAAAATAGATAATTAAATGCACTTTTTTAAAAAAGAATTATTTATTTAATAAAATTATAAAATGAAAAATAACAAAAATTTCAAAAATGTAGATGTTGATGTAATCAGTTGCATGTGATAAAACATAATGAGCAAAGGGAAAATTTGAAGAAAAGCGAACTTTTTTCATCTAGGCAGTTGTAAGGAATTAATTTAAAATATTTAGAATAGGGCGAGGTCTTTTACTATGTTTGCGGGAAGAAATACCATAATCGTAATTTTGCAGGATATTTAAAACAGGGTTCTTGATGTTTCACATATCATTACAGAATTTAGAAGAAATTTTGTGAACAAATTGTCTTAAACTTGGAATCGAGAGAGCTCGTCTAATATCGTCAACACGAAAGTACCAGGAAGAATTCGTTAACATTCTGAGAGTTTTGTTCTCAAGCCTTTGAATAATTTCAAAATTTGTACGCGCAACAGAACCTCAAACTGGGCTTGCATAAGCTAATGCCGGACGAAGATAAGAGAGATATATTAGAATTTTGAGATTAAGTGGTAAAGCTGAATTCACAACTTTATCAGCATGAAAACAACTTAGTTTTAATTTTTTTGCTGCTTGGGTTTGGTTTGTCATTTTGTGCACACTTTCGGCTAATTAGATCGACATTACAGTTTAACGTGGATTCCGAATCACTTACAAACTTCCATGCTACCACCAATAATCGAAGCTACAGCCTGTGGTACGAAAGGCCACGGACATCAGGCCGCTTAAGCTGATTGTTTCGTTCGACGAATCTAAATTTCTGAAATTTGGTCCTATTTTATTATTTGAACTTGTGATAATCCATTTTGCCCTTTAGCAGCATCTGCAAAAAAAAAAAAAAAAAAAAAAAAAAAAAGCTTTACTCCCTTAATTATATTATCCTAAACAAAATTGTCGTAGCAACTGCTCTGTGGCGGGCCTGAATGTTGTGTCGCTCGGTACCACATGTTTCGGGTTCGAGTCCCGGCAGTGCCATGGATGTTTGTAGTGGTTCGGAATCCACATTAAACCGTAGGTCCCGGTCTAACAGGATCGTAGAGCCTTAAGGAGGTATTTTTACTCTGCATCCGTAGCTTATTTTCAAGCTACACCCACCTTCAGGGTAGTGTTAAGTGAGTAACGTCGGAACAGTTTTAGGGGCCTGAATTGCCAAGTGGCTAGTGCTGTGGCGCTCGGTTTCGGATTAGAGTCCCGGCAGTGCCATGGATGTTTGTAGTGGTTCGGAATCCACTTTAAACCGTAGGTCCCGGTCTCACATGATCGCGGGGCGTTGCGGAGGTATTGTTACTCCGAGTCCGCAGCTTATCTTCAAGCTACACGCATTTCCTGGGTAGTGTTAAGTGAGTAACGTCGGTGCAGCGCTTGCCTTAAGGCATCCGAGACAATTGTCTAAGTGTTTGCTAGCTGTACTCTGTGGCACTTTTATTCTTCGCTGTAAAAGTTGCCAGTTCAATATTTGGTTTGGGTTTTCACTCTACAATTACTTTTTGCACACTTTGGACTAATTAATATTACACTTTGGGGTCTACAGTTTTGATGTGGATTCCGAACCAGTAAGCTACCGCCAGGATTTTTGTTCGGAATCCACTTTAAACTGTAGGTCCCTGTCTGTTTAGGCCTCGTGTACACAAAATGACCGTTGAGGGACAAACCAAACCATACCGAACCTAAAGCCCGTGGTACCAAATCCAAAGCAGAATTGAGCTTAACGTTGTTTTTACTAAAAATAAAAACACGTTGAATTTCAATATATTTTATTTACGATCTTATTTTTAAATCTTTACTATATTTTAAAGTCAGGTATTAATTTTAAATATAGTGGAAAGATTGTTTTGAATCGGTGCCAGGGCCGGATTTTTCTAGGCTAACTAGGCTTCAGCCTAGGGCCTCAAGATCAAGATCCTACATTCAAATTGTTAGCAAAATTAGAATCACACTATTCTAAAAACAGTAAACACTAAATCGAAAATAAGGAGAAATTCTACACATATGACTAATAAACAAACATTGGTTATTGGTTAAGATCAGCGCGTGTTGAGAATAAATGTCCAAATAAGTGTTCTAGTCTTTTTTTTTTTTTTTATTTATTATCCATGCCACATTTTTTATAGAGATTAATACCAATCACAACATGTTTCATTTAATAAATCGATATAGATATAGATATATATCACAGTAATGATGTATTTTATTATTATTATTTTTTGTTCTAATGCAGCTGGCAAACACTTAGACAGCTCGGTCTTGGATGCCTTAAGGCCAGCGCTGTACAGACGTTACTCACTTTGCATTACCCAGGGGGCGTGTGTAACTTGAAGATAAGCCACGGACGCGGAGTAACAATGCCCCCGCAACGCTCTTACGATCCTATTAGGACCTGGACCTACGGTTTAAACTGGATTCCGAACCACTATGAACATCCATGGCACCGCCGGGACTCGAACCCGAAACCTGTCGTACCGAGAGCGCTAGCCACTAGGCCATTGTGTGTGTATTTTATTATCTCTCATGTAATTTACAAACTTAAAAATGCGAGGTGAAAGGGTCTCATAAGTGGAATAGCCTTGGGCCCTAATCGTTGCATTTACTTTTGAAAAAAAACGTAAAAATTTTTTTTATGTAGTGCATATATATATATATATATAATTGTATACGGGAGAAATCTTGTTGAAGTCGTTTATTTTTTGTTGCTTTTTAATCAATTTTGCATCCTTTCACTTTTATGAATTCCTTAAAACTCATGTTTTCCATCGATATTATTGAAAAGGTTTCAAGTACTTTTACATTTTTCCGAATGGAATACGAATACTCTGATAATAAAGAAGATAATTGATTAAAATGATTTTCTTATCTCCTCTTTTTGCGCGTTGCCATGGAGATAAGTCACATTGCCTCGCATGATAAATGCATTTTATACTTTGAACCCAAAATAGATTAAAACATGTGTGATGATCTCAGCAACTGCAATTTCACTTCAGATTGCGATAGGAGAGGAATCGTACTGATTTTAAAAACATCAAAATGAATTAAAAGTTTTATTGAAAAATAACTGATATGTAATCGACGACATTGATAATCTATTTTTTATATCACTACCAAGAACTAGCTAACTTTTATAAAGATTGATGCTGGATTATGGCAGACAAAAATAACGACAAAAGGAACGCATACATTTACCAATGGATCGTAGAAAACTTCAGCTACTGTTGGCAGAAGAAAGGAGAGGAGATGAAGAGTCCTCACTTTGTTGTTGAGTCCATGGAAGACACTAAATGGATGCTGTCTCTGTATCCAAGAGGAAACACGAACGGAAGTTATGTTGGCTTCTATCTCAACCGAGCAGACGACAGCAAGGGTCCTGACTGCTTCGATTTAGAATCTGAACTGTCCTTTTTGAACGCGGATGGCACAGTTTTGAAAACTTTTGGAGTGCTGAAAGATAAGTTCAACAAAGGTAAAGGGTGGGGAAGACACGAATTTCAAACGAGGGAAAAGGTGTTTTCTGAAGAGAGGGCAAAGTACCTGCCAGGAGATATTTTGACTGCCCGTGTTCGAATGTGGAGAAGCGATGGGAAGTCCATAGAGAGTGAACAGCTCAATGCTCGAACCATCATAAGAGTAATGCGCAGGTCGTTTACTTGGAACATTGAAAGTTCAGCAGTCTCGAACCTGGCCTGAAGAACACGTTCTCGATCAGGTCCTGGGGCAAGAACGTCCTGATGCTTTTTGAACTTTGCATCACCGGGGACAGTGCTCTGAAGAAGTGGTCAATATAAGTTTGAAACCTTCGGATGATAACATAAAATTCCTCACATTCAAGTGTTTTGTGGTAGATTCCAAAGGCAACAAGGTGGAATGCGCGAGTCACGAATTCTGGTCGGATGACATCAAGGATGGTGCCAAATTAACGCTGCTTCTCACGAAGAAGAAACTGATGGAAAGCAAAGCTCTGTATCTGCCAAATGATGTCCTGTCCTTGAGATGTGAATGCGATTTCTCAACCGGAATTGCTCTGGAAGAGATAAATAAAGTCGACTTTGGAACTATTTCATCTCAAACCAGAAATGAAGTTATGGAAAATGAATACAGACCTGTCGTGGCAAAACCTGCTGAAATATCATTGGCTCTGACTGAAGACTTGAAAGCGATGTACGACGAGGGCTTAATTTCGGACATGGAACTGCGAACTAAAACCAGAAAGTTCCCTGCGCACAAAAATATCCTGAGTGCCAGATCTCCTGTATTTAAAGCCATGTTTACCTCGGATATGTTAGAGAATTCTAAAGGATGCGTCGATATCCAGGATTTGGAAGACGAGACAGTACATACAATGCTGGTGTACATGTACACCGACTCTATGAGAGAAACGTCATGGAAAAGTATTGTGCAACTGTTTGCGGCTGCTGACAAATATGCTATTATTTCTCTGAAGAACAAGTGTTCTTCTTTTTTGAAAGAAAATCTATCGGAAGAAAATGTGTGTGAAATCTTAGTCATGGCTGACAGACATCAAGAAGGCGACTTGAAGGATGTCGTAGATAATTATATTATTTCTCGCGACAAGGACATCTTTGGCTCTGTTGAGTGGGCACGCCTAATGGACACCAATCCCAAATTGGCTGCAGAAACAATGTTCAAAAAGGTCTACGGAAAATAAGACCTTCATTAGAAATAAATGTAAGTGATTTGTTGAATATTGATTTGTTTGTTAAATTTTTAGATATAAATTATATTTTTTTGGGCTGAAGTAAATTATTAAAAAGCAAGTCATATAAATAAAAAAATTTGTTAAGTCAATTCCTACTTTTTAAGTTCAAATTTTTCCTTACATCTGGTGTCATCTTTTGGTAGATACATGCAACATAAATCTAAAAAAAAATAATTAATTAATTAAATTTAATGAATGAATTAATATTTGAAAAAAACTGTATTAACATCAAGTGTCATCCACTGCTAGTTAAAAACATGTATTTTAACTTGAGTAGAGAAATAAAAAGTATCTTATTAACGATTGAATATTTGAACAATATATATACATATATATATAGGGAGAATGTGAACTAATAGTGTAATTGAATAAAATGTATAATAAGTAAAATATACGATGTCTTATGTTATATCTTCGTTATTTTCATTATAATGTGGCAATTTAATTCAATAAATTTGTGTGAAGATTATCTAAAAATTTTTTATATTTTAAAAATCTACAATGATTGCATTATGTAGTGTCGTTAATTGAATATAAAATATAATTAATTTTTTTTACAGAAGATTCACATTAAAAAAAGCATTATATGAGTACATTATATGATCAGCATTATATGAGTGCAAACAACAGAATTATATGAGTACATTTGTTGAAATCGTAATATGCAGTGAAGAAGTTTTCATTATTTTTTTTTTTTTTTTTGATATAATAATTTAAAAAAAAATTTGTATTCCTTAGAAAATATATTAATTATAATTTCTGTATATTTTTGTATTTTTACTGAAGATTATTTAAAAACTTTGTATAAAGAACAAATAAAAGGAATTGTCTTGATTTTGAAGCATTTGTAAAAATTAAATGTGTGTTACTAATATGTGAATCTTCTTTATATAAGCTTATGGAAACGTATTATTTTTTTTATTTTTATGTATTCAAATATAAAATGTGTATTTTTTTATATATTCACATATAAAGTGTACAGCAATACAAAGTATACATATATGGTGTAATTCTTTTTATATGGAATATAACATTTATTGAAATCGTAATAAGCAATGAAAAAATGTTCATTAATTTTTTGATTTTTTTTATTTAGTAATTAAAAAAATATTTATAGACCTTAGAAAATATATTTATGTATGAATTAAAATGAAATTTAAATAATTATATAAAATTTTGCATGTATAATGAGAGAAATATTCTGTATTTATATTGGAGATTATTTAAAAACTTGCGTAATGAATAAAAAAAAAAAACAGTTTGTCTTAATTTTAAAACATTAATAAAAATTAAATGTGTGCTACTTATGGAAATGTATTATTTTTTTCTTTTTAATACCTAAATATAAAGTGTATAATGTTATTTTTATATATTCATACATAAAGTATATAGTAATACATAATCTATGATGGAATTATTTTTATGGAATTACAACCTGTTATGATATATTTTGATAACAGAACATGCTGTCTACTAGTAAGATGTATTTTTATCACCTACAAATACATTTAAATGTGTCACATGAAAGTTAGTGTGGTTTTCTATTGATTAGTTAAGTGTAATTTTTAATTGTGACTGGAAAATTTAGATATGATTTCATAAATTAGATTACAGGATTACAAATTATAACCCATTGTATAACACATTCTGTAGTAATGTACCGAATGGCTAATCCATTGTGTATTTATGTACCCATTGGTTAGCCCATAATGTACAAATGTAATCATTGATTAGTTCGTTGTGTATTAATGAGCATATTGGTTTAGCCCATTGTATGTTTACGTATCCCATTTTTTTCTAATGCACTCATTTGATTAGCCCATTGGATAGATGTACTATAATGTACCCATTGATTAGCCCATTATGTACTAATGCACCGATTGATTAGGCCATTATGCACTAATGTATCCATTGATTAGTCCGTTGCGTACTAATGTAACCATCGGTTAGCCCATTGCATTCTAATGTACTCATTTATTTGCCCACTTTGTACTATTGTAACCATTAGTGAGATCATTGTGTTCTAATGTGCTATTGATTAGTCCATTGTGTGCATTAGTACACAGTGTGCTAAAAAATGGACTTTAATTTGTATGGATTTCCAAATCCCAGGCATGATTAATTTTTTGATTGATTAATTAACTTCACAGTTAATTTTCATTAGAATATTTAATTAAATTAACACAATTATTAATTAAGGTAATGAATTTTTATATAAATATCTTTTTTTTTAAATATATAAAAATCTGTGATATTAGAACAATTTAACTAATTATTAAGCTTTAATTAATTTATTAAGATTTACTAATTTTTTGTGAAAATCGCACTAATTATGAAAATTGCTTATATCTTACTTAATTAAATTCATTAATCAAATCAATGAACTCATGTTATTTTTATACTGTTTATTTAGTATTATATGCGTCGGATTTATATCTGACTTTATTTTATAAATAATTTTGATTATTGTTCTTTCATATTTTTTGATTATTATAAATTTGTATGTTTTGTATAAATAATCTTCCAAAAGTGAAATAAAATAAATTCCACTTTGTTTTTATAGTGTTTATTGAATTATTATGCCAATTGAACTTATTATTGTATTGCAAACAACGAATTTTAAAAAAAATAAAATTAATTTTTGGTTATTGGTTGCTTGAATTTTGTTTATTGTAAGATTTATATGTGCCATACAGCTTATGATTTTTTTTTGTAATATCAATAATTGCATTAATTAATTCATAATTAATTTCATAATTGATATTACAAAGCAAAAATTAGTGAATTACAATTATAAATTTAATAATCGATATTAAGGCTTTATGCTTGTTTATGTTTATGTTTGTTTGGATGCATTGCATATACAGCTATAAAGTTTTTAATAAGACTGAGTACTTTATTACATTTCAACGTGTGAACCTCCTGGTAGCTCGTAGCAATGCCAAAGTGGTTTTCACCTGGTATTCTTTAACATGCTGTCTGTAACAGTACGCATGGGAGTTTTGTCCTAATCTTCAGTTCTTCAATGTCAGCAACCGGTGTGACAAAGTCTTGTGTCCTCGATATGATTACGATAGAAAAAAAACGGCGAGGAATAATATCGGGAGGGTTGGTCATGGCCCATCCCTTCTAATCCATAGGTCTGGAAAGGAATTCATACTAAAGAACAGCCTTGGAAAGAGGCTCAATCTTTCTGAAGGTGCACCATCTTGCTGGAGGTGCTCAATGGTTGAAATTCTTATCTGAAATGCAATGAATAGTTCCAATAACTCTAAGTAAACGTTAGCTCTAATGTTTTCTTCTTCTTTAACATGCTGTCTGTAATAGTATACACGGAATTTTTACCTTAGTTTTTAATTCTTAAATGTCAGCAACTGGTGAGGTAGAGATTTGTGTCCTTTATATAACCCCAATAGAAAAGACGAAGAGGAATAATATCGGAAGGATTGATGATGGTCCTTCCCTTCTAATCCATAGGTCTGGAAAAGAACTCATGAACTAAAGAACACCAGTGAAGAACTTCCTAATTTTTCTATAAGCACACCATGCGTGAAATCCTTATCTGAGATGCAATGGATAGTTCCAATTTCTCTAAGTAAGCGTTAGCAGTAATGTTTTTTCTTCTTGTGCTCTTCAACATGCTGTCAGTAACACTACATACATAATTTTTAAGTTAGTTTTTAATTCTTCAATGGCAGCAACTGGTGACGCGAGAGATTTGTGTCCTTGATATAACCCCAATGGAAAAGACGAAGAGGGATAATATCGGGAGGGTTGGTGATGTTCCATTCCTTCTAATCCCTAGGTCTGGAAAGAAACTCGTGGACTAAAGAACAGCAGTGAAAAGGTGTTCCATTTTTCTGAAAGTGCCCCATCTTGCTCCATGGTTAAAATTCTTATCTGAGATGCAATGAATAGTTCCAATTTCTCTAAGTAAGCGTTAGCAGTAATGTTTTTTCTTCTTGTGCTCTTCAACATGCTGTCAGTAACACTACATACATAATTTTTAAGTTAGTTTTTAATTCTTCAATGGCAGCAACTGGTGACGCGAGAGATTTGTGTCCTTGATATAACCCCAATGGAAAAGACGAAGAGGGATAATATCGGGAGGGTTGGTGATGTTCCATTCCTTCTAATCCCTAGGTCTGGAAAGAAACTCGTGGACTAAAGAACAGCAGTGAAAAGGTGTTCCATTTTTCTGAAAGTGCCCCATCTTGCTCCATGGTTAAAATTCTTATCTGAGATGCAATGAATAGTTCCAATTTCTCTAAGTAAGCGTTAGCAGTAATGTTTTTTTCTTCTTGTGCTCTTCAACATGCTGTCAGTAACACTACATACATAATTTTTAAGTTAGTTTTTAATTCTTCAATGGCAGCAACTGGTGACGCGAGAGATTTGTGTCCTTGATATAACCCCAATGGAAAAGACGAAGAGGGATAATATCGGGAGGGTTGGTGATGTTCCATTCCTTCTAATCCCTAGGTCTGGAAAGAAACTCGTGGACTAAAGAACAGCAGTGAAAAGGTGTTCCATTTTTCTGAAAGTGCCCCATCTTGCTCCATGGTTAAAATTCTTATCTGAGATGCAATGAATAGTTCCAATTTCTCTAAGTAAGCGTTAGCAGTAATGTTTTTTCTTCTTGTGCTCTTCAACATGCTGTCAGTAACACTACATACATAATTTTTAAGTTAGTTTTTAATTCTTCAATGGCAGCAACTGGTGACGCGAGAGATTTGTGTCCTTGATATAACCCCAATGGAAAAGACGAAGAGGGATAATATCGGGAGGGTTGGTGATGTTCCATTCCTTCTAATCCCTAGGTCTGGAAAGAAACTCGTGGACTAAAGAACAGCAGTGAAAAGGTGTTCCATTTTTCTGAAAGTGCCCCATCTTGCTCCATGGTTAAAATTCTTATCTGAGATGCAATGAATAGTTCCAATTTCTCTAAGTAAGCGTTAGCAGTAATGTTTTTTCTTCTTGTGCTCTTCAACATGCTGTCAGTAACACTACATACATAATTTTTAAGTTAGTTTTTAATTCTTCAATGGCAGCAACTGGTGACGCGAGAGATTTGTGTCCTTGATATAACCCCAATGGAAAAGACGAAGAGGGATAATATCGGGAGGGTTGGTGATGTTCCATTCCTTCTAATCCCTAGGTCTGGAAAGAAACTCGTGGACTAAAGAACAGCAGTGAAAAGGTGTTCCATTTTTCTGAAAGTGCCCCATCTTGCTCCATGGTTAAAATTCTTATCTGAGATGCAATGAATAGTTCCAATTTCTCTAAGTAAGCGTTAGCAGTAATGTTTTTTCTTCTTGTGCTCTTCAACATGCTGTCAGTAACACTACATACATAATTTTTAAGTTAGTTTTTAATTCTTCAATGGCAGCAACTGGTGACGCGAGAGATTTGTGTCCTTGATATAACCCCAATGGAAAAGACGAAGAGGGATAATATCGGGAGGGTTGGTGATGTTCCATTCCTTCTAATCCCTAGGTCTGGAAAGAAACTCGTGGACTAAAGAACAGCAGTGAAAAGGTGTTCCATTTTTCTGAAAGTGCCCCATCTTGCTCCATGGTTAAAATTCTTATCTGAGATGCAATGAATAGTTCCAATTTCTCTAAGTAAGCGTTAGCAGTAATGTTTTTTCTTCTTGTGCTCTTCAACATGCTGTCAGTAACACTACATACATAATTTTTAAGTTAGTTTTTAATTCTTCAATGGCAGCAACTGGTGACGCGAGAGATTTGTGTCCTTGATATAACCCCAATGGAAAAGACGAAGAGGGATAATATCGGGAGGGTTGGTGATGTTCCATTCCTTCTAATCCCTAGGTCTGGAAAGAAACTCGTGGACTAAAGAACAGCAGTGAAAAGGTGTTCCATTTTTCTGAAAGTGCCCCATCTTGCTCCATGGTTAAAATTCTTATCTGAGATGCAATGAATAGTTCCAATTTCTCTAAGTAAGCGTTAGCAGTAATGTTTTTTCTTCTTGTGCTCTTCAACATGCTGTCAGTAACACTACATACATAATTTTTAAGTTAGTTTTTAATTCTTCAATGGCAGCAACTGGTGACGCGAGAGATTTGTGTCCTTGATATAACCCCAATGGAAAAGACGAAGAGGGATAATATCGGGAGGGTTGGTGATGTTCCATTCCTTCTAATCCCTAGGTCTGGAAAGAAACTCGTGGACTAAAGAACAGCAGTGAAAAGGTGTTCCATTTTTCTGAAAGTGCCCCATCTTGCTCCATGGTTAAAATTCTTATCTGAGATGCAATGAATAGTTCCAATTTCTCTAAGTAAGCGTTAGCAGTAATGTTTTTTCTTCTTGTGCTCTTCAACATGCTGTCAGTAACACTACATACATAATTTTTAAGTTAGTTTTTAATTCTTCAATGGCAGCAACTGGTGACGCGAGAGATTTGTGTCCTTGATATAACCCCAATGGAAAAGACGAAGAGGGATAATATCGGGAGGGTTGGTGATGTTCCATTCCTTCTAATCCCTAGGTCTGGAAAGAAACTCGTGGACTAAAGAACAGCAGTGAAAAGGTGTTCCATTTTTCTGAAAGTGCCCCATCTTGCTCCATGGTTAAAATTCTTATCTGAGATGCAATGAATAGTTCCAATTTCTCTAAGTAAGCGTTAGCAGTAATGTTTTTTCTTCTTGTGCTCTTCAACATGCTGTCAGTAACACTACATACATAATTTTTAAGTTAGTTTTTAATTCTTCAATGGCAGCAACTGGTGACGCGAGAGATTTGTGTCCTTGATATAACCCCAATGGAAAAGACGAAGAGGGATAATATCGGGAGGGTTGGTGATGTTCCATTCCTTCTAATCCCTAGGTCTGGAAAGAAACTCGTGGACTAAAGAACAGCAGTGAAAAGGTGTTCCATTTTTCTGAAAGTGCCCCATCTTGCTCCATGGTTAAAATTCTTATCTGAGATGCAATGAATAGTTCCAATTTCTCTAAGTAAGCGTTAGCAGTAATGTTTTTTCTTCTTGTGCTCTTCAACATGCTGTCAGTAACACTACATACATAATTTTTAAGTTAGTTTTTAATTCTTCAATGGCAGCAACTGGTGACGCGAGAGATTTGTGTCCTTGATATAACCCCAATGGAAAAGACGAAGAGGGATAATATCGGGAGGGTTGGTGATGTTCCATTCCTTCTAATCCCTAGGTCTGGAAAGAAACTCGTGGACTAAAGAACAGCAGTGAAAAGGTGTTCCATTTTTCTGAAAGTGCCCCATCTTGCTCCATGGTTAAAATTCTTATCTGAGATGCAATGAATAGTTCCAATTTCTCTAAGTAAGCGTTAGCAGTAATGTTTTTTCTTCTTGTGCTCTTCAACATGCTGTCAGTAACACTACATACATAATTTTTAAGTTAGTTTTTAATTCTTCAATGGCAGCAACTGGTGACGCGAGAGATTTGTGTCCTTGATATAACCCCAATGGAAAAGACGAAGAGGGATAATATCGGGAGGGTTGGTGATGTTCCATTCCTTCTAATCCCTAGGTCTGGAAAGAAACTCGTGGACTAAAGAACAGCAGTGAAAAGGTGTTCCATTTTTCTGAAAGTGCCCCATCTTGCTCCATGGTTAAAATTCTTATCTGAGATGCAATGAATAGTTCCAATTTCTCTAAGTAAGCGTTAGCAGTAATGTTTTTTCTTCTTGTGCTCTTCAACATGCTGTCAGTAACACTACATACATAATTTTTAAGTTAGTTTTTAATTCTTCAATGGCAGCAACTGGTGACGCGAGAGATTTGTGTCCTTGATATAACCCCAATGGAAAAGACGAAGAGGGATAATATCGGGAGGGTTGGTGATGTTCCATTCCTTCTAATCCCTAGGTCTGGAAAGAAACTCGTGGACTAAAGAACAGCAGTGAAAAGGTGTTCCATTTTTCTGAAAGTGCCCCATCTTGCTCCATGGTTAAAATTCTTATCTGAGATGCAATGAATAGTTCCAATTTCTCTAAGTAAGCGTTAGCAGTAATGTTTTTTCTTCTTGTGCTCTTCAACATGCTGTCAGTAACACTACATACATAATTTTTAAGTTAGTTTTTAATTCTTCAATGGCAGCAACTGGTGACGCGAGAGATTTGTGTCCTTGATATAACCCCAATGGAAAAGACGAAGAGGGATAATATCGGGAGGGTTGGTGATGTTCCATTCCTTCTAATCCCTAGGTCTGGAAAGAAACTCGTGGACTAAAGAACAGCAGTGAAAAGGTGTTCCATTTTTCTGAAAGTGCCCCATCTTGCTCCATGGTTAAAATTCTTATCTGAGATGCAATGAATAGTTCCAATTTCTCTAAGTAAGCGTTAGCAGTAATGTTTTTTTCTTCTTGTGCTCTTCAACATGCTGTCAGTAACACTACATACATAATTTTTAAGTTAGTTTTTAATTCTTCAATGGCAGCAACTGGTGACGCGAGAGATTTGTGTCCTTGATATAACCCCAATGGAAAAGACGAAGAGGGATAATATCGGGAGGGTTGGTGATGTTCCATTCCTTCTAATCCCTAGGTCTGGAAAGAAACTCGTGGACTAAAGAACAGCAGTGAAAAGGTGTTCCATTTTTCTGAAAGTGCCCCATCTTGCTCCATGGTTAAAATTCTTATCTGAGATGCAATGAATAGTTCCAATTTCTCTAAGTAAGCGTTAGCAGTAATGTTTTTTCTTCTTGTGCTCTTCAACATGCTGTCAGTAACACTACATACATAATTTTTAAGTTAGTTTTTAATTCTTCAATGGCAGCAACTGGTGACGCGAGAGATTTGTGTCCTTGATATAACCCCAATGGAAAAGACGAAGAGGGATAATATCGGGAGGGTTGGTGATGTTCCATTCCTTCTAATCCCTAGGTCTGGAAAGAAACTCGTGGACTAAAGAACAGCAGTGAAAAGGTGTTCCATTTTTCTGAAAGTGCCCCATCTTGCTCCATGGTTAAAATTCTTATCTGAGATGCAATGAATAGTTCCAATTTCTCTAAGTAAGCGTTAGCAGTAATGTTTTTTCTTCTTGTGCTCTTCAACATGCTGTCAGTAACACTACATACATAATTTTTAAGTTAGTTTTTAATTCTTCAATGGCAGCAACTGGTGACGCGAGAGATTTGTGTCCTTGATATAACCCCAATGGAAAAGACGAAGAGGGATAATATCGGGAGGGTTGGTGATGTTCCATTCCTTCTAATCCCTAGGTCTGGAAAGAAACTCGTGGACTAAAGAACAGCAGTGAAAAGGTGTTCCATTTTTCTGAAAGTGCCCCATCTTGCTCCATGGTTAAAATTCTTATCTGAGATGCAATGAATAGTTCCAATTACTCTGAATAAACATTAACGTTAATGTGGTTTTTTTTTTCAAGACTTTTGGAGGAAAACACCGCCAGCAAACCATAGGAAAACAGGGCACGACGAAAAACAGCCCAATAACCTTGTTATGTATGAGACGACATCAAACATCTTTCTCACTATATGTGCAGAGACATGCAGATTGTATGATTTCCATATACGGGTATTATGTTTATTTACCTTTTCGCAGGTATGAAAGGTTGAATCACAAGAAAAACAAATACGATTTAGGTAGCGATTTTCGATGTCAGTTATGTTCAGAATTATGTTCATATTTGAAAACAGGAATCATTCTGCAATATTGTTCTGTTCTCCGATGTGAGTAAATTTTATCTGTACGAGAATGACGGACAATATAAAGTATGGGGGAAAATTGAGAAAGAACTGGATCCTAGCAACATAGTAAAACTATTTAAGTATGGAGGTGGATCCGTCCTCGTTTGGGGCTGTATGACAGCAGGAGGAGTAGAACAACTGATGGCATTATGGATAGAATGGCTTATATTGACATCTTATAGGATAATTTCAACTATATTAATTAACACTGACAAAGTAGGACTTAAGTCAAACTTCGTCTTCCAGCAAGACAATGACCCGAAACATATGGCGAAAATAGTCAAGTTGTGTTCATTGTACCAGTGCAAGCAGCTTTTATATGCTCCATCCCAATCTTCACACCTAAATGCCATAGAAAATTTATGAGCTCAATTGGAAAAATCTGTCCATGAATATGATGTGACGAAGAAAGAGGATCTAAAGAAGGTCTTTAAGAGAAGAGAGGGAAAAAATGTAAGTTGAAACAATTAAAAAGCTGGTGGAATCTATTCCTGAAAGATTGCGAATTGTGATCCAGGTAAAGGATATGCAATTAAATAATAAATTGCTATTTTTATGGAAATTAATAGAGGTGTATACTCAATTTTGTGATGTAGTTTTTATCTCCAAGTGTCATATTAATTTTTATTTTAAATTAATTCAATTTCGTAATTCTGTTCTTTAAATATTGGAAGAGGAGAACAGATAGTATTATCAGTAAAAAAAAACGATTTTCTTATAGCAAAATATGACTCGTTAGATAAAAGCATACGTTACACGTTTAGGTGTATACTCAATTTTGAGAGTCACTCTATATAAAGTGGTATATGAAATATGCCACTAGACACTTTGGCATACTCAATATTTTATATATATATTCCATATACTACTTAAAGACCTCTTATATACCTTTGTTTTTTTAACATTTTTAGACAAAGAGCATAAAAAAAAATAGAGAGAACCTGAATAAGTAACCAACCTTTTAGGTGTTTTTTAATATTTTCTTAAAATAAAAAAAAGAAGAAAAATACAGAAATGTAGAATGTGGGATTCTCACTGAAAAATATAGGTGTGCTTAAGAAAAATTACAGATAAAAAATAATACAAGCCTAATGGCCAATAGACTAGGGCTCTGACCTTCGGTAGAATAGGCTTAAGATTTGAATCCTGGTGGTGGCATAGATGTTTGTTAGTGGTTCGGAATCCACGTTAAACTACAGGTCCCGGTCTAATTAGCCTAATGTGTGCAAAAAATGGCCGTAGAGCGGCAAAAACAAACCAGAATGTTTTTATTATGTCATCTGACAACAGCAATCGCCCCTTTAATCACATAAATGTGTACATTTAAGTAATCATTAAAATAAAAGTGTTTTTATAAAGTTAAGTTTATATTTAATTAAAATAAATTTTTTTGTCAGGACTAAATAGCAAATTCAATCAAGTTTGTTGCGTTAACTTTTCAATATTCTTTGGTACCTTTATGTATAAATTTTAAAATAGAAATTTTGTTTAATTACTTAAATAATATATTTTCCCATGCTAAAATATTTTTTTAATAAAGTAAATTATTTTCATTACAATAAAAAATGTTTTTAAAAAGTTATGTTTATATTTAGTTGGAATAAAGCTTTTGTTGTCAAGATTAAATAGTAAATTCAATTAAGTTTGCTGCCTTTACTTTTCTATATTCTTTGGTATCTTTATACATAAATATCAAATTAGAAATTTTATTCAATTAATTATTTTACTTATTAAATAAATTTTTTCAAGCTAAAGTATTTTTCACTATAATAAATTATTTTTATTACAATAAAAAATGTTTTTAAAAAGTTCTGTTTATATTTAGTTGGAATAAAGCTTTTGTTGTCAGGACTAAATAGCAAATTCAATGAAGTTTCTTTCATTTGCTTTGGTGCCTTTATGTATAAATTAGAAATTTTGTTTGTTACTTACAAATATATTTTTTTTCTAAGTAAATCATTTTTTTAAGTTTAATTGAAACAAGTAATGTTTTAGTTAAAGTTTAATCGAAAAAACATACACATCAAGAGAAAAATTTGAAGATCAAATTAAAATCTATTTCTACCAATTCATCAGTGTAGACGTTTAGTCACAAGTCCTAGAGGTTGCAAAAAGACAAACCTTTCAATTAATTTAATCGTAAATTTAATAAAATTCGATGCTTAATATATTTGAGCGAAAGATCTACTAATATATTTGATCCTAAATATGAAAAAATAATGTTATACACATTTGTTGATGTAGATTTAACAGATGGAAAACATATGATTAAACAATTTTAAAAAATATAAAAAGGAAAGTTATTTGTTTTATATTTAGAATAAATTATTTATGTTGATAATTTAGATTTTTTGCCATTTTTGATGATTTGTACTTAAAAAAAATATATATTTCTTGTCTGAGAAATTCTTTAAATTTTTATCTTTACAATAGTATATAAATTTTTTTTATGATATAAAAAATCTTGAATTTTCTTAATGTTTAAAACTTTGCCTGATATCTTCCCTATATAATCGTTATCATTATTATTAAATGCTTTTACATATTTTTTGATTAGAGTTTTAGAAATTTGAATTAACAATATCATCTATTCTTCTAATATATAATAAATTATTATAAAATTTAGCTTCATTTTTTTGGTTTAAAAAAGTTTAATTTCTGATAACCGAAATACTCTTTTACTTCCTTATGCAAATGATAAATATTTCATGATATATGTTTTTAATAAAAACAAGTAATATATAAAAAAAAAATTTTTTAAAGTCAATTCCCACTTTCTTTACACACTATATTGCAGAAAAGTCTTTTACAAATAAAGTTGAAGTTTTTCTCTTACATCTAGCGCCATCTATTAATAGATACATGCAACTTAAATCTAAAAAAAACTAAAATTCATTAATTAAGTTTAATTAATAAATTAATATTCGAAAAAGTGTTTTAGCATCAAGTGTCATCCACTACAAGTTCCCAAAAAATATTTAGATTAAAAATAGATGAATAAAAAGAATTTTATTAACAACTGAAAATTTGAACAAGATATATATATATATAGGGAGAGTGGGAAATAATAGTAGGAATTAAAAAAAAAGTAGATGTTTAACTGAAGATAGAGTAATGATGTATTACTTTTATGATTATTTGTAAGTAAAACACAAGTATTTATTTTTATGTATCTACTTATTTGTATTGTTTTGGAAAAAATATCATTTTATTTTATCATACATTTTTATTTTTGATGATGACAGTAAATAAATAATGCTGCAAGCCTATAAATGAGCACTGCTGTAAATAATAATTTAAAAAAAATAAATTTCATAAAAATTTTTGTTAAATTCTAAAGATTTTTTTTTTTTTCTAAAATTTCATATCTTTGTATTTTATGAAGAATTTTGGAAACAAACATAATATATTTGATCATAAATATTAAAAAATAATGTTTTACATTTTGTTGATTTAACAGATTTATTAAAGCTAGCTATGAAAAAAAATATGATTAAACAACTTTAAAAAAATATAAAAAGGAAAGTTATGGGTTTCATATTTAGAAGAAATTATTTATGTTGATAATTTAGATAAATTTTAAAAGAATTTGGTCATTTTTGATGATTTGTACTTAAAAAATATATAGATTACTTGTCTGAGCAATTCCTTATATTTTTATCTTTACAATAGTATATAATTTTTTTTTTATGATATAAAAAAATATTTAATTGTCTTAATGTTTAGATCTTTGTCTGATATCTTCCCTATATAGTAGTTATCATTATTGTTGAATACTTTTACATATTTTTGATTCGATTTTAAGAAATTTTAATTAACAATATCATCTATTCTTCTAATATATAAAAAAATTATTATAAAAATTTAGTTTCATTTTTTGGTTTAAAAAAAGTTTAATTTCGCATAACCAAACTCGTCTTTTACATCCTTATGCAAATGATAAATATTTCATGATATATGTTTTTAATAAATACAAGTAATATAAAAGAAGATTTTAAAGTCAATTCCTACTTTTTTTTCACTATATTGCAGAAAAGTCTTTTACAAATAAAAGTTGAAATTTTCCTCTTACATCTAGCGCCATCTATTATTAGATACATGCAACTTAAATCTAAAAACTATCAATTAATTAATTAAGTTTAATCAATAAATTAATATTTGAAAAAAAGTGTATTAGCATCAAGTGTCATCCACTACAAGTTCCAAAAAAATATTTGAATTTAAGTGGATGAATAAAAAAGTATTTTATTATCAACTGAAAATTTGAACAAGATATATATACAGGGAGAGTGGGAAATAATAGTAGGAATTTAAAAAATGTAGATGTTTAACTGAAGATAGAGTAATGGTGTTTTACTTTTACGATTATTTGCAAGTAAAACACAAGTATTAATTTGCATTGTTTTGGAAAAATATCATTTTATTTTATCATACCCTTTAATTTTCATGATAACAGTATATAAATAACACTGCAAGCCTATAAATGAGCACTGCTGTAAATAATAATTTCAAAAAAATAAATTTTACGAAAAATTCTTTAAAAAAAAAAAAAATTTTGAAGGGTTTTTTTTTTTTTTTTTTTTTTAAATTTGATATCTTTGCAGTTTATGAAGAATTTTGGACGGTGCTATCATATTAGTTTACTGTTTATGTAAATAAAAAAAAACGAAACTGACAACTATGAATAAAAAGATGAATTTGATTGAAAACAAATTAACATATTGAGAAACATAAAATATCAACATTACACATTGACAAGCATTATAGAAAATGACAAAAAAATAGATGAATAAATAAATAAAATTAAAAAAATAACATCCACACGCCCAAAGAAAATGAAGTATACGACGATATCAAAAAATAGAATGGACACGATAATTTTCAGAATTATTAGTAGGTATTTGATTAACATGTTACCAGAAATGAGGAAAAATAGGAAAGAAATTTATTCAAAATATGACATCTTCAAAATATGACATCATCATCATCATGGCATATGTTGCAGCCACAAAACTGAAAGTCATAGAACTACCACAGACATCATAGGGTAAACAACTAAAACTGTATAAGTAAATAAGAAATAAAATATACACATACACAAAAGCAAGGTCAGGAACAATTCGCATTGGAAATTAAAAAAAAAGAAAACAATAAAGAAAATTTATAATTAACAGAAGTTAGCTTTATCAAGGAATATGTACCCTTTTGACTTTATAAACCCTGTCAATTTAGTATTCATTGACCTTATTCATTGAAAATAAATCATTTTCTGCATATTTATTTAATAAAAATATCTATAAACACTTATCCAAAAGTATCAGCACAAACAAAACGAAGTTTTCTGTTTAAAATTTTATTATTCATAGAGAAATATAATTGTTTAGGAGCAAGAAATTGATTCGATAAATAATCGGTATAGTTTTAATACAGAAATAAAGTTATTACATAAAAATTATATTAAGAACTGTGGAATTAAAACGTCAAAGTATCCATATAATAATTTTTTGATCTGTATAGATAAAACAGAAACTTCTTAGCACGTTACACGAATTTCCATTAATATTAATCAATTATATAAAAAGAAATGTATTATTTCCACATAATAAATACATTAAATTAATTTTGTTACAAATTAAAATATGCTTTTAAAAATAATATTATATGGAATTTGAATATTTAAAATTACAAAATAAACAGTTTTTTCATCCAACTTTAACTTATTTTATCAGAAACTCAAAAAATAATCGACTATATAAATAACCAAACAATTCAACCTGCAGAAAAAATTTTAATAAAAACAAAACAAAGAGAAAAACAAATTTTTAAGCTATTAGAAAATATAATTTATTGTAAGCAAAGCAAACATTTAAAAAACACAAACTCAAAAATTAAAAAATTATTTCCAGAAAATTTGTAAAGTTATGAAAAAATAACAAAAAAAGATAATTATTACATAGTATATTCAAAACAACACTAGTAAATAGTTTTAACTGAATTTCTTTTACTAGTCATTCTTAACAATAACAATATATTAAGACAAATTTTATAATATTTGCATATTCTGAATATTCGAAAATCTTTAGTAATTAATTTAAATAAATTTTTTAAATAAATTATTTACGAAATAAGGATTTGCTTTTGTATTAAAAAAATTAGTATTTGTTACAAAATCATCTTACAGAAAAAAATTCAATATTAAAAATAATCGTAAATTAAAATAAAACAACAAAAACAATTAAATATATAGAGATAATGCCAAACAAATAAAAAGTTTTACATGAAAATTAACAAAAAAAGATAATTATTAAATCGAATATTTAAAACAACACTAGTAAATAATTTTAACTAAATTTACTTTACCTGCCATTCATAACAATAACAATTTTTTAAGACAAATATTATAGAATTTACATATTCTGAATATTCAAAAATCTCTAGTAATTAATTTAAATGAATTTTTTAAATAATTTTTTTAACAAATAAGGATTTGCGTTTGTATTAAAAATTAGTATTAGTTACAAAATCATCAAATTCATATAGAAGCAAAAAAAAAAAAAATAATTCAATATTTAAATAATCGTAAATTAAAATTATACAACAAACTTATTTTATATTTATACATATATATATATATATAATGCCAAACACATAAAAGGTTTTACATGAAAAATACCAAAATCAAAAATTATTACACCGAATATTTAAAGCAATACTGGTAAATAGCATTAATTAAATTTCTTTCACCAGTTATTCATAACAATAACAATTTTTTAAGACAAATATTATAAACTTTACATATTCTGAATATTCAAAGATTTCTAGTAATTAATTTAAAAGAGATTTTTAATAAATTACTTACTAAATAAGGATTTGCGTTCACCAAAAATTGGTATGGGTTACAAAATAATTTTCTTCATATAGACGAAAAAAAAAAAAAAAAAAAATATTATAAAATATTCGTAAATAAAAATAATGCACCAAATTAATATATAATATATATATGCAAATAATAATAATATATATATATATATATATATATATATATATATCACACACATTAACATTTTACAAGAAAATATTTAAAGAATTCTAATAATAAATTTAAATGAATTTTTAATAAATTACTTACGAAATAAGTGTTTAGATTCACCAAAAATTGGTATTCAATACAAATAATATCACCTCCTTCATATAGAAACATAACAATAACCTTTTTATTTGAATATTTTGAAGTTTGCGTGTTCAGAATATTGAAAGATTGCTAGTAATTAATTTAAAGGATTATTTTACAAATCATTCATAATATAAACAAAATACTGACTACTGCATATTTAAATACTTAAAATGATAATTAGTCTGTTTTTCATACCTTTTGATTCTACATCCATTGAATGAATTACTTCCAGTTTAATTTAATTAATTTTAGTCGGTTGCTCACTCATATAGAAGGCAGACTGAAAAAGTTACATTTTTTAAATGTGTGTATTCAATAGAGGGACTACTATATCTAAGACTAATTTTTCCTTTGCTGCAACTAAAAGTTTCCATTCATTTGCTTCCTTGATTTCTCGATAATGACCAGTTATGTATTGTTTGGTAAATGTTTTCAAATATTCATCTTCGTAGTTGTAGGCATGCTTTATGATCTCGCAGACATTGGACAGACAGCAGGATTCTCTTAGAATCATCGAGCACTTTTGTTTCAAGCTGTAAATGGCGTACGTGTGAGCAGCAACGTACAACAGGCATGCATCTTTCCACCCTATATCTTCAACAACGTCACAGTACATGTACTTGATCATTCTCTCCAAGGTGTCGGTGTCTACATCACAAACTTCGAGACATTTGTTCAATTTGTCTTTCATGTCATTGCCGATTTTGGAATTAAATACCGTAGATCTGGCACAAAGAACAGCCGAGTGTACATGGAATTTTTGGTTTTGGTTCTGAGTTCCACGTCACTTAGACTTGGATTTTCGTACAATTTCTTAAAATCCTCCGACAGACTTATGGAATGCTTTATCAGTTTTCTTTCGGTATTGAATGCCGTCTGTTTTTCGATGATCACGTTCTGCGTTTTGGAACTGACGTTTCCAAAATCTATCCTCTCAATTCCTTCCAAAATGTCCCCCGTTGAGAAGCTGTATTCGCATCGCAAAAGCAACGCGTCCTTCACCAAGTACTGCTCTTTGTTCTGCATTATTTTGGTTTTGCTGAGTGGCAAGGCGAATGTGGTTTCCTTCTTGAACTGGTCAGACAAAATCTCTTGCTTGCCACAGTCCACACGCTGCCCTTCGGCGTCCATCAAGAAGTAGTTGAAAGTCAAGAACTCAATGGTTGGATCCGAAAAACACACGGTGATATTGATGGTCTCTTCTGAATACTGACCTCCACTGAAAAACAGGTCCAGTGTTATCAGAACGACTTTCGACATGGAATTGATTGACACGGAGTGTTTCTTATTCACCTGAAGATGACTGAAGTCTATTATATCCCAAGCGAAAGACCTGCGAGTGACTTGAATGTCGGATAGAGCATAGAACTGCCCCATTATATCCTTGCCGTCATTCCTCCACATTGTGCAACGTATGCTCAATGTGTCCAGTTGCAGAATCTCGGATCTTCTGATATTGAATACTACTTCCCGCTCGATGAATTTAGGATAACCCCAAAAATCATTTTTTTCGAATTTGTGTACACAGGCATCTCTTTGATAAACGATGCTTCCTTGAGAACACATTTCTAGTTTATATGTCAAATCAATAGTGTCCGGGCCTCCAACATCTTGTTTTCTATGAAGATATACGCTCAGAAAGTTTTCATCTCTGTCACCTCTTGGATATATACATAATTTCCATTTCGTGTCGATGCCTTCCATGTCGATGACACATTCAGGACTCATTATGTATTGGTGATGTTTTTGCCAGCAGTAACTGAAATTTTTCAGACTCCACTGAAAAACATAACTCGTTCGATTGCAGGCCATTGTAATTACAATAATAATATCGCAACTCTTAAGCCTATTTCTACTACAACGCTACAAGCTTCAGAAACTTAAAATAGTTCTACGTCGAACTGAAGCTTAAAATGGGACTATTACCTTTAATATAATTCACTTTTATCCTGTTGTTATCTGAAAACGACCTTTATTTATCGCATAGAGGACACACAACCCATGTGATGATATCAAGTAGAGGGAAAATGACAAGTACCTCAGAATTTGTTGTTATCGTACACCTCTTCCATTCGGGCAACGAAATTATCTAAAAACAGTCGATAAATAATCGTCCAGACGATACCAATGTATAATACACAAGAGAGTTTTTTTCATACCGTATTTTGGACGTCCGTTAGCTTTTTCTCTCTAGCGCGCATGCTCATAGGAAAGTGCGCATGCGTATCTGTAATAATGTTTCCTATGAGCATGTGCGCTAGGGAGAAAAAGCTAACGGACGTCCAAAATATGGTATGCAAAAACTCTCTATTATCAATTTTAACTTGTAACAAAAACCTGAAATAGTGTTTGAATTGCAAAGAGATTTTGTTTTATTATTCTCACAATTGAGTATTTAACTTTGTTTCTCTGTCATTTTCGATATGAAAAAATTGTTATTCCAACCTTTTTTTTTTATGGAAAAAAAACGTATGGCAATTTCAGTAACATTTTTTCTCGTATGAAAAAGGAAAACAACATTATTGTTTTATTTGGAACTAAAATTTTCAGAATTCTTATCACCAGGAAGATCACAATACAAGTATAATCTTTATGGTACTTCCTTGTAAAGGATTGAAGTATATATGTCAATTATATACTAACGAAAGGGCCTGATGGCAGAGTGGCTAGTGCTCTGGCACTCGGTACTTGCAGGTATCGGATTCCAATCCCGGCTGTGCCATGGATGTTTGTAGTGGAGCGGAATCCACTTTGACACTTAGGCCGCTGTCCTAATAATAGAATGTAGTGGGGATAGTGTTACTCACTTCCGTGGCATAAATATTAAAAGTCTGTATTGCCAGCTGGATTAGAATAACTTATACTGTAGAAGAAATCGTTTCACTTTAAATATTTCGTTTCAGCACTAAAAATTTCGAGCCTTTTAAACGTCCATTGTTCGTAATTATGAGGTCTCTACTTTTACTGACTCATTCTTACACTTCTTTGTTAGCATTTAAAATTAATTAAAATCTTTACATTTAAATAATTAATTTGATTTTAATTAATTAAAATCTTAAATCTTTAATTTACATAATCATTTAATCTATGCATTTCATTCCCTAACTGTAAAGAGGCATCTCAGCTCTAGGTACAGTAGAAGCGGTACAAATTCACCCACATCATTACCAAACTGTAAAGAGGCATTTCAGCTCTAGGTACAGTAGAAGTGGTACAAGTTCCCTCACATCATTACCAAACTGTAAAGAGGCATCTCAGCTCTAGGTACAGTAGAAGCGGTACAAATTCACCCACATCATTACCAAATTGTAAAGAGGCATTTCAGCTCTAGGTGCAGTAGAAGTGTTACAAATTCCCTCACATCATTACCAAACTGTAAAGAGGCATCTCAGCTCTAGGTACAGTAGAAGCGGTACAAATTCACCCACATCATTACCAAATTGTAAAGAGGCATTTCAGTTCTAGGTACAGTAGAAGCGGTACAAATTTACCCACATCATTACCAAACTGTAAAGAGGCATCTCAGGTCTAGGTACAGTAGAAGCGTACAAATTCACCCACACATCTTTACCAAACTGTAAAGAGCTATCTCAGCTTTAGACACTGTAGAAGCAAGTACCAAATCTTTAATTTTTGGACGTGATCTTCGTCGGTTGATGTTCACGGTGGACGAGAGGGCTCTTCGTCTTCAACGCGTTCTCTGCCTTCTTTGAACTGTTTATACCACTTCTAAACATTTCTTTCCGATATAGGAATGCTCACCGAATGCCTTCTGCAACATTCTATACGTTTCTGCAAACACAATTTAACACAAGTTCTTACTCAATTAATCCAGGCATTTCAAAAATCGCCGATATCAGATTTAACGTCTCACAACACCAAGCGTAACCCAAACACTAGTGAATATTTTGACGTCAAATTTCCTACAGATGTCAAGGACAGTGTTAAGGACCCAATTATTCTTTGGTCTTATTCTTTGGTCACAGTAGTATGGGAAACTTCATTATGGGAGCCTGGAGTGTCTTCATCATTTGGGCATATGCTTAAGAAACACATTCATAAACGTCAATATATTGAAGATATCCTATCTTTATACACTTAAATGTGGCAATATGCAGAAATTCCAAATTGGCATAAATATAGCGTTGAAAATTGTAGTAAAAGTTTCAAAGCGGTTTTTAGATATCGACAGGCTTTTATCTTTTATACGAATCCGAAAAGTTTCATGCAATAATTTATTATGTTTAATCCTTAATCCGCAATTTTTGCCTTTATTTCATTTTTATTATATATTACTGGCTCTTACAACTAACATATTAAATATAATTTAATATATTTTATAATTCGGATAACACATCCGATATATTAGATTTTTAAGGTGTTTTTTAGATATCAACATGCATTCTTTTATACGAATCCGAATGGTTTCATGCAATAATTTATTATGTTTAATCCTTAATCCGCAATTTTTGCCTTTATTTCATTTTTATTATATATTACTGGTTCTTACAACTAATATAATGAATATAATTTAATATATTTTATAATTCGGATAACATATCCGATATATTAGATTTTTAAGGTGTTTTTTTTACATATCAACATGCATTCTTTTATACGAATCCGAAAGGCTTCATGCAATAATTTATTATGTTTAATCCTTAATCCGCAATTTTTGCCTTTATTTCATTTTTATTATATATTACTGGCTCTTACAACTAACATATTAAATATAATTTAATATATTTTATAATTCGGATAACATATCCGATATATTAGATTTTCAAGGTGTTTTTTTAGATATCAACATGCATTCTTTTATACGAATCCGAAAGGTTTCATGCAATAATTTATTATGTTTAATCCTTAATCCGCAATTTTTGCCTTTATTTCATTTTTATTATATATTACTGGTTCTTACAACTAATATAATGAATATAATTTAATATATTTTATAATTCGGATAACATATCCGATATATTAGATTTTTAAGGTGTTTTTTTAGATATCAACATGCATTCTTTTATACGAATCCGAATGGTTTCATGCAATAATTTATTATGTTTAATCCTTAATCCGCAATTTTTGCCTTTATTTCATTTTTTTTTTTTTACATATCAACATGCATTATATATTACTGGTTCTTACAACTAATATAATGAATATAATTTAATATATTTTATAATTCGGATAACATATCCGATATATTAGATTTTTAGGTGTTTTTTTACATATCAACATGCATTCTTTTATACGAATCCGAAAGGCTTCATGCAATAATTTATTATGTTTAATTCTTAATCCGCAATTTTTGCCTTTATTTCATTTTTATTATATATTACTGGTTCTTACAACTAATATAAATATAATTTAATATATTTTATAATTCGGATAACATATCCGATATATTAGATTTTCAAGGTGTTTTTTTAGATATCAACATGCATTCTTTTATACGAATCCGAAAGGTTTCATGCAATAATTTATTATGTTTAATCCTTAATCCGCAATTTTTGCCTTTATTTCATTTTTATTATATATTACTGGTTCTTACAACTAATATAATGAATATAATTTAATATATTTTATAATTCGGATAACATATCCGATATATTAGATTTTCAAGGTGTTTTTAGATATCAACATGCATTCTTAGATTTTTAAGGTGTTTTTAGATATCAACATGCATTCTTTATACGAATCCGAATGGTTTCATGCAATAATTTATTATGTTTAATCCTTAATCCGCAATTTTTGCCTTTATTTCATTTTTATTATATATTACTGGTTCTTACAACTAATATAATGAATATAATTTAATATATTTTATAATTCGGATAACATATCCGATATATTAGATTTTTAAGGTGTTTTTTAGATATCAACATGCATTCTTTTATACGAATCCGAATGGTTTCATGCAATAATTTATTATGTTTAATTCTTAATCCGCAATTTTTGCCTTTATTTCATTTTTTATTATATATTACTGGTTCTTACAACTAACATATTAAATATAATTTAATATATTTTATAATTCGGATAACATATCCGATATATTAGATTTTTAAGGTGTTTTTTTTTTTTATATCAACATGCATTCTTTTATACGAATCCGAAAGGTTTCATGCAATAATTTATTATGTTTAATCCTTAATCCGCAATTTTTGCCTTTATTTCATTTTTATTATATATTACTGGTTCTTACAACTAATATAATGAATATAATTTAATATATTTTATAATTCGGATAACATATCCGATATATTAGATTTTCAAGGTGTTTTTTTAGATATCAACATGCATTCTTTTATACGAATCCGAAAGGTTTCATTCAATAATTTATTATGTTTAATCCTTAATCCACGATTTTTGCCTTTATTTCTTTTTTATTGTATATTACAGGTTCTTACAACTAATATATTAAATATAATTTAATATATTTTATAATTCGGATAACATATCTGATATATTAGAATTTCAATGCTTTTTTTCGATATCAACATGCATTTCTTTTATACGAATCCAAAGGTTTCAAGAAATAATTCCTCATGTTTATTCCTTAAAACTCAGCTTTTGAATTTATTTCATTTTTTTAGAAGATATTAGTTGCTTATACAACTAATTTATTAGATATTAAATGATATCCGAATTATAAAATTATATAAGACATCCGATATATTAGATTTTCAAAGTTTATTTATTATTATTTTTTTAGATATAAGCATGCATTCTTCTTTAAACGAATCCGAAAGGATTCAAGCAATAATTTATTCTGTTTAATCCTTAACCCACGATTTTTGCCTTTATTTCATTTTTTTATTATATATTACTAGTTTGTAAACTAATAAATTAAATTAGTTATATGATATTATATATTTTATAATTCGGATACGATATCCGATATATTAGATATTCAAGGCTTTTTTTTTTAGATATCAACATGCATTTCTTTTATACGAATCCAAAAGGTTTCAAGAAATAATTCCGTATGTTTATTCCTTATATATCCGAATTATAAAATTATATAAGATAATTAGATTTTCAAAGATAGAAATGATTTAGAAACTACATAGATGATAGATGAAAAGGTTTTCAAAGATTTTTTTTAGTTATAAACTTGCATTTTTCTTTAAACGAATCCGAAAGGATTCAAGCAATAATTTATTATATTTAATTCCTAATCCATGATTTTTGCCTTTATTTCATTTTTATTATATATTACTGGTTTGTACAACTAATATGTTATATTAGATATCCGAATTATAAAATATATAATATTATATAAGATATACGCTATATTAGATTTTTCAAAACTTTTTTTTAGATATCGACAAGCATTCTTCATTTATACGAATCCCGAAAGTTTCAGGAAATAATTCGTTATGTTTAATCCTAAAATCACTATTATTGCCTTTATTTCATTTTTTATAATATATTAGTTGTTTGTACAACTAATATATTATATTACATATTAAATTAGATATCCGATGCGCAAAAAAAGAACAAATTCCAAAAAATAAATAATAATAGCCTAAACTATCAAATTAGGTATTTAAAACTTTTAGTTTTGAGAGCATAGAATCAACACAACAATGCTAGCAATTCTTATATCTTTTAATAAACCAAATAATAAGAGTTTGACTAAAAATTAAAAAGAAAAATTTAAACTCACAGAATTATTCATAAGAATAAAACACTATTTGAACTTCACAATTTAAAACACATCAACAGATATGAAATACTAAATTTGTAATTATTTGCAAATAATACAAAAAGACACACAGAAAAATATTATTTTATCCATATAACACTTTTTAGTTTTTCATTAATTTAAAAAGTGCATTTGAACTAATGAATACATTTAACACAACTTAAAACGGATAAAAGTTTTTTAAAAGTATATACACAAATAATTGATATTTCAACCTTGTAAAGCTATTTCAGATATCACTGACTTAATAGAAATAAAATAAATTATTTGAAAATAATAATTAATTTGAAATACATGTTTAATATAAATAAATGAACCAGACATACTCTTTAATATTCTTCTATTAATACAAAAATTACAAATAAGACATTTTTAAGCCAATATAATTATTTCGAACTTTTCAGCAATATTGAAACTATTAATTTTGAAAACAGTAGATTTGGTAACAAAGACCCTAAATTTAATTCGTATTTACTTTGCTAACAAAATTTATTCCTCTCTTTTATTATATATATTTTTTTTCGGTGGATACGTCTTAATCTGAATTTTAATTTTTAGCATAATGATAATTTTTGAAGTTTATTTATGCTAAAAATTCAAATTATTAAAGAAATTATTAATTAAATTAAATTTACTCATTACTTTTTATCAAATACAAATAATACTTTTTAATAATTTTACTCATATAAATAAATGATCAAATATAAATATAAATTAAAAATGTATGAAATATAAAAATATATAGTTTATAATATTATAAAGAACTAAATAATTATTTCTATCACTTTAAAAAGAATACTGAAGAAATTGAATTAGAATATTTACAGATATTAAAATTAAACGCTTTTTAAAAATATTACAATATATATATATATTTATATACATGCATACATACATGCAGACAAATACACATACAAACAAACACACATACATACATACATAACATACAAACACACATACATACACACACACATTACATGCATACATACATGCATATATATACATACATGCATACATACGCACATACAAACACACATACATACATACACACATACATACATACAAACACATATACATACAAACACACATACATACACACACACACAAACACACACACATACATATATACATACATACATCTAAACATACAAACACACATCACACACACACACTACATAGATACATACAAACACACATCACACACACACACTACATAGATACACACAAACCCACATACATACACACACACACACATATACATTCATACATACATACATACATCTACACATACACACATACATACAAACACACATACATACAAACACACATACATACAAACAAACACACATAATACATACAAACACACATACTTACATACAAACACACATACATACATACATAACATACAAACACACATACATAACATACAAACACACATACATACACACACACATTACATACATACATACATACACACATGCATATATACATACGTGCATACATACACACATACAAACACACATACTTACATACAAACACACATACATACATACAAACACACACACACACATAAGATTCCCAACTATTAAATCCAAATTAAAATTTCGTGTATTATTTTACAGTGAAAATATTTTTAGATTAGATTTTCGATATACATAGTCATTCAATTGCTTATCTCATATCCGTGTGCAATGTACATGCGGATAATTTTGGATTAATGCGTTCCCACTCACTGCTGTTGAGAACATCCGGATCATGTGCAATTATGTAAATTTGTACAATTTGCTTTTAGATCATCATCGCCCTACCTATCAACAAATTCCAAGATGTTTCAAGCACTGGACGGACAGAGTGCTTCCTTAAAAAGTACAGCACATTTTGTTTTTCAAGTTAGGAAGGGTATACTTGTCGGCAGTTTGCATATAGCAGACATGCGTCTTCCCACTGCAAATCTTCTAAATCGTCATTGTACATATACAGAAGCATTCGGCATTCTCAGAGGTTCATTCCATGACTTTAGCCAGAGTAAATACCGCTTGGAGGTCGCCACCCATTCATGCATGGTACGCCGCTAAATATCCTGGTATGTCGTTGCAGTGCTCCTGTCCTAGATCTGCTCAAACGGCTTTAGCTAAACTAGGACTGGCCACACTAAGAGTTTGACCTTCAATGGAGACGAAGTCATTTACCCTTTGTCACTGTTCGGCCATCGCGTCTCCCTCGCTTCTCATGGATTGTATTGGTGCCTCTGTGAGGCAAATGTTGAATGAAGGGAGGACCGTTTACGATCTATTGATGCAGTATGATATACTGCATCAATAGATCGTAAACGGTCCGCCTTATGCCGGCCCATGCTGAATATACCGGTTCTCGTTAGATCACCGAAGTCAAGCAGCATTGGGCGCGGTCAGTACTTGGGTGGGTGACCACTTCAAGAACACCGCGTGCCGTTGGCAAATTTGGGACCTGAATGGCCGAGTGTCTAGCGCTCTGGCGCTCGGTGCCACAGGTTTCGGGTTCGAATCCGGCGGTGCCATGGATGTTTGTAGTGGTTCGGAATCCACTTTAAGCTGTAGGTCCCGGTCTCCTATGACTGTAAGAGCGTCACGGAGCAAAAGTCAGGCTTCTACCTACGGGTGCTCCATCACAACAGAAGCTGCTTCCTTCCCTTCAATCATGAATCATATGGGCTCGTGGGCTTGGCAGCCAAGTGGGATAAGAAACAACAACAACATGATATACTGGTTTAGGATTGTAAATCAAGGGGATAAGCAACAACAACAACAACATTCGACGCAGTGTTTCATCGTCAACGTCATAAATGTAGACGTTTCTCTTTATTTTCTCCGTTATTTCAATGTTGAACATGGTTTTGAACACTTCCAGGTCTTGCACTCAGTACAGCCCATGGACAGTTCCGTTCCGTTTTGAGTTTCATGTCACCCAGAACTGGATCTTAGTACAAAAGCCTGAAGTCCTTCGACGAATAATTGGAATCTTTAAAGATCCTTTAATCAGATTTAAATTTTAGATATTTTTCGACAAACTCGTTTTTAGCTGGAGAGCCAGCAATTCAAAAATCCACCTCCTCAATTTCTCCTGAAATATCGCCATTTGAGAAAGCATAACAGTTGGGCTGAAACAAATGTCATTCATAGGCTGACACATAGATGGCGCTACTAGTATTAAATCCACATGATTTTTAGTTAGGCCTAATCTTCGAAAGACACGTGCATAAATTTCACAGCTGTTGCACTACTAGTATGTGAATCAGTGAATCAGTGCATTTTAGTGTTCATCACGCGCCGGTGTGAAATGATGGATCCACGTTTTATCCATTGAAATGCATATCGACGCAAAAATTCGGGTTTATTAAGATTGAACAGCTCAAACACTGCTTAGAATCCTCAATTCGTTGTTGTTTTGGGCCGATTGTGAGTCGCGCAGCACGCACTTTGAACAGAGCTTTCATATCCAAATATTCATTCACGATATGCCCAACACGTTCCTTTGATATCTTTAGGGTTTCAGCTATCTCAATCAACTTCACTTTACGGTTATCAGAAATTATTTTGTAGACTTTTTGATGTTAGCGTCGGTAACAGCCTCTTTGGGGGGTCCACTGCGTGCATCGTCTTCGGTGCTCATTTCACCTCGTTTAACTTTAGCAAAACCCTTCTGTACGGTTGATTTTCAAGTGCAAAGTCCTAATAATGTTTTATGAAGTCAAGCCTTGGCTTCAATGGTATTTTTTGCGTCAAAAGGCAGATTCTTTATTGAACACACGAAATTCCTTTTTATCCATTTTTCAAACTAACAAAAGTTGCTTCACTAAAAATGCTATAACTCACATACTAGTAGCACCAACAACTGTCAAATTTATACGTGTCTTTTGAAGGTTAGGCCTAACTAAAATTCATATGGATTTAATGCTAGTAGCGCCATCTATGTGTCAGCCTACGAACGTTTCAGCCCACCATTTACTTACATCGCAAGAAAGCACATCGTTCACCAGATACTGAGTTTTGTTTCGCATTATTTTCGTTTTGCTCAACAATAAGGCAAATGAAAGTCCTTTTGAACAAATGATGACCAAAAAAGATTTCTTGCTTGCAAAACTCCTACATCATTTCCGTCAGCATCTATCAAGCAGGGTGGAACGTCAAAAGATTTAATGCTGTCATCTGAAGAACACACAATAATATTGATGATAATTTTATTGATTTATTAGTTTCACCTGTATGTTTGTTTTGTTTCATGTTTCTGTGTTTGCTGGTTTGTTTGTTTGTAACTGACTCTTTGGGCTCGATTTTGCCCTACTTTAAGCGATCAGTGTAACGGTAAGATCCAGTGTGTAAACGTTGTGGACTTATCAAGGACCGACGACACTAAAATATTTTGATAAGTTTATTATCTCATCATGATTAGGATCGCCAGGATGAGTGATTTTTTTATTTATATAAAGAGCAATTTAACCCATGTAGAGATAGAAAGTAACTAAGACATTCAAACCTACATGAGGCAGTGGCATAACGGATAACGCACCTGATTGCGGATCAGGAGATTCCCTGTTCGAAACCTGGCTCGATCAACATATTTGCATTTACCTCTATTTTACTCACAACTAAATTATTGTAAGAGCTATAGTTCCAGTCCTCTGTACCGGGACCTCATGCAAATATTATAGTTTAAAAACACTAAAAAACAAGCTTTTAAGAGTTAATCAAACCAAAAAGGAAAAAATAATTTTTAACAAAGAATAAAATTACTGACAAGCAAGAATTAATGTCACTGTTCTAAAAGCGTGGGGTGCTCGATATCAATCGTCATAATTGTTCACTAGTTTCATCCCGAAATGCAGAGTTAGTTTAAAAATGTCATACAAAGCACCCTTTTTTTTATGTTTGATTAACTGTATTATGTGAATAAAAGAACAAAAAAAAAAATAATAATCGAAGAGGTTAGTTGTTTTATAATAAAAGCTGTCTTTGAACTGGAAAACTGAAAAAAAATTAACTACATTTATTTTTATTTATTTCTCAGGAATACCACAGAGCTCACCTGTCACTTATCTTCAAGCTATGAGCACCTTCTGGGTAGTGCTAAGTGAGTAACGTCGGTGTACCACTTTTGCCTTAAGGCATCGAAGACAATTGTCTAAGTGTTTGCCAGCTGCATTAGAACAACAACAACAAAAAAAAAAAAAAAAAAAAAAAAAAAAAAAAAAAATCTTCAAAAAATGCTTCTTTTATAAGGATAAGTATGTGCTTTTTATATATAATTCTCTTGAGTAAATTTTTTACATCAAAATGTATAAAATAATTGCTTATATTATTTAAGTTTGAGCCTGAATGGCCGAGTTGCTAGCGCTCTGGCGCTCGGTGCCACAGGTTTTCGGTTCGAGTCCCGGTGCTGCCATGGATGTTTGTAGTGTTACGGAATCAATTTTAAACCGTAGGTCCCGGTCTTAATAGGATCGTAGAGAGCGTTGCGGTTGCATTGTGACTCCACGCCCGTGGCGTATCTTCAAGTTACACGCGCCCCCTGGGTAATGCAAAAATGAGTAACGTCTGTGCAGCGCTTGCCTTAAGGCATCAAGACCAAGTTGTCTAAGTGTTTGCCAGCTGCATTAGGAGAGGAAAAAAATATTTAAGTTTGGACCTGAATGGGGAGTGACTGGCGCTCTGTACCATAGGTTTCTAGTTCGAGTCACGGCGGCGCCATGGTGGTTCAAGAATCCACTTTAAATTGCAGGTCCCGGTCTAACATGAGCGTTGCGGAGGTATTGTTACTCCGTGTCTGTAGCTTATCTTTAAAGTTACACGCGCCCCCTGGGTAGTGCTAAGTGAGTAACGTCGGTCCAGCGCTTGCCTTAAGGCATCGAAGACAATTGTCTAAGTGTTTGCCAGCTTCTTTTTATAAGGAAAAGTATGTGTTAATTTTTTATATAATTCACTTAAGTAAATTTTACATCAAAATGTAAAAATTTACTTCAGTGAATTATATAAAATAATAATTGTTTATATTATTTAAATTTTGGCCTGAATGTCCAAGTGGCTGGCGATCCGGCACTTGGTGCCACAATTTTCGGATTTGAGTCCCGGTGGTGACATGGGGTTTAGCTGTAAATTTAAAACTTTTCAACTCTACACTGTATACTCCTGGTATAACATGACCGTAGAGCGTTGCGCAGGTATTGTTACTCCACGTCCTTAGCTTATCTTCAAGGTACACACAACCCCTGGGTGGCTACTTGCCTTAAGGCATTGGAGACAATTGTCTAAGTGTTTGCCAGCTGTATTAGAACAAAAAATTATTTAAATTTATGCGATGAGATTGTTTTGCATAAATTAAGTCTTTATTTGCTTTTTTTTTCATCCAAATCACATTATTTTTGAATATGTTCCTTGTTTTAAAATTACCCTCGTGTCAGAGTAATGTCTCGAAATGTCATGAAACTTTGTGCGTAGGTTCAATGAATAGTAATAAACGATATTTATCGTGAATTTAATTTCATATATACGTTATAAAATATTTTTGATTTTTTTTTTTTCAGCTTTTTGATAACTGCATCTTTACTACTTTGTTATATTTAATATTTACAAACATGTTAATTACAGATAATTATGGAATGTGTCGATTTGTTTTCAGCAAAATAAATAAAAACAGATTAAATTTAGACATACTACTGAGCCTCAATAGTAAGACCAATTATTTTTTATTTCAAAAACTCTTTATTTATTCCTCCAAATTTATATCATCGCCTTTAAAGTAATCCCCTCCGAACACAACGAACTTATGATTTTTTTTTTTTTTCCAATCCCCAACGATGCTACAAAGTCATCGGCAGCGATGGCCTTCAAAGCTCACGGCGATACACGTTGAATCTCTTCAATCGAATCAAAATGGTCCCCGAGTGGTCTTTTGATTTTAGAAAATCAATTTTCCAAATCAATATTGATAGAAAAATAACTGATGCCAAATCAGGGCGATTTTCCCAACGTCGATGACAGAGAAATTCCATTTCGATAGAAACGGAAAATGGTCGTTATCATATGGAATGTTTTTGTTTATTCACTCTTTTAATTTACCACCAGTTATTGATGATAAATGTGATGACAAAACAGTGCAAAAATTCAAGATCGCAGGAATTATTACATGTTCATGCTTATTTTTTTCCCATGAATAAATAAAAACTAAAAAAAAAAAAAAAAAAAAAGGTTTTTTGTAAATACATGCTAATATCTAAAATAAGTACTTTTTTTTTTTTTTTAAAAAAAAAAATAGTTAGTTTAATTTTATATAATTAATCAGGTTGATATTTCGGATAAAATCTACATCTGCCCAATGTAACGCATGCGCTGTAAGGCTTCTTCTTATTTAACGAGCATGCGCAGTTCGAGAGATAAAAGTCAGTTTTAAAAAAGTTTTGTCTGCGAATGTTCTTCTTTTTTATTAGATAAAAGTGAAAGAGGGAAATTTCCTTTTGATAATAAGCGAAAGTTTACTTTGACTGTAAGTCTTCTATTTTTTAATCATGTGATTGCATTACATTTGATATTAAAATGTAATCTACCATGGTTTAAATAAAAGTTAATTTATACGCACTTTATTGTTGCTATTTATCTAGTAAAGGAGTGAAAATGACAGTAACTAATATTTTCTTTAGATAATATTAGTTTGATTAAACAAATTCAACTTTATTATTTTCAGTTATTATTGCAATATTACACAGAATGAAGTTTACAATTATAAAATTTGAACTTTTAAATTAGTTGATTTAAGAATATTTTTTCTGTCATAAAAAATTAGCCTAATATTCTTAACAAATAGTAAAACAAAATATTTTTATATGTTTAGAATGGAACCATTTAAGTGTATACTACTTCGCCCAAAATGGAAGACAAATTATTTTTTTTTTTTCAAAACTCTTTATTTATTCTTTCAAATTTATTTCATCAACTTTAAAGTAATCCCCTCGAGACACAATGCACTTAATTTTTTTTTCCCAATCCCCAACGAGTGCTACAAAGTCATCGGCAGCGATGGCCTTCAAAGCGCGCGGCGATTCACGTTGAATCGCTTCAATCGACTCAAAAATCGGAAAAACCCTGAGAGGTCTTTTGAGTTTAGGGAGAATAGCCAGAAGTCGCACGTTGTGAATACGATGGTTGTGGAACGATATGGGTTTCCATTTTTGACGAAAAAGTCTCGAAGAATCAAATGCAGTGTGAGCTGGCGGCCTCAGTGTTTTTTGTACCAATCAAATGAGATTTGACGCGCTTGAAGCCCAAACTGAAATTGACCGATTCTTTGTTCCGAATCATTAGCAAGCAGTTCTCAAATTGTAAATCGACGGTTTGCAAGCACTAAATCTTTAATTTTTTTTTAACGTGAGCTTCGTCGGTTGAGTTGAGAGTCGACCAGAGGGCTCTCCGTAACGCGTGCTCTCTGCCTTCTTTGATCTGTTTATAGCACTTCAAAACATTTCTCTGATATAGGAAAGCTCACCGAATGCAGCGTAACTCTAACACTAATGAATAATTTGACGTGAAATTTCACAGATATGTTAAGGACAGTGCCATCTACTAAAAAAGAAAAAAACAATTGAAATTCCATAATCCCCGTGAATTTTAAATTGAAAATCGGTCTTACTTTTTGGACACAGTAGTACATTAGAAAACTTATCACAAGAACTAACAGTGATTATTGTACAATCTTGTGATTAGCAAAATAGGAGGATAGTTTGGGTACATAACTGGACATTTTTTTCTCATGGGAATTTTTTCCTTTTGTTATCTCTCTACAGAATTTTTTTTGCAAACAATGAAATAAATTGGGAAAAATCTAAATTTATCAGTTCAAGTTTATCTTTAGATATGAATGCTCTTACGATATGAGTTAAAATGTGCATTGAAATTTGAAATAAATTTTAATTTCTTTCACTTTGATGAGACAGTTTAAAAGTGATCAAGTAATTTGTAATACCGCGCCCAAAACTTAAGACCAATGTTTATTTTTTAAAAAAACTCTTTATATATTCTTCCAAACTTATTTCATCGCCTTTAAAGTAATCCACTTCGGAAAAAATTAATTCAATTCGATTCAATTTTTTAATTGAAAAAAAATACATAAAAAAGATACCAAGCAATAAGATGTCCTTGACTGCACAGTTACAACAAAAGTGGCTTTATTATTTAACGATATAAATTGAAAAATACATAAAAGGATACCAAGCAATAACATGTCGTTGACTGTACAATTATAACAAAATTGATTTAGTCATTTAAGGAAATTAATTGAAAAAAAACTACATAAAAGGATACGAAGCAATAACATGCCTTTGATTGGAAAAGTTATATCAAATTGAATTAATCATTTAATGAAATTAAATGAAAAATACATGTCGTTTATAATAAATATAGATATGTCGTTAATAAAAAATTGACTTAGTCATTTAATGAAATTAATTGAAAAAAATACATAAAAAGATACCAAGCAATAACATGTCCTTGACTATACTGTTATAACAAAATTGACTTAGTCATTTAATGAAATTAATTGAAAAAATACATAAAAAGATACCAAGCAGTAACATATGCTTGACTTTGACTGCACAGTTATAACAAAATTGACTTAGTCATTTAATGAAATTAATTGAAAAAATACATAAAAAGATACCAAGCAATAACATGTTGCTGACTGTACAGTTATATCAAAATTGAATTAATCATTTAATGAAATTAATTGAAAAAATACATAAAAAAGATACCAAGCAATAACATGTTGCTGACTCGCACAGTTATAACAAAATTGACTTAGTCATTTAATGAAATTAATTGAAAAAAATACATAAAAGATACCAAGCAATAACATATGCTTTCTGACTGTACAATTAATAACAAAATTGATTTAGTTGTTTAATGAAAGTAATTGAAAAAATACATAAAAATATGCCAATCAATAGCATATCTTTGATTGTACAGTTATATCACTGATTTAGTTTAAATTAATTTTA
>BPLQ01005737.1:33731-237994 GCA_021605075.1 Caerostris darwini | reverse complement strand
ATATACATGTAAATAATTTTATTATTTTTATTTAAGAATTATATTAATTTAAAAATGTAGATAAAATTACATGAAATTTTTATTTTATGTAAAATGTAAACATTATTAAGTGTTAAAACGTTTTTTAACATTATTAAATATTTCATGTAAACACTTAATAATGTTAAAAAAATAAATTTAACGAAATTATATTTGAAATTAATTATATTAAAATTTTATATGTGACTGAATAGCAAATATCAGATCATAGATTTATAAAGTAGCATTCAAATTCGCTTAAAAATATGTAATATTTTCGCATAAAAATCTGTTACAAATACGCCCTTTAATTGTACAAAAATTGTTTTAATTTATATGGCTCTTAATATTACAATTCTTTATTACAAATTATTGCAAGAAATTATGAACAAAATAAAATAAATTAATATAATAATAATATGTGTAATAATAAAATAAATCTGTATAATAATAATAATTTAATAAGAAACTAGTTTTTTTACATTTTTATTAACATTTTTTAAAGATTTTTATTATAATAACTAACATTTTTATTAAATTATTATTATAATACAGATTTTATTTTATACATGTATGTTATTATACAGATTTATTTTATTAATATACAGATTATTATTATCATTATGATTATTATTATAGATTTTATTTTAAATTCAAACTATTAGAAATTTTAATTTTACTTATATATCAATGTGTAACCATGCTTCCTCCTAGATATTGGCAAGAGCAATATTGGAGAAATGGTCAGTTGGCCTCGAAACTCTCACCCGAGAGGAAGTACAGCACAACATCGAGCTCCCTCTTAGAAATATTTAGTTTATAGTCTGTCATCCTGAAAGGAAATATGTTTAGTGCCCCTCCTGGCCAATTAATTGGCTTGCAGACTCTCACTAGGAGAAAAGTAGATTTCGCGGATCCTGCACTTAGCCGAGTACATGGTTTTCGTCTTAGAAGTGGAATCCTTCCACTAATCTATAATTATATGTCCAAAAAATATTTTAAATACTTTATTTTTCCTAATTGCATGTGTTTGTCCGTGTGTAAATAAAGCTGCGAGTATCCAATTATTGTATCCAAACTGTAGCATTAAAAGCATCCTGCACACTACAAATGTAATAAAACCGAAGGAATATTTTAAAAAATGAGTAGATTTTAATTAATGCAGACAGCTAATAAAAATCTAAAGCATCTAAAAAATAATTATAAAACATTATTTGATGATAATGTGCTTAAATATATATTTTTTTCAAAACGGTGCATAAACTTCAAAAAGAAATTTGTTCTTTAAAATTCATATTCCTTTTCCATTTTAATTTCATTAGTTAGAGAATATCAAAAAAATTTTTTAATAACATCATAAAATCCTTAATCAAACTAAATAACTTGGCATTTTTTAAAGAAAGTAAAATGGAACTAAATTCTTTTACAAACATGGAATCATTTTCCAACTGTGCTTAATATATATAAAAACCAACTTTGCTTAAGTATATATAAGCTGGCAGAAAGCAAAATAGTATGGATTTAATATCGTTATACTCAAAAATTCATAAAAAATTCATGAAAGTATAATCTAGGTATAGTGAAAATAGTCTGTATAAAAATTTTAAAAAAAATACTGAGATTTTTTATAAGCTGTGTCTAGACTCTAAGACTAGACATAAGGAAATGATAAAGCTACTTGTGCTTCTTCTTAATACTTTTTTACCGCGTCTTATATTAAATTAGGTAAATATTATGTATAATTTATAAAATATTGCAAAAAAGAACTAATATTAGAATATATGATTCAAAAAAATTTACCTAAATAAATATTTTTGCCAAAGTGTTGGATTTTAAATTATTGGAAAAGATTTTAAAGGATTTTAAATTAAAGGAATAGAAAATTATTAGGATTAGAAAATTAATCAAATAAGATGGTGTTAAAAAAAGTTTTATTATTTTCTAATAAAAGAGGAATTGAATGATATTCCAATATAATAGAAAAAAAAATTTGTTGATATAATTTTCAGTTTAGTTTATAGTCTCTCAATCCGAGAGAAAATATATTCAGCATACCCTGGAGCAATTTTTGGTCTACAGACAATCATCCGGAGAGAAATATCTTGCGCACACCCTGCGCTTACCTAAATATCGAATTTTCGGCTTAGATGTGGAATTTTTCCACGAATATATAATTTTATGTCTTTAGATATGTTAAATATTGTATGTCTTTAATTCTATGTGTGTAGTGTTTGTGCGTGTGTCAGTAAAGCTGTGTGTTCTCTGATCTGTGCCGCAAGTATCTCATTTCAACCACACCAAGTTACAATCCAGTTCCCCAACCTGAACACTACAAATGTAAATAAAACCGAAGATATATTAAAAAATGTTGCATAAAATTAAAAAAGAAAATTGTTATTTAAAATTTAAATTCCTTCTATTAGCTCACAGTCACCCTATATATATCTTGTTCAAATTTTCAATCGTTCATAAAACGTTTTTTGCAATATTTATCCACTCGAGTTCAAATACATTTTTTTTAAACTTGTAGGGGATGACACTTGATGTTAATACAGTTTTTTTCAAATATTAATTCATTAATTAAATTTGATTAATTAATTTTAGTTTTTTTAGATTTAAGTTGCTTGTATTACCAATAGAGGGCGCCAGATAAACTTATAAAGGACTTCCTGCAATATAGTGAGAAAAAAAAGAAGGAATTGACTTAATTTTTTTTTTATATTACTTGTGTATATTAATTTCATTAGTTAGAAAATATTGAAATTTTTTAATAAAATCATGAAATCCTTAAACAAACTAAATAACTTGGCATTTTTAAAAATGTAAAACCAAGCTAAATTCTTTAAGATTTGTTTGCTTAAATATATATATATATATATATATATATATATATAAGCTTGCAGAATGCAAAATAGTATAGATTTACTATCCTTATATTCAAAATCTTATACAAAGCTATGAAAGTATAATCTAGGTGTATTGAAAATGAAAAGAAGATAGACTGAAATTTTTTATAAGCTGTGTCTAGACTGTAAGACTAGACATACGGAAGTAATGAAGCTACTTGTGCTTCTTCTTAATAATTTACTTAGCGCGATTTTTATTAAATTAGTTAAATATTACATATAGTTCATAAAATATTCCAATAAAAGAACCGATATTCGAACATATGATTTAAAAAAGTTTACCTAAAATAAATAGCTTTGCAAAAATGTGAGATTTTAAAAATTAAAAATTAAAAAAATTAATCAAATAAGACGATGATAAAAAAAATGGTTTTATCATTTTCTAATAAAAGTGAAATTAAATAATATTGCGATTTAATTTAAAAGAATGTTTGTTGGCATTTTCAGCTATGCAAAATTTTTAATTATATCTATTAATTTGAATAATTGTTGATTAATAGAAACAGTGATTAATTCATTCATCATAAATGTGGTTGTAATTAAATGTGCTTATTACATGTGTAAAAAATCAAAACTAATTTTCTTAAAATTATTGATATGTATTCTAAGAATATGATTCCTCTTAATCAATGTGTATTAAAACAATTTTTACAACATATTTTTAATGAAATGTTTTTGAATCCCAACAAAAATAGAATTGATGGAAATGGACACAAAAAGTTTGTATTTAGAAAAATATCTTTAAAATATATTTCTATTTTGCTTAGATAATTTATTAAAAATCGAAATTATAATATTTTTTTGTAAACATTGAACACAACAAACTCTGTTTTTATATTTTATTTCCATGTTTTAGCAGTGTTTTGTATATTCGTTCAAAACGTTACGTATCCTGAACGACATATTAAAATATATCTCTATTCTAGGCCTAAAGCACTAAACATCAATATGTTGACCTTCGTGAAAATTATTCCTTTGACAAAATTCTCAAGATTTTTTTTCTTGGTGAAAAAGTCTTGACCACCAATGCTTCGACGCGTGGTGGGTGATCAGGCACAGAAATTTAAAGGTTAATTTCTGTGTCAGTTTCTTTCAATTCTATTTCTCTGGTGATTTTCGGATTAGAAGAATAAAAAGTATACAGAATACAAGTATGAATCATACATTAATAAATGGTTTACAAGTATGAAGAATATTGGAAGTAATACAAGTATGAAGAATATTAGAATGAATACAAGTATGAAGAATATTAGAAGGAATACAAGTATGACGAATATTAGAAGGAATACAAGTATGAAGAATATTAGAAGGAATACAAGTATGAAGAATATTAGAAGAGGAATACAAGTATGAAGAATATTAGAAGGAATACAAGTATTAAAAATACAAGAATAGAATGAATACAAGTAGGAAGAATTGAAAGAATACCAGAATAGATGGAATGCAAGTATGAAGAATACAAGAATAGAAGGAATACAAGTGTGGATAATACAATAATAGAATAATACATTTTTAATAATCATTAAATAATACATCATAGAATAATACATTAATAATCTATTCTTTCTACAAGAATAGAAGGAATAAAAGAATAGGATATAGGAATAATACTTCATACTTGCATTCCTCTAAAATAGAGGAATGCAAGTATGAAGAATACTATAATAGAAGGAATACAAGTACGAAGAATGCAGAAATTGAAAGAATACCAGAATAGTTGGAATGCAAGTAAGTATACAAGAATAGAAGGAATACAAGTAGGAAGATTACCAGAATAGAAGGGATACAATTATGAAGAGTACTAAAATAGAGGAATATAAGTATGAAGAATACTATAATAGAAGGAATACATGTATGAAGAATGTAAGAATTGAAGGAATACCAAAATAGATGGAATGCAAGTATGAAGAATACAAGAATAGAACGAATACAAGTAGGAATAATACAAGAATAGAAGAAATACAAGTCTGAGCAATACAATAGATGGAATGAAGGTATGAAGAATACTAGAAGGAGTGCAAGTATGAAGAAAAAGAAAAATTACAGATTTTCATGAACACATAACAATTATAATTTTGGTATCTTTCTATCTTGATAAAAACATTTGATGGAATCAAAAACCTCTCTGTCAACACCATAGAATACCTCAGGAACGATACGTAATCATGGATGCATAAAAACAGTCACACATAAGGCAAAAGCATCTCAATCTTTTTCCATCTTTTATATTTAAGAAAAAAACTACTTTCGGAGACTTTTTTTTTTATTTTTTTTTTATTTTCCCCTTTTTGTATTCGTTCATTTTTTTCCGTTACGTAACTCTCTTTCTTTGAATGATGCACCTTTCACAAAAAGCGATTGCTTGATATTTCTGAAAGGGCCATATTTCTCTTCGGTCCTGACTTTTCTCAATTTTTTTTTCGTAGCTGTTCGGAAGAAAGTTTTTTAGGGTGCTATGCAGTGAGGGGAAAAGAGATCCTTCAGAAAATTGAATATTATAATCGCATAATAGTAAAAATACTTTCTTGAAAGACGCGTTTTATTATTTTTTTTTCTGGTTCTTGAACTTCATCGTCGAAAAGACTTGAGGTTGTGAAAATTTTGTATCCTTTTATGTCATATTATTTACTTTCTCATGTCGTATTTTCAGACGTTATAGCCAAACTTTAAACCTTCACAATCGATAATAAATACGTTATATATTTCAACAGAAAAATTGCAGATTTTCATGAACACATAACCAGAATTAATATGAACATAATAAATATGTTTTTTTTTTCAACAGAAAAATTGCAGATTTTCATGAACACATAGCCTGAATTAATATGCTATTTTTTTCGTGTATTTGATCATTTTCAAGTTTGGTTTTTAATTTCTTTCGCGATATAATAATTATAAAATAAAATAATTAAATAATGTAAAATTGTTCTCAAAAATCGTCTGGTGAATGCATTAACAATTTTATTTCAAAATAACAAAAAAGATAATTTTTCAAGACAAAAAAATCGTTTGAAATTCTGATTGTTTTTTAATATTGCTGTTATGAATTTTTTCTTTCATATATTAAAAGATTTCAAACTCATTTTATTATTTTATAATTTTAAACTCATTTTGTTATTTTATAATTTTAAACTCATTTTATTAGTTTATAATTTAATCACATTTTACACTGAAGTGACAAAAGTCATGGGATACCTCTTAATATCGTGTCGGCCCTCACTTTCGCCGGCGAAGTGCAGCAACTCGACGTGGCATGGACTCAACAAGTCGTTGGAAGTCTTCTGCAGGAATATTGAGCCATGCTGTCTCGATAGACGTCCATAATTGTGAAAGCGTTGATGGTGCACGATTTTGGGCACGAACAGACCTCTCGATGATGTCCCATAAATGCTTGATGGGATTCATGTCGGGCGATCTAGGTGGCCAGATCATTCGTTGGAATTGTCCAGAATGTTCTTCAAACCAATCGCGAACAGCTGTGGCCCGGTGACATGGCGCATTGTCATCCATAAAAGTCCCATCGTTGTTTGGGTACATGAAGTCCATGAATGGCTGCAAGTGATCTCCAAGTAGTTGAAAATAAGCATTTCCAGTCAATGTTCGGTCCAGTCGCACCAGAGGACCAAGTCCATGCCATGAAAAAACAGCCCACACCATTACGGTGCCACCACCAGCTTGAACAGTGCCTTGCTGACAGTTTGGGTCCATGGCTTCGTGGGGTCTGCGCCACCCTCGAACCCTACCATCAGCTCTTACCAACTGAAATCGTGACTCATCGGACCAGGCCACTGTTTTCCATTCATCTAGGGACCAACCGATATGCTCACGTGCCCACGAGAGTCGCTGCAAGCGATGTGGTTCTGTCAGTAAAGACACACGAGTCGGCCTTCTGCTGGAATGGCCCAAGAAAGCAAAATTTCTCCTCACAGTTCTAACAGACAAGTCCCTTGTACGTCCCACATTGATTTCTGCGGTTATTTGACGCAGTGTTGCTTGTCTGTTAGAATTTACGACTCTTTGCAGACGTCGCCGGTCTCGGTCGTTAAGTGCAGGCGGTCGACCACTGCGCTGTCCATGGTGGGATGTTATGCCTGAAATTTCATACTCTCGGCACACTCTTGACACAGTGGATCTGGGAATGTTGAATTCCTAACGATTTCCGAAATGGCATGACCCATGCGTCTAGCTCCAACTAACATTCCGCGTTCAAAGTCTGTTAATTCCCATCGTGCGGTCATCATCACGTCAAAACCTCTTCACACGAATAACTTGAACAGAAATGAAAGCTCGGCGAAAGCACTGCGCATTTATACCGGTTCTACGCGATGCTACTGCCATCTGAAAATTTGCATATTGCTATCCCATGACTTTTGTCACTTTAGTGTATTATTTTATAATTTTAAACTCATCTTGTTATTTTATAATTTTAAACTCATTTTATTATTTTATAATTTTAAAATCATTTTGTTATTTTATAATTTCAAACTCATTTTATTATTTTAAAATTTAACATTCCTTTCAATGTTTTATGGTTTCAAACTCCTTTTGTTGCTTTATAATTTGAAACTCATTTTGTTATTTTAAAATTTCAAACTCATTTTGTTATTTTAAAATTTCAAACTCATTTTATTATTTCATAATTTGAAATTCATTTTATTATTTTATAATTTGAAACCCATTTTTTTTATTTTATAATTTCAAACTCATTTTCTTTTTTGATTATTAATTACCCATTTTTGCTTTTTCATTTTTTCTTATTCATTTTCGTTGGTTGATTATTAAATACTTATTTTTGCTACTGATAACAGTATATTTATTTATTTCATTGCATATTATAGGTTATAATATCCATTTGAACTGAATTTGCTTAAGGTTTTTCCTTTGACAACTCTTTAAATTCGAATTTTAAAATGTTTTCTCAACCTAATCGGTTTAAAATTATTATTATTCACACTATATGATGACAGTTCATGTCTGTTAGTAGGTATTTAAGTATAAGATTTTTTAAAAATACAAGATATTTTAATATCAGATAGATACAATTTAATAAACTAAATAAAGAAAAATCATGACACAAATATTTTTATTGTAAATAGTAAAATTTTATTTTATTTTAGGACATAATAAGCCAGTATCTTTGAAAAAGATCTTGTAAACGATGTTCCCGTTTACAAATTGAATTAAGTAGACTTTTTTATGAATTTTCATTAAAAATCAGATTAAAATCGGACATTTTATTTTTATTATAATTTTTTTCATGTTAATTTGATGCAAAAAATTATTCCACAAGGTAATTAGAATGTAAATCGTCCAGGTGATTCATCCTCAATAATTGCATTATAATATTAAACAAATTAAAAAAAGCATTAAATATTCAATAAGCATTAATTCAAATAATTTTATGGCTTAGTTTTAACTCAGAAAAACATGCTATAAACTAAAATTCCCTATCTAATATAGTTTTAACAGAAAAAAAGCAGAAATACCTAGTGGTTTCATTACCATATCTTCTCTAACAAAGTAAAAAAAAAAAATGTCTGCAACGATCCAAAGAATGCAGTCCCACCTCTAAAATGTTTATGTCCAATAAAATTCTCTTTTATTGCACACCTCTGACATTACAAGAGCCAATCAATTTAGGGAACGGTGCGAGCGATAGATGTCCAGAACGTCTCCAGATATTTTCCCCATACAATAATACTAAAACAAACGCTGTTCTTTAGGGAAGTCTGGAGAGTTTCTGGTGCTTAATTAAAGCAGTAAATTCGTTGTACGGCAACGGTAACACGTTTATTGGTCTTAGATTATTGTTGGGTTTAATTTGTAGCAAATAATTCCAAAGTATCCATTCTTGCGAACAACATATATACTCCTGGTTTATTGAAGGGGAAGACATAATTCGTGCTGTCAGTTGTGTGACGTCAAAGAAGCAAATATATGCCAAAAATATACCATCAAGCGTGATTAAAAGTAATATTTTTAATTTAACTACAAGAATAACGTTAGGTTAAGAATAAGTCAGTAGTTATTTAGTCGAAGAAACATTTAATATGACCCAAATCATTGTCAGGATCCAGGAAAATTTGCAAAATTATATCATTGGTTTAGAAAAATGGCTCATTAACTGGAAGATAAAATTAAATGTGGACAAGATTGAAGCAGTTCTTTTCACTTGCAAAAAATCCTATAACCCTCCTAATATTAAAATATACAATAATTATATCACTTGGTCTAAAGAAACTAAGTACTTGGGAATTATCCTTGATAGTAAACTTAACTACAGATCGCATATCTACAACCTTAGAAATAAATTCAATACTCAATTTAGAATTCTCTACTCTTTAATCAATAGAAATTCAGCTTTACCTCTTAATCTCAAAATTCTAATATATCTCTCTTATCTTCGTCCAGTATTAACTTATGCAAGCCCAGTTTGGGGTTCTGTCACACATAAAAATTTCGAAATTATTCAAAGGCTTGAGAACAAAACTCTCAGAATGTTAACAAATTCACCCTGGTACTTTCGTAATGACGATAATAGACGAGCTCTCTCTATTCCAAGTTTAAGACAATTTGTTCACAAAATTTCTACTACATTCTATAATGATATGCGAAACATTAATAACCCTGTATTAAATATCCTACAAAATTACGATTATGATATTTCTTCCCGCAAACATAGCAAAAGACCTCGCACTGTTCTAAATATTTTAAATTAATTCCTTACAACTGCCTAGATGAAAAAAGTTCGCTTTTCTCCTAATTTGACCTTTGTTCATTCGGGGTTATTACATGCAACTGATTCCATCAACATCTACATTTTTGAAATTTTTGAAATTTTTCATTTTATAATTTTATTAAATAAATAATTCTCTTTTAAAAAAAAGGGTATTTAATTATCTATTTTTCTTATTAACTCAAAGGGCATGAGATCACAGCTATGTTTCAACATTTTACAAAGAAGGAGCTAGTGGACGCTACGCGGCCAAGGATCTCCGTAATAATCTACAATAAGAATCATTGTCAAGTGGTACAGGTGCAACTATCATGCAAGCAGTTAAGTTCATTTACCATTGGCAATGATTCTGGTCATATTAAGTGCTGTATCAAATAATAAGCGAATTCAATAGGATTCGACTTGCCAAGAACTTGAACTTCATTTTTTGCATGATAGTTGCATAAGTCGAATCGTCGTACTTGCACAAGTAAGTCGAATTCTCTTACTTTCATGGATTATTAGATATGACATTTAATATTATCCGAATCATTGCAAAAGGGTAAAGGTGCAACTATCATACAATATTTGGTTTGCTTTATCAAACTATGGTCATTTTTTGCAGATTTTCGGCTAATTAGACAGGGGCCTACAGTTTAATGTATATTCGAATCATTAACATATATCCATGCCCCAGTTCAGCATTTGAACCTGAAGCCGGGGGGAGCCAAAGCCAGAGAGCTAGCCAATTCAGTTGGCCATCAGTTCGCATCTAGTGGTAAAGGTGAAATTATCATGCATGAAGTCACAGTCAACTACAAGTCATGGTAAGAAAAATCTTACTGTATTATCTGGTTATTCGATACAACATTTAATATGGCCAGAATCATTGTCAAGTGGAAAAAATTGCAATAATCATACAAGAATTCATCGTAAATAGTATTGCATTCGCTGAATAGTCGATACAACATTTAATATGGCCAGAATCATTGTCAAGGTGAAAAAGTTGCAATAATCATACAAGAATTCATCGTAAATAGTATTGCATTCGCTGATTATTCGATACAAAAATTTAATACAACCAGGATCATTGCCAAATGGCAACTATTGTGCAAGCAGTCAACTCCTGGACAAATCGAATCCAATTGTATTCGCTGATTTTCTTATACAACATTTAATATGATGAGAATCATTCCCAAGTAATAAAGGTGCAACTATTATGCAAAATATGGTGTGGTGTATTGTTCTACGGCTATTGTTTGCACATTTTATGCTAATTAGACCGGGACCTACTGTTTAACGTGGATTTCCAACCACTAACAAACATCCATACCACCTCCATGATTCGAACATGTAGCCCGTGTTACCAATAGCGACACTAGCTACCAATTGGTCATCATGCCTCGTCATGCAAGAAGTCCTTGGCAAGTTGAATCCTATTGAATTCGCTGATTATTCAATATAAAATTTAATATGACCCGTATCATTGCCAAGTAAAGGTGCAACTATCATGCAAGAATTCAAGTTTAAGTCTTTGGCAATTAGAATATTATCGCATTCAATAATTATAAGGTAAAAAATATCATGACGATTGTGATAAAGTATATAAGTAAATAGTACAGGAATGGCAAAACAGCAGCCTTCCTTGAACATTTTTCAGGCCCGTTAAATTTATCACACTTTCAAAAATATATTTATTTTATAATGACTAAAGAAGTGAAAACCAATGTATTAAAAAATATGTTATTTGTGCATCCACATATTCAATAATTAACTGTCGAATTTATGATTTTAAAATAATATTCTTGCGAATATATTGCCTGTTTTATTTGTGAGTTTACGGTTATAAGTTCAAGAATAGATAAATTATATTCTGCGAACGCATGATGCGGGCTCATCTTGGGACATTGAATTTAACAGTTTCTATTTTTCACTTTAAGTGACCTCAATCCCTAGGCCCTAGGCCTAATCATGACCCTAGATAATTGAGAAATCTGACACAAAAATGTTGTTAGCGCTTTTGGTTCTATCATAATAAATCATAATAATATCGTAATATAATTAATAAACCAAATATTTGTTCCTTTTCTGTCAAAAAAATATTACGTATTTAAGGAATCTTATATAATAATTGCCATTTAAATATGGATACTTAAATAAGAATGAAAAAAGTTAGAATTGCACCACTAAATAATCAGCATGAGCAAAAACTTCAACTTTCTTTAATTACGAATGTTAGCTTCCGATAAAAAAAACCCAGTCAGAATTCAATATTTATAAAAATATATTTCAAGTACTTGTAACTTTTGTTACTAAATCTTATTAGAACAGAACATAATTATTAAGAAAGTTGATAATGATCATTGGATCACAACTAAACAAGAAAATTCTAATGAAGTCTCACTTAACGAATAAGAAAACCCCAAAAATTACACCGAGAAAAATTTCTAAAAGAAATAAATAAAGTACAAGTACTTAATTTCCATTCTTTTACTAAACAAGCTAAAGTAAACCAAGAGAGTTAATGCATCATAGAACATCAAAGCTAACGAGCAACATTAATTAGCGCTAATTAAACAAGAATCATTATCTGTTGAAAGAAAAATAACATAAAAAATTCCTTACGAACATGAAAACTTTTGATTCTAAATGTATAACATAATGACTGGTGCTTGAGTATAATCAAATCAAACATAGCTGATTTTCAGAAGTGCTTAAACACTGAGCATTGTGTGTATATAATTTTTTTTACTTTATAAATTTCGATCAATAATAAAGTTTTTCTGTAAAAGAATATTTAATAATCTTTATTGTTAATAAGATAATCTGGAAACACCTGACATCACAGAAAATAGCCATTATCAAATCGCAAATGACTCGTTCATTAAAATTTAATTGGTAATTTTTTTTACAGATTTTCAAATTATAATGTGATTTAAGCGAGTAACAAGATACAACTTGAGTTTACTAAAAAAAAGTACGGATCCAAAGAAAAGGATTTTTTATGCATCGAATAAAAAAATACATAAACAAATAAATTGTCAGCATATTAGTTCTTAAATGTTTGGCTTATTTAATTATTTCTCTCCGCATTCAATATTTTTATTTAGATAAAAATTTAATCGCAAATTTAATAGAAAGCAATTTTAACATCTTTAAGTGGAATTTTCATAAAAAAGGCTTAATTAAATATTTTTAATAGCATAATAATTTTAAATAAATATCAATAAATGATATAATTAATAATTCCTATCATAATATAATTAATAAACCAAATTATTTGTTAATTTTCTGTAAAAGAATATTACGTATTTACCGAAGCGTAAATAAAAACTGACATTTAAAACTTTTCTCGGAATCAGAAAGCAATTAAATTTTTTTTTAATTGTAATTATCATAAAATACGGCTTAATTAAATACCTTTTCATAATACAATAATATCAAATAATATAATTAAAAACGTTATATCATAAATAAATCATAACAATATAATATAATTAATAAACTGAATATTTTTTAATTTAATGTGAAAAAAAAATGACGTATTTAACGAATCGTAATAAGAATTCTAATTTAAAAATACTTAATAATAATAATAATTTAAAAATACTTAAACAAGTTATAACACTGCACCATGAATTAATATTCATGAATAAACAATTCCACTTTCTTTAATTAAGTAGTATGTTAACTTATGATAAAAAAAAAACAATCTCAATTCAATATTTGTAAAAATATATTGCATCTACTTGTAACATTTGCTACTAAATCTTATTAGAACGGAACATAATTATTAAGAAAAGTTGATAATGATCATTGGATCACAACTAAACACGAAAATTCTAATGAAGTTTCTCTTAACGAGTAAGAAAACCCCAAAAATTGCATAGAGAAAAATGTCTGTAAGAAATAAATAAAGTGCAAGTACTTCATTTTAATTCTTTTACTAAACAAGCTAAAGTAAACCAGGAGAGTTAATGCCTCATAGAATATCAAAGCTAACGAGCAACATTAATTAGCGCTAATTAAACAAGAATCATTATCTGATGAAAGAAACATAAGAGATAAAAAATTCCTTAAGAATAAGAAAACTTTGATTCTAAATGTATAACATAATGACTAGCACTTGAGCATAATCGAATCAAACATAGCTGATTTTCTGTAGTGCTTAAGTACTGCGCATTGCATATGATTTTGTAAATTTTTTATTTTTTTTTTACTTTATAAATTTCGATTAACAATGAAGTTTTTCATTAAAATAATATTTAAAACTCTTTGTTATTAATGATTCAACTTTAGTTTACGAAAAAAGTAAGCATTTAAATTTTAGAAAATATTTTATTCAATGTTTTCTTTGTCATTTCAGATTAAAAAATCAAATTAGTTGTCAATATTACATTTAATATAAAAACTACATAAAATTTGAAAATAACTATAAAAAAGTATAAACTTTATGTAGAAACACTGCGCTTGGATATGATTTTTTTACTGGATTTTTTATTTTTACTTTATAAATTTCCATTAATGATAAGCTTTTCTGCAAAAGAATATTTAAAAGCCTTTATTATTAATAATACAAATTGAAAACTGACATTGCTCAAAACAGCCATTTTTGTAGCCGATTTTATCAAATTTGGCAACAAATACACGATTTTGACAAAAATGTTTAAATAGAAAAAATGATTCAGCTTTAGTTTACTAAAAAAGTAAGCATCTATTTTTACAAAAACATTTTATTCAATGTTTTCTATATCATTTCAGATAAAAAAATTAAATTAGTTGCCAAGATTGTCCTAGCCGGTATTCAAAGTCTATATGAAATTTTTTTATTTTTTATTTTTAATGATATTCATAGCAATATACATTTCCATTTTAAAATTATGTTTTATAAAGTACCTGCGATTTAAAGCTGAACAATATATTAAAATTAAAATTTTCTGTTTAATTTGTTAATAAAAATTCTAATATTAAAAATGTTTATGGTATAAGACAAACATGTTTAATATTCGATTAAATAGATAAATAAAATTTATAAAAATAAATAAATAAAAATGGATAAATAAATTTTTAAATAAAGGATATTATTGCAATATCAACTAATAATTAAAATATAATTGAAAGATAAGAAAGAAAATAAGAATGAAAAAAAAAGCATTCCACCATTAAATAATCAGCTTGAAACAAAATTTCAACTTTCTTTAATTATGTTACATTACGATAAAAAAGCCAATGGCAATTCAATATTTGTAAAAATATATTGCATGTGCTTGTAACTTTTGGCTACTAAATCTTATTAGAACAGAGCCTTTATTAAGAAAGTTGATAATGATCATTGGATCACAACTAAACACGAAAATTCTAATGAAGTTTTCCTTAACGAGTAAGAAACCCAAAAAATTACATAGAGAAAAATGTCTGTAAGAGATAAATAAAGTGCAAGTGCTTAATTTTCATTATTTTCCTAAACAAGCTAAAGTAAACCAGGAGAGTTAATGCATCATAGAACATCAAAGCTAACGAGCAACATTAATTAGCAGTAATTAAGCAAGAATCATTATCTGACGAAAGAAGCACAACAGAAAAAAAAATTCCTTAAGAATATGAAAACCTTTGATTCTAAATGTATAACATAATGACTAGCACTTGAGCATAATGAAATCAAAAATAGTTGATTTTCTGTAGTGTTTAAACACTGCGCATTAGATATGATTTTTTTTATTTTATTTTTTATTTTTACTTTATAAATTTCGATTACGGATAAAATATTTCTATAAAAGAATATTTAAAAGTCTTTATTATTAACAAGACAAATTAAAAACTGACATTGCTAAAAACCGCCATTCTTCGATTTTATTAAAATATTCTGTTTGCAGCCGATTTTGATAAATAGGTTTAAATAGGAAAAATGATCCAACTGTCATTTTACTAAAATAGTAAGCATTTAAATTTTAAAAAATATTTTATTCAATATATTCTATGTCATTTCAGATTAAAGAATAAAATTAATTGTCAATATCGTTCTAGCCTAAATCCAAAGTTCTTGCCTATATGTATATTTTTTACTTCTAATGATCTTCTTTACTTCTTCATTGCAATATACATTTCCATTTTAAAATTATCTTTTATAAAGTACCTGTGGTTTACTACTGAAAAATATATTAAAATTAAAGTTTTCTATTTAATTAATTATTAAAAATTGTAATTATGTAAATTTTAAAATTATGTTTTATAAAGTACCAGTGGTTTATTATTGAACAAAACATTAAAATTAAAAATTTCTATTTAATTTGTTATCAAAAATTCTAATATTAAAAAGGATTGTCGCATAAAACAAACATTTTTAAATAATTTTTATTATTGCTATATCAACCCATCATTTAAATGTAGTATATTGCTTCGATTTTCTTATTACATTATGGAATAATTAGAATTATATTATATATGAAATAACTTTCACCAACAGTATTTATTATTTATCCGATTAATTAACGAAACTTTATTTCATAGACAGCAAGAAAAACTAATTTAAAATACAAATATTTTAATTTTAATAAATTACTGGATACTTACTAATAAGATAAATTACTAGTTTTTTAATCTATAAAAATATTTTAATAATTTTATAGATTAAAAAACATATGTAATAATTTTAAATATATGCAAAAAACATAATAAGCCTACACTTTTATCATATTCATTTAAAACTTCTCATATAATTAAAAAAAAAAACTTATATATAATATACTACAGAAATAATTTCTTATTGCATAAAATAATGAATATGATAAAATGCATAAAACACATATGAAATATACTACAGAAATAAATTTTTAATATTTCACATTAAATTAATGTATTTTGATAAATATAAAAATAGAAAGAAAAAAAATCAGTAGAAAATTGTAAAAGATATAATAAATTGATGTCAGAAAGGATTTTGTAAAGTGCATTACCAAAATTATCCATACAGAATTTATATCCTTACGAAGAAAACACAATTTTTGGCTCCGTATATGGAAACAAATGTGTTTTTTAAAGATAGTTACTGAAAAAATATTTTGTAACTATCTTATCTAAAAGTTTTATTTATCTAACTATAACCCACATAACGATCTTTATCAAAAGCAATGCTAGCAAAATCTATAAAGATACTACTTTGCCCAAAAAATTAGACCAACTATTTTTTTTTTCAAAAACTTTTTATTTACTCTTCCAGATTTATTTCATCGCCTTCAAAGTAATCCCCTGCGGACACAATGAACTTTTGCCAGCTTTTTTTCCAATCCTTAATGCATGCAAAAAAGTCATCGGCAGGAATGGCCTTCAAAGCGCACGGCGATTCACGTTGAATCTCTTCAATCGACTTAAAACGGTGTCCCCGGAGTGGTCTTTTTTAACTATATGCATTTGCATGAATCGTTTTCAATAAATGTAATAAAACACACTTGTTTTTTCTTTAATATTTTCATCTCACTAGAACTTTATTACTTGCAAATAACAATACATTATTAATTAATATATTGTTGTTAAATTTTTTATTGAGAAATAATCCCCTAGTTTATACATTATTATTTGAAACAATGGTTGTTTATTGTTTTTTTGAATTAAGCAAAAAAAATTAAAAAAAAATTAAATAGAATTTTTTATTTTAACTATACATTTACATGAATCGTTTTCAATAAATTCATCAACAAATAAATTATCGTTTTCAAAAATAAAACACGATTATTTTTTGCTTTAATATTTTTGTCTCACTAGAGCCTTATTATTAAACTAAATTATTAATTATTAACTTAATTATTATTAAATATGCATTTTGAAATTAAAGAAGATTATAAAATATCTTCAAATTTTAGCATTTTTATATATGTAGAAGGTTTCAGCATAAAATTAATTAAAAATTTTAATTTTACTTGAAATCTTTTTTATTGCAGTAAAAGATAACACTTACCGTTAAGATGAGGTAAAAATAATGTTTTAATATTATTGTTGACACATAATTCAAGGATTCATTTCACTTACCTAAAACAAAAGAAAACATTTGTTATACAAAGAAAACAATACATTTAATTCAAGCAAAATAATTTCATTTCATTCGAAAGAATATCAAAAAGCTGTTAATACTACTGTCACCAAAAAGTAAGACCAATTATTTTTTTTTCAAAAACTCTTTATTTATTCTTCCAAATTCATTTCATCGCCTTCAAAGTAATACCCCCCACCATTGTGATTATTTCATTTGTTTTAGCTATTCTAGCAAAACACCGATGAATCTATAACACTGGACAAAATGCATTCTGGGTAGAATTTAAAGCAGGCGATAATCCACAAAACTCATTAACGATGCGATATTCGATTTGTTTACATAGAATGCTGTTTTAAAAAAACATCATTTTTCAAAATGGATTTCGTTTGTTATGCACTGGAAATTTGGGAAATCAAAATATTTATATACTAAAGACAAAACTTTGAGCTTATTCTAAACAAGTAATATAAAAATGTCAATTTCTATTTTTTTTTCACTATAGTGCAGAAAGTCCTTTATAAATAATTTTCATTTATTTTTTGGCGCCATCTATTGGGAGATATATGCAACTTAAATCTAAAAAAAACTAAAACTAATTAATTAAATTTAATTACTGAATTAATATTTGAAAAAACTGTTTTAGCGTCAAGTGTCATCCACTACAAGTTTAAGAAAATGTATTTGAACTTGAGTGGATGAATAAAAAGTATTTTATGAACGATTGAATATTTGAACAAGATATATATAGGGAGAGTGTGAGCTAATAGAAGGAATTGAATAAATATTATGTTTAAACTTTTGTTTAATATATAACATGACATTATTAAATGACTCATCAGATATATTTAATAAAGAAACATTTCTTTATTAAATATATCTGACGTTTCAATTGGTTATCTAATTTGTTTCTTCTTTTTGCAATGTATCTTTCAGTTTATTTGGTATTTTAATCTGCTATTTTAGTTACGAATGTTTTGTATATCTCTTTCCAGATATTCTAACATAGTTGCAATTATTAAACTTTGCAAATTAATTACAACAAATATATTCTTTTAAAATCTTTATTGGTCAAAATATTAATAAATTAATATAATTTATTGATGAAAACCATTAAAAATTTTGTTGTCTACATTAAGTTCTGATATTTCCACACAAATATTATAGCACTGTAAATTTTAAACTTTGTAAATTTATTATAGCGAATCTTTTGTTATTTTAACATTTATTCATTTACATTTTAGTTATTTACATAACTATTTAGAGTATATACAACTGTAATTAAACTTTTGAAACTGTATATCTTGATAAGCAATAGCCTGCAACTTTAATAATAAATAAACTGCAAGTTTTACTCAAGATCTTTAGTTACTGTAAACGATGTAATTCTATAAAAACAGTATTTAATGCTGCATTAAACAAAGACATGAATACCATACAAAGCACATTATCAGAAATATATTATTAATTATGAATAATTAAACTCCTAATTACGAGTTTCGTTTTATTTAAATTTAAACAAATTAATGTTTTGTGAAAGTATTCGAAAACTTAAAATGAAAATTACATTCGAATGCTTCATGATTTCGAATAATTAAGATTCGTTTTAACTCGGTTCCTCTCCAGAAAATATTTCAGAATTCCTTTTCAAACATACATAAAGACTAAACATATTCTAAGCAATTCACTAAAACCTTCCATTTTTGAGATTCAAAAATGTCTTTCCTTTAAGATAGAAGATTTTACCCTTTCAAGTATCTGAATATTCGAGTAAATGTTATTTAACTGTTTAATGTGTTTTCAGGCTAGCACACGGTTATTAAATCTCGTGTCCCTTTCAAAACAAAGGTGTATTATAGTCTTCATATTAAATTTGGTTCAGCAAGTAGCATCACTTAAAAGATTTAAGCAAAATAATAAACAAAATTCAAACTCGTTTATTGTGATGAAGTAATTCATTTGTTTCAACTGTTCCAACAAAACACCGATAAATCTATAATCTTAGCCAAGAGCATTATGGGAAGAATTTCAAGCAGACGATATTAACAAGGCATATTAACGATGCGATATTCGATTTGTTTACATAGAATGCTGTTTTAAAAAACAACATTTCTAGAATGGATTTTGTATGTTATGCAATGTTATGCAAGCAAATATAAGAAAAATAAATATTTATATACCAAAGACAAAACACTGGGCTTAAGCTAAATAAATATTTTGTTTAACCTGTTGTTTAATATAAGTATATAATGACAATATTAAATGACTCAAAAAAAAAAAATTTTAAAATATAACTCATCTATCAATTTGTTATACAGGCTTTTTTTCAATGTATCTTTCTGTTTTTTTCTTATTTTAATTTGCTGCTTCAGATACGAAAGTTTTTGTGTATTTCCTCCCAGATATTATAACGTAGGTGCAAATAATAAATTTTAAAAATAATTCACAACGAATTTATTCTCTAAAATAATTTAAAAAAATAATTAAATTTTAAAATTTTATATTTTGTTTCATATTTTCTTGAGAGGAAATAGAGTTAAAACGAATCTTAATTATTCCAAATCGTGAAGCATTCGAATGTAGTTTTCTTTTAAGTTTTTGAATACTTTTAAGAAACATTAACTTGTTTAAATTTAAAGTAAAACAAAACTCGTAATTAGGGGTTTAATTATTCCTAGTTAATGTTAGCTGTCCCTTTTTTCTAAAACAAAAGATTTAATAATGCCATAACATATACACTCCAGAGCCAAAGCATAATGACCACCCCTACATTTTGCAATGAACTCGCCTGGATGACGTGGAAGGCACGTGATCAGGTGGAAGTGGTATTTAACTGGTATTAAGTGGTGGTATTAATCCATGCCGAGGTGGGTTGAAGCTGTGTTGCGCTCCAAAGGTGGGTCAACTCGTTATTGACAGGTGGTCATAATGTTTTTGCTCTTGAGTGTATTAAACAGGAGGTTTAGCAGAATATTTAGTTAGATTACTCCTAAGGTTTTAAGGTAAAATTTAAGGTTTTAAGGATTCTTTGATGTATAAATATATAGTTTTCCCAAATTTGCATTGCATTACGCACAAAATCCATTTCGAAAAATGATTGCAATTGACTGCAATGCAAATTGAATATCGCATCGTTAATACACCTTGTGAAATACCGTCTGCTTTAAATTCTACCCAGAATGCACTTTGACTAGCGTTATAGATTTATCGGTGTTTTGCTGGAATACCTAAAACAAATGATTTAATCACAATAAATGCGTTTAAATTTTATTTACTATTTTGCTAATATCATTTAAGTGATGCTACTTGCAGAATCAACTTTAATATGGAGACTATATTATCTTGCCATTGTTTGAAAGGGACACTGGATTTAATAGCCGTGTGCTAGCATGAAAACGCATAAACAAATTAAATAACATTTACTCGAATCTGGAGATACTTGAAATGATAATATGCACTGCAGTTTTAAAGTAAAGACATTTTTGAATCTTAAAAAGGGAAGGTTTTAGTGAATTGCTTAGAATATGTTGAGTATTTATGTATTTTAGAAAAGGAGTTATTTAATATTTTCTGGAGAGGAACCGAGTTAAAACGAATCTTAATTATTCGAAATCAGAAAGTATTCGAATATAGCTTTCCGTTAAATTTTTGAATTCTTTTGCGAAACATTAATTTGTTTAAATTTAAGTAAAAGGAAACTCGTAATTAGGAGTTTAATTATTCATAGTTAATGATATCTTTCTGATAATGAGCTTTGTATGTTATTCAGGTCTTTGCTTAAAGTAGCATTAAATGATGTTTTGTTAGAAATGTAAGATTTGCTGTAATTAAAGTTCTTAAGAAAATCTTATAGATTATTTATTTTTAAAGTTGAAAATTATTGCTTACCAAAATATACAGTTTCGCAAGTTTAATTAAAGTGAATCTCTAAATCATTATGCGAATTAAACACTTCAATTAAGAAAAGATTTGCTATAATTAATATGCAAAGTTTTAAATTTACAACTATGTTATAATATTTCGGAAGAAATATTGATACTTTATGCAGGCACCAAATTTTCCAATAATTTTAAACATTAAATTAAATTAATTTATTAATATTTTAAGCAATATGTGGTTCTATAAGAAAATATTTGTCATAATTAATTTGCAAAGTATAAACTTTACAACTATGTTATAATATTCGAGAAGAAATATCAGCACTTTATGCATACCACAAATATTCCAGTAGTTTTCATTGTAAAATTAAATTAATTTATTAATATTTTCACCATAGATGATATTAAAATAAAATATTTGCTATAATAAATTTAAAAAATTTAAAATTTACAACTATGTTATAATATTCGAGAAGAAATATCAGAATTTTATGCAGACCACAAATATTACAATTGTTTTCATTGCTAAATTAAATTAATTAATTAATAATTTCACCATAGCTGATTTTAAAATAAAAAAATTGCTATAATAAATTTGCAAAGTTTAACATTTACAACTATGTTACAATATTTGAGAAGAAATATTACTACTTGATGCTGACAACAAATTTTCGAATAGTTTTCGTCAATAAATTAAATTAATTTATAATTATTTTCACCATTAAATGGTTTTAATAAAAGATTTGCTGTGATTAATTTGAAAAGTTTAATATTTAAAACTATGTTATAAAATATGGGAAGAAATATACAAAAACATCCATAACTAAAATAGCAGATTAAAATAAGAAAAAGAAAAACAGAAAGATACATTGAAAATAACTTGATAACAAACTGATACATGAAATATATTAAAGAAAAATACGTTTTTCTTTCTGTTGAGTCATTTAATAGAATTATAATATGTATTAAACAACATATTAAACAGAATATTTATTTATTTTAAGCCCAATGTTTTGTCTATGTTTGGTATATAAATATTTAATTTTACCAAATTTGCACTGCATATCACACAAAATCCATTTCGAGAAGAGATGTTTTTAAAACAGTATTTATTCTATGTAAACAAATCGAATATCGCATCGTTAATGAGCCTTGTGGAATATCGTTTGCTTGGAAATCTACCCAGCATGCACTTTGTTTAACAACATAGATTTATCGGTGTTTTGCTGGAATAGCTAAAACAAATGAATTAATCACAATAAACGCGTTTAAATTTTGTTTATTATTGTGCTAATATCATTTAAGTGATGCTACTTGCTGAACCAAATTTAATATGGGGACTATATCCTACCATTGTTTGAAAGAGACACGAGATTTAATAGCAGTGTGCTAGCATGAAAACACATTAAACAGATTAAATACCATTTACTCGAATCTGGAGATACTTGAAAGGGTAAAATGTTCTGTCTTAAAGCAAAGACATTTTTGAATCTTAAAAAGGGAAAGTTTTAGTGAATTGCTTAGAATATGTTTAGCCTTTATGTATGTTTGAAAAGGAATTATTTAATATTTTCTGGAGAGGAACCGAGTTAAAACGAATCTTAATTATTCGAAATCAGGAAGCATTCGAATGTAGTTTTCTCTTAAGTTTTTGAATACTTTTACGAAACATTAATTTGTTTAAATTTGAGTAAAACGAAACTCGTAATTAGGAGTTTAGTTATTCATAGTTAATGGTATATGCTTGATAATATGCTTTGTATGGTATTCAGATCTTTGTTTAAGAAGCATTAAATAATGTTTCCTTAAAATTTCATCGCTTACAGTAATTAAAGATCTTAAGAAAACCTTATAGATTATTTATTTTTAAAGTTGCATATTATTGCTTACTGAAATATACAGTTCCAAAATTTTAATTACGGTCATATAATCTCTAAATTGTCATGCGAATTAAACGCTTCAATTAAGAAAATATTTGCTGTAATAAATTTCCGAAGTTTAAAATTTACAACTATTTTATAATAATTTTTCAGAAGACTTTATCAGTACTTTATGCAGACAACAAATTTTCTAATAGTTTTCATTGTTAATTTAAATTAATTTATTAAAATTTTCACCAATAAATGATTCTAAGATAAAATATTTGGTGCAATAAATTTGCAAAGTTTACAAGTATAAAATATTTGTAAAATATGAGTACTTTATGCAAATCACAAATTTCCCAATAGTTTCCATAAATAAACTGAATTAATTTATTAATATTTTCACTAATAAATGATTCTAAAAGAAAAGATTTGCTGTAATTAATTTGCAAAGTTTAAAATTTACAACTATGTCATAATATTTAGGAAGGAGTATACAAAAAGATTCGTAACTAAAATATCAGATTAAAATACCAAATAAACAGAAAGATACAGTGAAAAAACCAGATAACGAATTCGTAGATCGGATACATTTAATAAAAATATGTTTTTTTTTCTTTTGAGTCATTTAATAATCTCATAATATACATTAAAAACAGGTTAAACAGTATATTTATTTAGATTAAGCCCAATGTTTTATCTATGTTTGGTATATAAATATTTAGTTTTCCCAAATTTAATTGCATTACACACAAACTCCATTTCGATAAATAATGTTTTTTTAAAACAGCATTCTATGTAAACAAATCGAATATCGCATCGTTAATAAGCCTTGTGGGTTATCGTGTGCCTAAAATTCTACCCAGAATGCACTTGGCAAGATTATAGATTTATTGGTGTTTTGCTCTAATAGCTAAAACAAATGAATTAATCACAATAAGCGCGTTTGAATTTTGTTTATTATTTTGCTACTATCATTTCAGTGATGCTATTTGCTGAACCAAATTTAATATGGAGACCATATCCTACCATTGTTTGAAAGAGACACGAGATTTAATAGCTGTGTGCTAGAATGAAAATGCATTAAACAGGTTAAATAACATTTACTCGAATCTGGAGATACTTGAAAGGGTAAAATGTTCTGCAGTTTTAAAGGAACGATATTTTTGAATCTTAAAAATAGAAGGTTTTAGTGAATTGCTTAGAATATGTTTAGTCTTTGTGTATTTTGAAAAGGAATTATTTTATATCTTCTGGAGAGGAAACATACTTAAAACGAATCTTAATTGTTCGAAATCAGAAAGTATTCGGAAGTATTTTGTCATAAGTTATTGAATACTTTTACGGAACGTTAATTTGTTTAAATTTAAGTAAAACGAAATTAGTAATTAGGAGTTTAATTATTCATAGTTAATGATATCTTTCTGAGAATGGCTTTGTTGGTATTCAGGTCTTTGTTTGAAGCAGCATTAAGTAATGTTTGCTTAGAATTGCATCGTTTGCAGTAAGTAATTAAAGATCCAGAAAATCTTATAACTTATTTATTTTTAAACTTACATATTATTGCTCATTGAAATATACAGTTCCACAAGTTTAATTACGGTTCTATAATCTCTAAATCTTTATGTGAATTAAACACACTATGTGCTTATTTAAGTAAAGATTTGCTGTAATCAATATACGTACTTTAAAGTTTATAACTATGTTATAATATTTGGCAAGAAATATAAGCATTTTATGTAGACTACAAATTTTCAAAAGTTTCATAAAAAATTACAATAATTTATTAATATTTTAGGTAATAAATTATTATAAAAGATAAGATTTGCTGTAATTAATTTGCCAAGTTTAAAATTTACAACTATGTTACAATATTAGGAAAACAGTATAAGTACTTTGTGCAGACAACAAATTTTACAGCAGTTTTCGTCGTTAAATTATTTTAATTTTTAAATATACTAACCAATAAATGATTCTATAAGAAATGATTTGATGTAATAAATTTGCAAATAAAAAACCTAGACAACAAATTGATAGATGTGACATATTTATTAAAAATATGGCTTTTTTTTCTTTTGAGTTCATTAAATAATGTTGAACTATATATAATAGTCGACAGGTTAAACATAAAATTTATTTAGGTTAAGCCCAATGTTTTGTCTTTGGTATATAAATATTTAGTTTTCTCAAATCTGCATTGCATAACACACAAACTCCATTTCGAAAAATGATGTTTTTAAAATAGCATTCTATGTTAACAAATCGAATACCTCATTATTAATAGGCCTTGTAGAATATTGTCTGCTTCGAATTTTAACCAGAATGCACTTCGATTAGCAGTATAGATTTATCGGCGTTTTGCTGGAATAGTTAAAACAAATGAATTGTTTCATCACAATAAACGCGTTTGAATTTTGTTTATTATTTTGTTAACATCATTTAAGGGATGCTACTTGCTGAACCAAATTTAATATGGACACTATATCTTGTCATTGTCTGAAAGGGACACGAGATTTAATACCCGTGTGCTAGCATGAAAACACATTAAACAGATTAAATACCATTTACTCGAATCTGGAGATACTTGAAAGGGTAAAATGTTCTGTTTTAAAGCAGACATTTTTGAATCTTAAAAATGGAAGGTTTTAGTGAATTGCTTAAAATATGTTTAGTCTTTGTGTATTTTTGAAAAGGAATTATTTAATATTTTCTGGAGGGGAAAGAGAGTTAAAATGAATCCTTATTATTCGAAATCAGAGAGCATTCGAATGTAGTTTTCTCTTAAGTTTTCGAATACTTTTACAAAGCATTAATTTGTTTAAATTTAAAGTAAAACGAAACTCGCAATTAGGAGTTTAATTATTCATAGTTAATGATATCTTTCTGATAATGTGCTTTGTATGATATTCAGGTCTTTGTTTAAGAAACATTAAATGATATTTTCTTAGAATCTGAGCGTTTGCAACTAAAACATTATAGCTTATTTATTTTTAAAGTTGCATATTATTGCTCACTGAAATATACAATTCCACAAGTTTAATTACGGTTGTATACTCTCTAAATCGTTGTGTGAATTAATAAATTTATATGCTTCAAATAAGAAAAGACTTGTTGTAATAAATTTGCAATGTTTAAAATTTACAACTGTGTTATAATATTTGGGAAGAAATATTGGCACTTTATGGAGACAACAAATTTTCCAATAGTTTTAATCGTTAAATTAAATTATTTTATTAATATTTCACCGATAAATTAGTTAAAAAGAAAAGATTTTAAGTAATTAATTTGTAAAGTTTCAACTTTACAATTATGTTATAATATTTGCGAAGAAATATCAGCACTTTATGCAGACTCCAAATTTTCCATTAGTTTTCTACAATAAATTAGATTAATTTATTAATATTTGACACAAATACATTTTTCTAGTTTTAAAATGATTATTCTTAAGACATTCCCTAAGTTCATTTAGTTTATTAAACTATTCGCAATTATGCTATAAATAATCATTAACAGTTAGTCTTATTTAATTTGAGTTAAAAACGATGACTTTAATAGCCAATGTTATTATAAAGTATATTATACATGTTATGTAATAATAATATATAACCGTAGTATATATTATAATATAATAATGTATATATAGAATGATAATGTATATAAAATATAATATTATATTAATTATATATATACTATACGTATATTATATGTTACAAAATTATATTTATTAAATTATTATAAGATACAACAAAGCTGAAACATAATAATAAGATTCTTTTATTATATAAAAAAGGAAATTAACAACAGACACTCAAAGGGAAATTATAATATTATATATTTTTATAATAATTGAAACAACAACCAAATATTTTATTCAAAATTATATTACATAAACAAAATCTAACGTTACTTTTTTCTGTAATTTCACTGCTGTAACAAATTAATATATGCCTTCTGTTGCAATATTTAAAAAATAATAATAATATGTCTAAAGGTTCTTGCCATAAATTACAGTTATTGCAATCCAAAAAAATGACAATATGCTCCTTTAATTTACTCAAGTTGAATTTATACCTGCTAGTAGGTAGACGACCTTGACCAAACATGGGGTTATGTTGCGCCAATGTAGAAGAAGTTAAATTCATGTTACATGAATGATTTTTTTAAATAAAATTTGGAATTAATCTTTTTTTTTTTTTTTAAATTAGCATTTTAAATACTGTGTCTAATATATATCCGAAAAAAAAAAAAAAAAAGGTTTTACATCAAAGATTGCAATAATATTATAAAAGGGATTTTGTAAGTAACGACCCTTGAAATAAAAACTCTTAGAATGGTTTAAATTGTTTTAGTAACATAAAACAAAACAAAAAAATTTTTTTGAAAAGAGTTAATCACAAAAATGTCTTTTATAATTTATCACTAATTCTGCAATAGGAACGTTCTTCTTAATCAGTTAATTATCTACTTGAATGAAATATACGGAATGAGTATAAAACGGATTTTGTGAGTTACGATCCTAAAATTAATCTTTAAAAATCTAAAAATAATATTTTTAAGTATTATTAAAATTAATATTAATCTTTTTAAATATTGATCTTTTTTTAAAAATTAGCCGTTTGAAGAATAATTTACTGCAAAATCTCTCTATCCAAAAATATGTTTTATATCAAAGATTGTAATAATATTTTGGGTAATAATATTATTAAATGGATGTTGTGAGTTACGAACCTAAAATTAATCTTTAAAAATCTAAAAATAATCTTTTTAAGTATTATTAAAATTAATATTAATCTTTTTAAATATTGATCTTTTTTTAAAAATTAGCCGTTTGAAGAATAATTTACTGCAAAATCTCTCTATCCAAAAATATGTTTTATATCAAAGATTGTAATAATATTTTGGGTAATAATATGTATTGTCAAGACGTATGTCAATATGTATATGTATTGTCAAGACGGAAGAAAATTCCATTACAATTGCGCAATTTTGAATAAAATTGGTTATCCTTCAAACCTAAAAATCTTACAAGGTTATTTGAATCTTATATGTTTTCTTTAGCAAATAATCGAAAAAAATAGTTCAAAAGCGACACATAATATCTTTGTTTAATCTTGCGACTACTCGTGTGCTTTGATAAAACTAAACCAACTTGAGAATCTAATTTTTCGTGAAACAGTATTATTCAGACGATACAGGCAGAATAGATTAATAAATAAAAAAAGAATGTTGGAACGTTCTTTCTCAGAATCGTTTGGAATATGTCCAACAAAATTATTCTTTTTTTTTGTTGTTGTTCAAAGAAGCTTTAGGTAATGCAGGATCTCCTTGTGAACCATTACACTAGGATCATTGGCTCAGACTAAAAGAGTTGAGTTGAATTGCTGCTGCTGCCTTCGCATTTTAATGGTGTCTCGATAACATTAAAGATGACGCTTTAACAACGTTTTTAATTTTGTTTTTCTTTTTATTCTTTTAGATTTTGCTACAAAATCTACGCAATTTTCAATGATCTCTTAAATAAATAGTTGCTACTATGCGCTTGTAAGACGAAATTTCTTCTTTTTATTGTGCTTTGGAATAATTACTTCTAACTTTTGAGATAGAATAATCTAAAAAAAAAAAATTGTTAATGTTCTATAATGATGGGTATTAGGATTACTTGTCTTAATTTCTGTAAAGACTTATTTGTTTGAATTTGATCCAGAAACTTGTAAAGAATATTATAGGTCAATTTATCTCTGGACTTATAATGGCCTTTTTAATGGCTTGCTGTAATCTATTTACTATTGACGGAATAAATTGTTAAGAGGTATTAAAGCAAATAATATCCTTTAAAATCTTAACTTTATTAGCTTTCTTAATTTATTAAAATCTAATCTTTATCTTAATTTTTTTTTTTTTTTTGTAATTTTACTATTGTAACCAATTATTATATTCTTTAATTGCAAGTTTTGATATGATTTTATAAGTATTTCAAATAAAATAATAATTTGTTCAATGATACTTGACATAAAGTACAATAATTGCTATCCTAAAAAAAAATTCAATTTATTTATTTATGTAAAATTTTACAAGAATGGCAAATATAAGCTCCTTGGCTTTATTTAAATAATACTGACAAATAAATTCAGTGTATATTCAGTATGAATGAAATTTAATGCTAATCTTTATTAAAAATTATCCTTCTGAATAATAATTTACTGAAATCTCAAGATTGTAATAATATTTTGGGTAATAATAGTATAAAACGGATTTTGTGAGTTACGATCCTAAAATTAATCTTTAAAAACTAAAATTAATCTTTTTAAGTATTATTAAAATTAATATTAATCTTTTCAAATATTAATCTTTTTTTAAAAATTAGCCGCTTGAAGAATAATTTACTGCAAAATCTCTCTATCCAAAAAATATGTTTTATATCAAAGATTGTAATAATATTTTGGGTAATAATATTATTAAATGGATTTTGTGAGTTACGATCCTAAAATTAATCTTTAACAATCTAAAATTAATCTTTTTATATATTAGTAATATTAATAACTGTCTTTTTAGATATTAATAATATTAATATTAATCTTTTAAAATATTATTCTTTTTTAATCCTAATATTAAACCTTTTTAAAAATTAGCCATTTAAATAATAATTTACTGCAAAATCTCTCTAAGCAAATAAAAAAAATTTAAGTCAAAGATTTTAATAATATTTTTCATAATAATATTCTAAAACGGTACGGTTTGTAATTACGATCCTAAAATTAATCTTTAAAATCTAGTATTAAATCTTTTTCAATAATCTTAATACTGATACTGATCTTTTTAAATATTAATATTTTTTAATCCTAATACTAATCTTTTTTTTTAAAAAACTTGCCATTTGATAATAATTTACTGCAAAGACCTTCAATCCAAAATAATATTTTACGTCATATATTGTAGTAATATTTTGTGTAATAAATTAATTCTGCTATAAATATCGTTTACTAATCTATATTGATAATCAATAAGCAGCAAAATTTATAAATATCGTTTGCTATATAGATTAGTATATTGATATTATATTAAATCTATATTGATTAGTATAATCAGAATAATATGATAACAGGGACTGTAATAAAAGAAATTAAGTAATAAATTAATTGTATTATTAAAGAATGTGCTTAAAAATGATATTCTACAGAAAAAATCTATGATTATTGATAAAAAACCTGAATTCCACTTTATAATTTTTAAAAATAACTTTTGTTTTTAAATATTAACAATTTTTAATCATAAATTATATTAATATCTCATTCTATTTGACGATTTGTTTACGTTATAATTATAATTATTTATCTGTTGAATTAATACAATGAATAAATACAAAAAATGGTATATTAAAAATAAATCTCAATTTGCTTCAATATAAATTTTAATAGAAAAATATCTCACATGTAAAAGAAAAATTCTGACTTATATATTTTCTTTGGTATATCCTTTTTTTAACTCAAGTAACTCAAAAAAGTTTGACTGCAGACAATTCTATTGGCTGATTACTGCGATGCCATTCCATGAAAAAAGTGGAAGAAAAAACAAAATAAATAAATGGCTACACATATATATTTTTTTGATGACTTGAAACCATTATTTCCGAAATAATGGCACAGAAAAAAAAAACATTGATTCTTTCAAAAGCTGCGAATCAAAAATCAATTGCAACATCTGACAGGTAATTGGAATTGAATCTTCAAAAGGAAGAGGTTATTAGCATGAAAATTTTACAGTTAAAAGTTTTCATAAATTAAAATAAGATAGGCGAAGTTATGATTAATATGTAACATAACATAATACAAAAAGGGCTATACTAAATATGAATTTCAAATTTTTTCAATACAATTTTATTACGGAAAAAATATAAATATATCATATATAAAATAAAAATCTGACTTATATATTTTCTTTATATTTTTTTTTCTTTTTTTACCTTTTTGAACTCAAGCAAATGAAAAAAGTTTGATTACAGACCATTCTGTTGGCTGATTATTGGTATGCCATTATAGTAAAAGCATAAAAGTAAAGAAAAATAAATAATTGGTTTCAAGCATATATTTTTAAGGCTCAATTTGAAAATAGATGAAAGATACAAAATCATTTAGCATTTTCGTTAAATTAATAAAAAATTTTATACTAAACATAAATTTGGAATTGTTTCAATACAACTTTTAAAACGGAAACAGTAAACTATCTTATATGTAAGAGAAAAATTACATTTTTTTCCCCTTTTTGAACTTAAGCAACTGAAAACAGTTTGGCTACAGACAGTTCTACTGGCTTATTATTGTGATGTCATTCCATGAAAAAAGTGTTGTTGTTGTTGCTTATCCCCTGGATTTAGAATCCTAAACCAAGTCCAGTAGATCATGCTGCATCAATAGATCGTAAACTGTCCTCCCCTCATTCAACAGTTGCCTCACAGAGGCACCAATACAATCTATGAGATGAGAGGGAGATGCGATGGTCGAACAATGACAAAGGGCATATGTCTTCTCGTCTCCATTGAAGGTCAAACTCTTAATGTGGCCAGTCCTTAGTCTAGCTAAAGCCGTTTGAGCAGGTCTAGGACAGGAGCACTGCATGGACATACCAGGATATTTAGCGGCGTACCATGCATGAATTGGTGGCGACCTCCAAGAGGTTTTCACTCTGGCTAAAGTCATGGAATGAACCCCTGAAGCTAACAGATTGGAAGAAGAAGCTTTGGGAAGTTCGCAACCTTCCCTAGCGAGCAGATCAGCAATTTCATTTCCGTAGATGCCCACATGGGAGGGAATCCACTGCAAGCACACCGATCCGATCTGGTCCAAAACAGCTAGTTTGGAAACTATATCCTGCCCCAATTTGTCCAAGATGCTTGGCCAATCTTTCAAATACTGTATTGAGCATGAAAAAAGTAAAAGAAATTATGAAAAAAGTAAAAGAAAAAAACAAAATAAAGAAATGGCTACACATATATATTTTTTTGATGACTTAGCTTGAAAATAGATCAAAGACACAAAAGCAGAAACCATTATTTCTGAAATAATGGCACAGGAAAAAAAAAATATTGATTCTTTCAAAAGCTGCGAATCAAAAAATCAATTGGAACATCTGACAGGTAATTGGCTATTATTGAATTTTCCGAACGATTTTCATGGGAAACAGAAAGAAGAATGAATTAAGGGATCAATATCAGCTTCAGCCCATGATTAACACAACACTGGACACGATCAATTTGTGACACTTAATAGAAGAAGATGCAGTGAAAGGCGTTTACTTATATATTTTCTTTTGTACATTCTTTCTTTTTTTCACTTTATTGAAATTCTTGGAATCAATTTTTAATTTTAAAAGCAAAGATGAGGTTATTTTTTTTTATATAAGTTAAAAGATTCCATTAATAAAATTAAGCAAGGCGCCGATACGATTTAACGTGTAAATCGTTATTCTTCAAAAGAAAGAGGTTATTAGTATGAAAATTTTATAGTTAAAAGATTCCATAAATTAAATTAAGATAGGCGAAGGTATGCTTAACATATAACGTAACATAATACAAAAAAGACTATACTAAATATGAATTTCAATTTTTTTTTCAATACAAGTTTTAAAACGAAAACACAAAAATATATCATATGTAAAAGAAAAATTCTGACTCATATATTTTCTTTATATTTTTTTTTTCTTTTTTTACCTTTTTGAACTCAAGCAAATCAAAAAAGTTTGATTACAGACCATTCTGTTGGCTGATTATTGTGATGCCATTGTAGTAAAAACATAAAAGAAAAGAAAAATAAATAATTGGTTTCAAGCATATATTTTTAAGGCTCATTTTGAAAATAGATGAAAGATACAAAATCATTTAGCATTTTCGTTAAATTAATAAAAAATGTTATACTAAACATAAATTTGGAATTGTTTCAATACAACTTTTAAAACGGAAACAGAAAATTGTCTTATATGTAAGAGAAAAATTCTGACATATATTTTTTATACATTTTTTCCCCTTTTTGAACTCAAGCAACTGAAAAAAGTTTGGCTACAGACAGTTCTACTGGCTTATTATTGTGATGCCATTCCATGTAAAAAGTAGAAGAAAAAACAAGATAAATAAATATATACACATATATATTTTTTTGATGACTTAGCTTGAAAATAGATCAAAGACACAAAAGCAGAAACCATTATTTCTGAAATAATGGCACAGGAAAAAAAAAATATTGATTCTTTCAAAAGCTGCGAATCAAAAAATCAATTGGAACATCTGACAGGTAATTGGCTATTATTGAATTTTCCGGACGATTTTCATGGGAAACAGCAAGAAGAATGAATTAAGGGATCAATATAAGCTTCACCCCATGATTAACACAACATTGAACACGATCAATTTGCGAAACTTAATAGAAGAAGATGCAGTGAAAGGCATTTACTTATATATTTTCTTTTGTACATTCTTTTCTTTTTTTTTCCAACTTTGAAATTCTTGGAATCAATTTTTAATTTTAAAAGCTGAGATGAGCCCTATATTGCAAAAAAGTTCTGTACAAATAAAGTTTAAATTTTCCACTTACATCTGGCGCCATCTATTATTAGATACATGCAACTTAAATCTAAAAAAAAAATAAAATTAATTAATTAAATTTGATGAATGGATTAATATTTCAAAAAACTCTATTAATATCAAGTGTCAGCCACTAAAAGTTAAAAAAATGTATTTGAACTTGAGTGGATGAATAAAAAGTATTTTATGAACGATTGACAATTTGAACGAGCTATATATAAATATATATAGGGAGAGTGTGAACTAATGGGAATTGAATAATTTTCAAATTACATCTATACATATTTTTATACGGAAACAGAAAAATAGCTCATATTTAAAAGAAAAATTCTGACATATATTTCCTTTTATAACTTCTTCCATTTTTTATTCTTTTTGAACTCAACTAACTCAAAATGACTACTTGACTCTCAAATGACAAATTGACTACAGACGATTCTATTGGCTGATTATTGCAATGACATTTTAGAAAAAAGTAAAAGAAAGCACAAAATAAATAAATGACTTCAAATATATATTTTTTTAATGATTTAGCTTGAAAATAGATGAAAGACACAAAAGCAGAAACCGTTATTTCCGAAATAATAGCTGATGAAAAAAAACATTGATTCTTTGAAAACTGCGAATCAAAAATCAATTGGAACATCTGACAGGTAATTGGCTATTATTGAATTTTCCGAACGATTTTCATGGGAAACAGAAAGAAGAATGAATTAAGGGATCAATATCAGCTTCAGCCCATGATTAACACAACACTGGACACGATCAATTTGTGAAACTTAATGTAAGAAGATGCAGTGAAAGGCGTTTACTTATATATTTTCTTTTGTACATTCTTTCTTTTTTTCACTTTATTGAAATTCTTGGAATCAATTTTTAATTTTAAAAGCAAAGATGAGGTTATTTTTTTTTATATAAGTTAAAAGATTCCATTAATAAAATTAAGCAAGGCGCCGATACGATTTAACGTGTAAATCGTTATTCTTCAAAAAAAAAAGAGGTTATTAGTATGAAAATTTTATAGTTAAAAGATTCCATAAATTAAATTAAGATAGGCGAAGGTATGCTTAACATATAACGTAACATAATACAAAAAAGACTATACTAAATATGAATTTCAATTTTTTTTTCAATACAAGTTTTAAAACGAAAACACAAAAATATATCATATGTAAAAGAAAAATTCTGACTCATATATTTTCTTTATATTTTTTTTTTCTTTTTTTACCTTTTTGAACTCAAGCAAATCAAAAAAGTTTGATTACAGACCATTCTGTTGGCTGATTATTGTGATGCCATTATAGTAAAAACATAAAAGAAAAGAAAAATAAATAATTGGTTTCAAGCATATATTTTTAAGGCTCATTTTGAAAATAGATGAAAGATACAAAATCATTTAGCATTTTCGTTAAATTAATAAAAAATGTTATACTAAACATAAATTTGGAATTGTTTCAATACAACTTTTAAAACGGAAACAGAAAATTGTCTTATATGTAAGAGAAAAATTCTGACATATATTTTTAATACATTTTTTCCCCTTTTTGAACTCAAGCAACTGAAAAAAGTTTGGCTACAGACAGTTCTACTGGCTTATTATTGTGATGCCATTCCATGTAAAAAGTAGAAGAAAAAACAAGATAAATAAATATATACACATATATATTTTTTTGATGACTTAGCTTGAAAATAGATCAAAGACACAAAAGCAGAAACCATTATTTCTGAAATAATGGCACAGAAAAAAAAAAACATTGATTCTTTCAAAAGCTGCGAATCAAAAATCAATTGGAACATCTGACAGGTAATTGGCTATTATTGAATTTTCTGGGCGATTTTCATGGGACACAGAAAGAAGAATGAATTAAGGGATCAATATCAGCTTCAGCCCATGATTAACACAACATTGGACACGATCAATTTGTGAAACTTAATAGAAGAAGATGCAGTGAAAGGCGTTTACTTATATATTTTCTTCTGCACATTCTTGCGTTTTTTCACTTTATTGAAATTCTTGGAATCAATTTTTAATTTTAAAAGCTAATCCATTTTTGTCAATTAAAGGATTCCATAAATGAAATTAAGATAGGCGAAGGTATGCTTAACATGTAACGTAACATAATACAAAAAAGTCTATACTAAATATAAATCTCAAATTTTTTCGATACGTTTTTAATACGAAAACAGAACAATATATCATATCTAAAAGAAAAATTCTGACATATAGCTTGTTTAATATATTCTTTTTTTTTCATTTTTGAATTCAAACATTCCAAAAAGGTTTGACTACAGAAAATTCTGTTGGCTTATTATTGTAATGCCTTTCCATGGAAATAAATAAATAAATAAATAAATAAATGGCTTCAGATATATATTTTTTTGATGACTCTTTTTGAAAATAGACAAAAAATACAAAATCAATTAGCATTTTCGTTAAAATAATACAAAAAAAATTTATACTTCAAATAAATTTCAAATTGCTTCAATACAACTTTTAATGCAGAAACAGAAAATATCTCATATGTAAAAGAAAAATTCAAGCAACTCAAAAAAAGGTTGACTACAGACAATTCTATTGGCTTATTATTCTGATGCCATTCCATGAAAAAAGTAGAAGAAAAAACAAAATAAATAAATGGCTACACATATATATTTTTTTGACGACTTAGCTTGAAAATAGATGAAAGACACAAAAGCAGAAACCATTATTTCCGAAATAATGGCACAGAAAAAAAAACATTGATTCTTTCAAAAGTTGCGAATCAAAAATCAATTGCAACATCTGACAGGTAATTGGCTATTATTGAATTTTCCGGACGATTTTCATGGGAAACAGAAAGAAGAATGAATTAAGGGATCAATATCAGCTTCAGCCCATGATTAACACAACACTGGACACGATCAATTTGTGAAACTTAATGTAAGAAGATGCAGTGAAAGGCGTTTACTTATATATTTTCTTTTGTACATTCTTTCTTTTTTTCACTTTATTGAAATTCTTGGAATCAATTTTTAATTTTAAAAGCTAAGATGAAGTTATTTTTTTTATATACGTTAAAAGATTCCATTAATAAAATTAAGCAAGGCGCAGATATGTTTTAACGTGTAAATCGTTATTCTTCAAAAGGAAGAAGTTATTAGCATGAAAATTTTACAATTAAAAGATTCCATGAAAATTAAGATAAATGCAGCTATGGCTTAACAGGTAAATCGTAATTGGTTGGAGGAAGAGCTTATTGGTAAGACAATTTTAAAAGATTCCATAAGTTAAAATAATCACAGCTATGACGTAACATGTAAATCGTAATTATTCAAAGGAACTAGTCCTTTTTTTAACTCAAGTAACTCAAGAAAGTTTGACTACAGACAATTCTATTGGCTGATTACTGCGATGCCATTCCATGGAAAAAGTAGAAGAAAAAACAAAATAAATAAATGGCTACAAATATATATTTTTTGATATATAAATGAACCGTTATTTTTTTGATATATGATGAACCGTTAAAGATAATTTTATTGCTAAAAGATTCCACAAGCAAAATTAATGTAGGCGCAGCTATGGCTTAATATGCAAATCATAATTGTACGGAGGAAGACGTTATTAGTAAAACAATTTTATAGTAAAAGTTAAGTTTTACAGTTAAAGTTGAGCATCTTTGAAATATAGTTTTAACCCGACTCTTCTATAAAAATAATTTTTATGCTTACTAATATTCTTTGAATTAATGTTAAAGTTAAATATTAAGGAGAAAATTTAATTGTATTATTTAATAATACAACTAATAGCAAAGACATTTATGTAACATACCAAGTAAATGTTAGGATACTATTCTCAGCATTAAGAGTTATAACAAATACAATATCGGAAATGAATGAAAAAAGATCTTACAGAAGCTATTCTATCCATAAGAAAAAATAAGATTTAATGTATAAAAGAAAATTGTACATTTTAGGCACAAGCATGTTATATATGCTTGTGCCTAAAATGTACAATTTTCTTTTTTTGTCTTAAACTGTTGTTGTTGTCTATGGTTTTATTGGAACTCAATCAATGCAAATCTGGCCATTTACCGTAGAAACAAAAATAACCTATAAACAAATCAAATTTAAAAATGAAAAAGATCAGACATTCTTGAAAAAAACGACCGACAAAACCGTTAAAAACAATTTTAAAGTTATAAATATAAATTCAAAAATCTAGAAGCACCATAATACAAGTCCGTGGGATCAGGACGTGTTCTCTCTGGCCCTACAGTAAAGAGTACACATTCTGTTGTAAGTTCGAGTTCAGTCCCGAGCAAGCAAGTAGATGGACCTTATTCATTTTCTTGTTCTTACATAAAACACATAGATCAGAGTTCACAATCCCTATTTTGGCCAGATGTTAGCTCAGGCAGTCTTGTCGAGTTCATAATCTAAAATTAGCAACAGCCACTTTGCGATTTTTTCCAGTCATCCCGATTGTCTCCCATACATTTCCTATGGTGTTTGATAATAATTCACTAATATATGATAAATTAATTTTGCCTCATATAGTTCTCCTAAAAGAGTCAAGAGGGATAGGACACTGTCCAGGAACTTATCCTGTTCCTATTTTAGCCAGAAGATATGTCCTTTCGTTTCCATCCATTCCGACATGTGATGGAGTCCACTGGAATGGGATGTATTTATCATTTTTATTAAGGAGTTTGACATCTTTTTTATTTTGGTTACAATTGCAGACTCATACTGTCTTTGTAAAGAGATTGATTCAATGGCGGATCTAGAATCCAACAGAATAACTGCTTTTGAAAAAGAACGCATTTTAGATGTATATATTTCCGCAATTAAAATACTGACATTTTTTCTTCATGCAATTCAGCCCTCCATCTTCAATGTCTGGTCAGGGTAAATGTGATCTAGCGGAGAGAGTTAACTTCTCTTCCAAATATAGACAGACCAAATTCAGACATACATTTTTACATAATTTCTTAACAACCTTGTTAATTTCGTAACCTTTTTAAATTGTTCATTATTGTATACACAAGATTTTTTAGCTTTATAGAGTTCACAGAAATGAGCCACTAGATGTGAAGCTGGAAAACACGCCCATCCCTGACAACTCAAGGACTTATAAACAAAGAAATTTTTTGAAGGACTCAAGGAAAGATGGACATTTGAGTAGGGTAGTTTGGAAGCAATGGGTCCGGTGATTAGGTGAAATAAAAATTTCAGCAAAGCATAATGCAGTTTTCGTTTCTGTAAGCCTAATTTAGCCAATTAGCCGAAAATTGGCTAAACTACAGCTACGGGTATTTCTGAATCTACTGAAAACTTCTGTATCAGCTACAAATTGCGTTAAGAAATTATGCACTGTTAGGAGAAAAAGAAAACCAGTTTCACCTTTTTTGAAACCGTTTTTCAAAATAGAAATAAAGTATGATTATAAGAAAAAATAACCCCACTTTGGATATATGTTTGGCAGTGGTAGTCAGACTGGTACTTACAGCCCACTAGTAGGCGTTCCAGCTTTAATACTGGGTGGTAGGGATTTTGCCGGTTACTAAAGCACTTTTTTTTTAAATTTAATTAATTTTTTAAATGTTGAAATGGAAGAATTTTAAACTATTGTTTAAAGGTTCCTCTCATTCAAATATGTGGGAAATGATTTTCAATTTATTGATACCTTTGCCTACTTCATATTTGTGGAACCCGGTTTTACTGCTGTTAGTGATATTACAACCAAAGAAAGAAAATGACTGAATATTTCCAAAAGAGGAGACCTTTGTTGGTTCCTTACAAAAATTCACCAGATATTTAGTAAATAAATTCAAAGTATCAGCATCAGGAACCACATTAATAGTTTAATTAATTAAATATAACTTCATGTTTGTATGCACGCAAAATTTAAATAAAAGATAGATTTAACTAAATTAAGTTGTTTTATGAATATTTATTCTGCCAAACTTAGTAAAAGTCCATCACAAAATAGTTGGTAAGAAATTATTATTACGTGCTTTAATTTGCTGTAATTCTACTTTATAGGTTTCATAAAGTAAAAGTTTTTAAAACTTTCATAAAGTAAAGTAAAATTACTTCCAGACTTTATAACTCATCACGACTTTGGAACCTGTTGGTGGTTAAAACATTTTACTAATAACATACATACAAAAGTGGGTGATTGACTACCCTGATTTAAACACATTAATTAAATGATAGTATAGTATAAAAAGATGACTACCCTAATTTAAACACATTAATTGAATGATAGTATGGTATGGAAAGATTGACTATCCTGGTTTAGGCCTATTAATTGAAGGTAGTATGGTATATAAAGACTTACTACCCTGGATAAAGCACATCAATTGAACGATAATAAGGTATAAAACGATTGACTATACTGGTTTAAACACATTAATTGAATGCTAATGTGGTATAAAAAGATTCACTACCCCGGTTTAAACACATTAATTGAATGATTATAAAAAGATTGACAACCCTGGTTTAAAGACATTAATTGAATTATAGTATTAAAATTATTGCATGTGTATTGAAAATAGGCCTAATTGTGTACAAAAAACCAACGCGAAAGTATATATATCACATTCCTTACAAAGCACGAGAGTAACTTATTAATCATTGCACAACTTTTTTTCCTGTTAGTCCATTGAAGCCAAAAAGTGACGCCAAGCCACTAACACTCGCCATGAATTTCCCTCATTCTTACTATTTGGCGCAGCATGAAGATTGTTTTTCCCTACGGAAGGCATAACTTCCGTTGGAATACATATAGGTTTATTAATAATTCTCTTGGCATACTTTTTTCTGGTGACTGCATCAAAAGAATTGTATTTTTTATTCCTCCTTTTTTCTCCAAGTTATGCGAAGTTTTCCCCCAACATGGCTGTTTTCCGTTGGCTGTTTTCAGAATTTTAGATCCAAAAACTCACATTTCCTATTTTTATTTATTTTATTTCTTTATTTTTTTATTGGAATGAATATTCCTGGTCTGTCACCATGCGTTTGTTGCGTGATATACTTTCGAATATATTAGTGGGTAAGAAAAGATATATTCCAAGGATTGCTTGAAAAAATATGCGTATTCCAATCTGTTTTAGATGAAATGTGCTGGAGATTTTTTTTTCCCTCGTAGGTTTGAGTAAAGCCTAGCAGATATGTTTTTGAAATTCAAAGTGAGGGATGTTTTGTTCGGCGTGAATGTACAATCTAGTGCCTATTTTATTATTGTAAGAAGGAAAAAACAATTTCTTTCAATAAATGAAATGATTCGGGTTCGAAATGAATATAAAGTAATAATTTTACATTTGTATCAATTTTTTTGAGCATTGAAATTCAAAGTATATAATTTAAATAGAAACAATTACAGGCAATTCCCGTAATAGGTAATTCCGTACAATAAGTGCATCTCCAGGAAAAATCCGTTTTATACCAGTTTGAATTAAATGATACATAAATATAATACAATTATATTATGCTGGGAGTTTAAAAATGTAAGAATTATTATTTTTTCCTGATTTTTAAAATCATGGCACGTAGTATTATAGATTATTTCATCGTAGAATTTTTAAAATCAATTATTTATATACATATATATATATATACACTGAAGTGACAAAGTCATGGGATAGCAATATGCAAATTTTCAGATGGCAGTAGCATCGCGTAGAACAGGTATAAATGTGCAGAGCTTTCATTTCTGTTCAAGTTATTCATGTGAAGAGGTTTTGACATGATGATGACCGCACGACGGGAATTAACAGACTTCGAACGCGGAATGTTAGTTGGAGCTAGACGCATGGGTCATGACATTTCGGAAATCGTTAGGGAATTCAACATTCCCAGATCCACTGTGTCAAGAGTGTGCCGAGAGTATGAAATTTCAGGCATAACATCCCACCATGGACAGCGCAGTGGTCGACCGCCTGCACTTAACGACCGAGACCGGCGACGTCTGCAAAGAGTAGTAAATTCTAACAGACAAGCAACACTGCGTCAAATAATCGCAGAAATCAATGTGGGACGTACAAGGGACTTGTCTGTTAGAACTGTGCGGAGAAATTTGGCTTTCTTGGGCTATTCCAGCAGAAGACCGACTCGAGTGCCTTTACTGACAGAACGACATCGCTTGCAGCGACTCTCGTGGGCACGTGAGCATATCGGTTGGTCCCTAGATGAATGGAAAACCGTGGCCTGGTCCGATGAGTCACAATTTCAGTTGGTAAGAGCTGATGGTAGGGTTCGAGTGTGGCGCAGACCCCACGAAGCCATGGACCCAAACTGTCAGCAAGGCACTGTTCAAGCTGGTGGTGGCTCCGTAATGGTGTGGGCTGTTTTTTCATGGCCTGGACTTGGTCCTCTGGTGCGACTGGACCGAACATTGACTGGAAATGCTTATGTTCAGCTACTTGGAGATCACTTGCAGCCATTCATGGACTTCATGTACCCAAACAACGGTGGGATTTTTATGGATGACAATGCGCCATGTCACCGAGCCACAACTGTTTGCGATTGGTTTGAAGAACATTCTGAACAATTCCAACAAATGATCTGGCCACCTAGATCGCCCGACATGAATCCCATCGAGCATTTATGGGACATCATCGAGAGGTCTGTTCGTGCCCAAAATCCTGCACCATCAACGCTTTCACAATTATGGACGTCTATTGAGACAGCATGGCTCAATATTCCTGCAGAAGACTTCCAACGACTTGTTGAGTCCATGCCACGTCGAGTTGCTGCACTTCGCCGGGCGAAAGGAGGGCCGACACGATATTAAGAGGTATCCCATGACTTTTGTCACTTCAGTGTATATCGGTGCGTGTGTTTGTCTGTCTGTGTGTCTAGCGAAAAGTATATACGTTAACAATTGTTTAACATTCAAATTAATTCACAAAGATAAACATTTTACATTTCGCTTAAAAAAGTTCAATAATCATATTTAACTTGGATTTCGAGACGAAATGAATGGCTATCTTGGTTTAAGCATATTAATTGAATTATTGTATGGTACAAAAAGAAAGACTACCCTGGTTTAAACGCATTAATTGAATGATAATATTAAATTATTGCATGTGTATTGAAAATAGGATTAACTGTGTACAAAAAACTAGCGCGAAAGTATATATATATAACATTCCTTACAACTCGCGAGAGGAACTTATTTATCCATGTACCACTTTTTTCCTGTTAATCCATTGAAGCCAAAAAGTGATGCTAAGTCACTAACACTCGCCAGGAATTTCCCTCATTCTTACTATTTGGCGCAGCATGAAGATTGGTTTTCCCTACGGAAGGCATAACTTTCGTTGGAATACAGATAGGTTTATTAATAATTCTCTTGGCATACTTTTTTCTGGTAACTGCTTCAAAGGAATTGTATTTTTTATTCCTCCTTTTTCCCCAAGTTATGCGACTCATTGAACAAGGTTTTCCGCCAACATGGCTGATTTCCGTTGGCTGCTTTCTGAATTTTAAATGCAAAAACTCACATTTCCTTTATATATATATATATATATTTGTATTTTTACTGGAAGGAATATTCCTGGTCTGTCACCATGCGTTTGTTGCGTGATATACTTTCGAATATATTGGTGGGTAGAGGGAAGATATATTCCAAGTATTGATTGAAAAAAGATGTGCATTCCAATCTGTTTTAGATGAAATGTGTGCTGGGGATTTTTTTTTCCACGTAGCTTTGAGTAAAACCTCGCAGATATGTTTTCGAAATTCAAAGTGAGGGATGGTTTGTTCGGCGTGAATGTACAATCTAGCGGCTGTTTTATTATTGTACGGAGAGAAACACAATATGTTCCAATAAATGGAATAATTCGGGTTCGAAATGAATATAAGGTAATAATTTTACATTTGTATCAATTTTTTTTGAGCATTAAAATACCAACGACATAATTTAAATACAGACAATTAGAGGTAATTTCCGTAAAAATAAAGCGGAAAAAATCCGTTTTATGCTAATATAAGATAAATAATACAAAGATATAATATAAAAACACTATTAAATTAAGTTGGAAGTATTTAGTTTTAAAAATGGGAGATTTATTATTTTATTAATGATTTTTAAACTAATGGAACTCAATATTACATATTATTATATCATTAAAATATTTAAAAATCTATTCTGATAAAGTTATATTTAATTATATATATAATATAATTAATTATTTATAACTTCATTAGACTTCATGCTTGTATGGATGCAAAGTATACATAAAAGACAGATTTAACTACAATAAGTTGTCATATAAATATTTATTCTGAAAAAATGTGATAAGAAATTTTTATAATATGCTTTAACTTTCTGTAATTTCGCATGATAAATTTTATAAAGTTAAAATTGCATTCCTGCTTTATAAATCACCCATATTTTTTTATGGAACGTGAAGGTGGTTAGAAAATTTTATTGCTGACAGAGATACAAAAGTGGGCGATAGGTATAAAAAAGCTAACTATACGTGGTCTAGACACATTAACTAAATGATAGTATTAAATTATTGCATGTGTATTCAAAAATAGGCTTACCTGTGTAGAAAAAACTAACGCTAAGTATATATATTGCATTCCTTACAGTGCGCGAGAGGAATTTATTAATCCTTGCACCATTTTTTTTCCTGTTAATCCATCGAAGTCAAAAAGTGACGCCAAGTCACTAATACTCGCCAGGAATTTCCCCCATTCTTACTATTTGGCGCAGCATGAAGATTGTTTTTCTCTACGGAAGGAATAACATCCGTTGGCACACAGATAGGCTTATAAATAATTCTCTAGGAATACTTTTTTTCTGGTAACTGCTTCAAAGGAATTGTATTTTTTATTCCTCCTTTTCCCCCAAAGTTATGCGACTCATTGAACAAGGTTTTCCCCCAACATAGCTGCTTTTCCGTTGCCTGCTTTCTGAATTTTAAATGCACAAACTCACATTTCCTTTATATATATATATATATATATTTCTTTACTTTTCTATTGGAAGGAATATTCCTGGTCTGTCACCATGCGTTTGTTGCGTGATATACTATCGAATATATTGGTGAGTAAGGGAAGACATATTCCAAGGATTGCTTGAAAAAAGATGTGCATTCAATCTGTTTTAGATGAAATGTGTGCAGGAGAGTTTTTTTTCCCACGTAAGTTTGAGTCAAGCCTCGCAGATATGTTTTTGAAATTCAAAGTGAGGGATATTTTGTTCGGCGAGAATACACAATCTTGTGCCTATTTTGTTATTGTGCAAAGAGAAAAACAATTTGTTTCAATAAATGAAATGATTCGGGTTCGAAATGAATATAAAGTAATAATTTTACATTTGTATCAATTTTATTTTTTGAGTATTGAAATTCCAACTATGTAATTTAAATAGAAACAATTCTAAGCAATTTCCGTAACGGGTAAAAACGTACAATAAGTAAAGATCCAGGAAAAATTCGTTTTATGTTAATTTATGAAACATACAGGAAATAAAACATAGATATAATGAAATATAGATATAATGCAAAAACAAGATATAGTTCTGTTGGGAGTATTAAGTTTTAAAAATGAGAGAATTATTATTTTAATCCTTAATTTTAAACGCATGGCACACAGATTAGATTGCAGATTATTTAATCAGTAAAACTTTGTAAGTATTGGTTTGGTTTGGTTTGTTTTGTCGCTCTACGGTCATCTCTTGTGCACACTTTGGGCTAAACAGACCGGGACCTACAGTTTAACGTGGATTCCGAACCACTCACAAACATCCATGCCACCGCCAGGATTCGAACCTGAAGCCTGGGGTTCCAAGGGCCAGAGCGCTAGCCATTTGGAATTTTGTAAGTAATTTTTAAAATCAATTATATATACATAAAAAAAAATTTATGTGTGTGTGTGTCTGTATTTCCAGCGAAAAGTACATACGTAAAAAGTTGTGTAACATTCAAACTAATTTTCAAAGATAAACATTTTTCATTTTGTTTAAAAAGGTTCAATAATCGTATTTAACTTGAATTTCGAGACCGAATGGTTTTAAAGGCTGTCATCCCAACTCCCAAAATCGGCATACCCTTAGGTATCTCACCTATATCTGTCCATTATATATAACATTCCTTACAATTTCCTAGAAGAACTTATTAATCCTTGCACCATTTTTTTCCTGTTAATCCATTGAAGCCAAAAAGTGACGCCAAGTCACTAATACTCACCAAGAATTTCCCTAATTTTTACTATTTTACCCAACATGAAGATTGTTTTTCCCTACGGAAGGCATAACTTCTGTTGGAATACAGATAGGTTTATCAATAATTCTCTTGGCATACTTTTTCCTGATAACTGCTTCGAAGGAATTGTATTTTTTGTTCCTGCTTTTTTCTCCAAGTTATGCGACTCATTGAACGAGGTTTTCCCCCAACATGGCTGATTTCCGTTGGCTGCTTTCTGAATTTTAGATGCAAAAACTCACATTTCCATTTTATATATATATATATATATATATATATATATATATATATATATATATATTTTTTGCTTTTTTATTGGAAGGAATGTTCCTGGTCTATCACCATGCGTTTGTTGCGTGATATACTATCGATTATATTAGTGAGTAAGGTAAGACATATTCCAAGGATTGCTTGAAAAAAGATGTGCATTCCAATCTGTTTTAGATGAAATGTGTGCTGGAGAGTTTTTTCCCCACGAGTTTCTCCGAGGCTTTACATTTGAGTAAAGCCTCGGAGATATGTTTTTGAAATTCAAAGTGAGGTATGTTTTGTTCGGCGTGAATGTACAATCTAGTGCCTATTTTACTATTGTACAGATGACAAGACAATTTGTTTCAGTAAAAGAAGTGAGTTTTGGTTCGAAATGAATATAAGGTAATAATTTTACATTTGTATAAATTTTTTTTCGCTCTGAAATATGAAATATACAGTTAAAATAGAAACAATTACAGACAATTTAAGAAATAGGTAAGTATGTACAATAAATAAATCTAGTAAAAATCCGTTTGATACTAATTTGAAATAAATGAAACATATACATTATACAAAAACACGATTATATTATGTTGGGAGTATTTAGTTTTTAAAATAAGAGAAATACTGATACTATTTTATTCCTGATTTTTAATTGCATAGCACATAATTTTATTGATTATTTCCTTGAGTAATATACATATATATACATATATATGTATATATATATATATTTATATTACTTTCTTTCTAATTAATTTTCAAAGGTAAACATTTTACAACTCGTCTGAAAAGGTTCAATAATCATATTTAACTTGGATTGTAAGACAGAATGGTTTTAATGGGTCGGAATGTGAACCCCACGCCTAACTTGGACATACCCCCAGGTATCTCACTTATATCTATACTTTATATATAATATCCCTTTCAACTAGCGAGAGAAAATTATTAATCCTTGCATCACTTTTTTCCTGTTAATCCATTGAAGCCAAAAAGTGACACCAAGTCACTAAAACTCGCCAAGAATTTCTCTCATTCTTACTATTTGGCGCAGCATGAAGATTGTTTTTCCCTACGGAAGGCATAACTTCCGTTGGAATACAGATAGGTTTATTAATAATTCTCTTGGCATACTTTTTTGGTAACTGCTTCAAAGGAATTGTATTTTTATTCCTCCTTTTTCCCCCAAGTTATGCGACTCATTGAACAAGGTTTTCCCCCAACATAGCTGCTTTCCGTTGGCTGCTTTCTGAATTTTAGATGCAAAAACTCACATTTCTTATTTTTATATATATATTTCTTTACTTTTTTATTGGAAGGAATATTCTTGGTCTGTCACCATGCGTTTGTTGCGTGATATACTTTTGAATATATTTGTGAGTAAGGGGAGATGTATTCAAGGATTGCTTGAAAAAAGATGTGCATTCCAATCTGTTTTAGATGAAATGTGTGCCGGAGATTTTTTTCCCACGTAGGTTTGAGTTAAGCCTCGGAGATATGTTTTTGAAATTCAGAGTGGGGTTTTTTTGTTCGGCGTGAATGTACAATCTTGTACCTATTTTATTGTTGTGCAAAGAGAAAAACAATTTGTTTCAATAAATGGAATGATTCGGATTCGAAATGAATATAAAGTAATAATTTTACATTTGTATCAATTTTTTTGGGCATTGAAATACCAACTACGTAATTTAAATAGAAAAATTGCAGGCATTATCTGTGATATGGATTATCCGTGATAGGTGCAATAAGTAAAGGTCCAGGAAAAATATGTTTTATGCTAATTTGAATTAAATGAAACATAAACATGATTAATCTTGCTTTAGTATTTAGTTTCAAAAATGAATTTTATTTTTTAACTCATGCAGGAATATTTAATATTTTAAAACATTTTTTAAAACCAATTAATCAATTATTATATCATATATTTTGTGTGTTTGGTATTATATATTTTACAATATTACAGATTATTTCTTCGATTAAATAAGATTTTATATCATGCAGGGAGTATTTAGTTTTAAATATAAAATAATTATTATTTTAGTCATAATTTGTAACTTATGGTATTAATATTTTACAATATTACAGATTATTTCTGCATTAAATTTTTTGAATTGCATATATTTTTATATTTTTTTTTGTGTGTTATTAACATAATTTAAGTATTTATATCAGGATAATATTCACATTTTTTTAAACGACAGCTTCTGTATGAAACATGTACAAGAACAGCATTAACATCAATATAGAAAATGAAGATCATTACATAAAAGATCTATAAATTAATTTTAAGATTTATTTTTTTAATTTTATGTTAACATACATTAAGCATTTATCTGAGGATGGCATTTCAATAACCTTTTATTCTTTCGCTTTAATTAACGCTTTATGTATCAACATGAACAAGAACATCATTAACATCATTAAATAAAAAATAGTTTAAAATACTTTGGAGATATATTACGAATAATATATTTACTATTATTTATGTTAACATTATATATATATATATATATATATATATATATATATATATAGATTATGTTAACATAAAATAAAATTATATATATTTGTTCTAATGCAGCTGGTAAACACTTAGACAGCTTGGTCTTGTGGTCTTGTATGCCTTAAGGCAAGCGCTGCACAGATGTTACTCACTTTGCAGTACCCAGGGGCGCGTGTAACTTGAAGATAAGCCACGAACGCGGAGTAACAATGCCTCCGCAACGTTCTACGATCCTATTAGGACCGGGACCTACGGTTGAAAGGGAATTTCAAACCACTACAAACATCCATGGCACCGCCGGGACTCGAACCCGAAACCTTTGGTACCAAGCGCCAGAATGCTAGCCACTCGGCCATCAGTCCGCATGTATGGTAACATAAAGTACATATTTTTATTATTATTTTTTTATTTTATATTAAAATAATTTAAGCATATATCTCAGGGTGGTACTCAAATCTTTTTAAACGACGCTTTTTGTATCAACATGAACGGCAACATCGTGAACATCATGAACAAGAATGAGCAAGAACATCAGTAAATAACAGAACATCACGTACATTATTAAATAAAATATCATTAAATTAATTTCAAGATATATTACAATTTATATGTTTGCAACGTTTATATTAACGTCAAGCATAAAGAACATAATGTAAGCATTTATCTGAGGATTGCATTCCAATCTTTTTAAACGACGCTTTCTGTATAAAAGTGAACAAGAATTCACATAAACGAGTAAATACACCATTACCACAAATATAATTCTCGGAGGTTACGTGTCTTATCTCAAAATGACTGCACTTTAACCTTTACTGATCTGTAAACCACTCAGTAGCCAGTAAAAGTGATATATAGGAAAAAGCGATAAGCTACACCTGTGACTTTCTTGCACGATTATGTCATATATCACACAATAGTATATCAGCAAACAGTCTAAAGGATAAAAGATACTTTCTGTTTGGCTTAGACGAAATTTGATAAAGAATAATGTAGTAGAAATAAAGAATAATGAAGAAAAAGAAAGAAGAAAGTTTTATGTTTTGTTAGATATGAATTTTTTAAAGTAAAAAAAAAAAAAAAATACATGTGAATATGGATTTGTCTCTTGAATAAAAAATATTCATTTACATTATCAAAATATTAAAATAGAATTTCTCTTAAACATATGTACGGGAAATTTAAGTATTTACTTGTATATTAAATTATGTGAATTAATTATGTTATTTGATTATGCAATTACGGGAAAGTGTAAAAAATATAAATATTTTTTTAACATCATAAGATTTTTTGAATTAGCAAATATTTATAAAATAGAAATAATTTGGAAATAAAAAACATAAAAAAAAAATTTTATTAAAAAACAACAATTTTTAAGCAAAGCGCAGTTTTAAAAATTTTAATGAAATAAAATAAAATTATTTTAAATACATTTGATAATTGAAAAGGAAAGTTATTTTTGAAGAAGTTGTGAAAAAAAGCACACACACACACATATATATATATATATAAAGGTAAAACACGCAGATTTAATTTTGTTATAAATTCGGAGTACTGCTAGTAGAATTTGCCTACATACTCTCACCCGGGAAAGTATATTTTGCGTACCCTGCGCGTATATGAGTTTCGGGTTTTTGGCTTTGATCTGAAATCTTTCCATGAATCTATAACTATATGTATTTAAATGTGCTAAATATTGTATGTGTCTAATTACATGTGTATGGTGTTCGTGCGTGTGCCAATAAAGTTGTGAGTTCTCCAACCTGTGCCTTCAGTATCTCAACCCAACTACATATAGTTACAATCTTGTTGCCCAACCTGCAGACTACATGAATATAATTCAAATTTGTAGATTTTTTTCTTGACTGTTAAATGTATGAATGATACAAAACTATTATCTGTTTTCCGAATAGTTTTGTAGGTAGATTTAAAGTTTCACGGGCATTCCAATTATATAAAAAAATCTATTTTATCTATTTTCTCAAGAAAAAAAAAAAAAAATTGATTATAGTTAGGATAAAATACTTGACCACTTTAACATTCAAAGTCTTCATTTAATGCTTACATTAACACTATGATAATGTCTAGTCAACAACACAACAAAATATGCCTGGAAAAATTCATGAAATAAATTACAACTACTCGCAAAACGCTATTTTACCCTTCATAATTGAGAAATGTTATGTTCTACATATAACAGAAGAAGTTTTTGAGCCGCGTCCTATCAATCTTGACATTTTTAGGAGAACCATACAGTACAAATAATAGTGCTTAATATGGAGACACTTCGAATCAAAAAAGAATGCTAATAATCTATATAGAATCAGTACCACACCGTTCAAGATTATACTACTGTGACCAAAAAGTAAGACCAACTTTCAATTTAAAATTTCCGGGGCTTATTGAATTCCTTTTTTAGGTTGCTGGCACTGTCCTTAACATCTGTGGGAAATTTGGCGTCAACATATCCATTAGTGTTTGAGTTACGCTTGGCTTTGTGAGACACTGAAACTGATTCCGGCGATATTTGAAATGTCTGAATTAATTGGGCAAAGAACTTGCATTCAATTTTGTTTACAGAAACGTATAGAATGTTGCAGGAGGCATTCGGTTAGCATTCCTATATCCGAAAGAAATGCTTAGAAGTGGTATAAGCAGTTCAAAGAAGGCAAAGAACGCGTAGAAGACGAAGAGCCCTCTGGTCGACCAACCTCTCTCCTCGACCAACAACCTCAACCGATGAAGCTCACGCCCAAAATATAAAGATTTGGTGCTTGGAAACCGTCGATTTACAATTTGAGGCCTTTTTGATTATGTTGGAATTTCAAGAACTCTGGTCAATTCCATTTTGAGCCTCATACGCGTCAAGTCTCGATTGGTACCGAAAACACTAAATGGTGCAGAACACTGAATTGGTACCGAAACATATCGCTTCACAGCCACCGTATTCATAACGTGCGACTTCTGTCTATTCCTAAACTCAAAAGATCACTCCGGGGACACCGTTTTGAGTCATCAATAAGTTCATTGTTTACTTTGAAGGCGATGAAATAAGCTGGAAGAATAAATAAAGGTTTTATGAAAAAAATTAGTGGTCTTACTTTTTGGGCACAGTAGTAAGAGTGCTAATAATGTATATAGAATGAATCGTATATAAAACCAGTACCAAACCGATTACGATTATATGTTACAATTACATAAATCGTAACATATTCAATATAAATATTAACCCTAAATCCAATCAACAATATTGCTGATAGTGAAAATCTAATCATCTCCTTCATCTTAGACCAATTGTCTCTAGAACCAATTCCCAACAGATAACGAACATAAGAATCATCAGATCACAGATAATAATCGTCAGACAAAAGCATAAAAACAGGGATTTTCCTACGGAAAAGGGGTTGTTATACGAGCGATGTATCTAGGAAAAAATGATGTTCTTTTGTTTGGAATATATAATACTATTCTGTCTTGATCGGTAGCACAGGTTCGGTTGAGTCCCGGCGATGCTATAGTTGTTTGTAGTGGTTCGGAATCTACTTTAAACTGTATTTCGCGGTTTAATATGACAGTACATCGTTCGACGTAGGGTTGACAATCCTACTGTTGTAACTTGTAATTATCCTATTGTGTGCGGGCAGGGTATATTTCCTTTTTTTTGGATGAATCCAGGAATGGTAGATAACGCCACCTCCAGCACCCACGGTGAGGTCCAAAAGAAAACCGGTCAGTTTGGTGGGGGTGATAGAAGACCAATTTTGAGTTTTGCGGGAAGAAAGGTTGACCCCGTTGAGAGAGAACTACCTGGAACAGGACGTGGACCTGGTTCACTAATTTTTTGCTGCGAGACAGACTACATGGGTAATCTATATCCATCAACATATTTGCTGCGACCCTTTTTTTTATAGTTTTTGAATCAACTTTTAATTTGCCTTGCCTACACACAGATAGGAATATTTCGCTTAAGGTATGAAAATAAATATGATTATTTCTCTATAAATATTTTTTATTAATTCTGTTTTAAGTGCCAATTTAAAATCCTGTAAAAATCCTAAGTTTAAGTGTAATCATTGTATATTAGTATTCATTAAAAGTAAATTAATTAGATTATTTGTTTTAGTATTAATTTTCGTATTTATTTTAATTGTCTTTTATTGATGTTAAATTATTTGGCCGTCCTGTGAGTATACGCAGACAAACGGCATCATTTCTATGTCGGTTCTAACACCTACCCCTAAAAAAGAAAACATATCATGTCTCGAGATTTGCCAGTAAGCAGACCGTTTTGCCCGCCATAGCGTTCTGGTGCGAGAGCCCCATTGTGGGTCAGACCAGCACGGAAGAAGAAGTTATAATACTATCGGACGGAATCCACTTTAAATGGTAGCTCATGGTGTAATATGACTATGGAGTGTTGGGTGTAGGGCTGAAAACCCTACCCAGTGAAACAAAAGAAAATGTATCCTGTCTCGAAATCTGCGAGTAGACAGACGGCCTTGGTTCACCATGGGGTTGTGACACCATTGAAGAAGAAGATTTATTACTATTGCCCGGAATCCACTTTAAACAGTATGTCCCGGTCTAATATGACAGTAGGGCGTAGGGCCCATAAAAAAAGAAAACATCTCCTGTCTCGAAATCTGCCAGTAGACAGATAACCTCGGCCCACCATAAGGCGGGGGCGCCAATGAAGAGGGCACAATACTATTGCGTATTTACAATGCCAGAAAAATCACAAATTTTAATCATAAATTTCAGCATACAAACAGGTTATATGTGCAATCATTCTTCGTAAATACCTCGATGAAGAACAATTGTTTAGAGTAAAATACCATCATTTTTTGCAAAAGAAAAAGGTAACAGTGTGTACTAAAAAATCAGAGAAAATAGCACATGAGTTAAAAAGGTTTAATTATACAAACAAAGATTTGCTTTAAATGCCTTCTACACACTGGCAAGAGCGCCTCTGTGGCGCTCAGAAAAATGGTCAGTCGGTCTCGAGACTATGAAATGAGAGGAAAAATATTTAGCGCACCCTACGCGTATCCGAGTTTCGACTTAGAAGTGGAGTCCTTTCACGAATCTATAATCATATATCTTTAAATGTGTTAAACATTCTATGTCTCTAATTGTAGATGTGTGATGTTTGTGTGCATGTAAGTAAAGCTGTGAGTTCTCAAACTTGTGCATCAAGTATCTCACCACAACCGCAACCAGTTACAATCTGATTGTGCAACCTTCACACTACAAAATTTAAATTACAACTTATTTTTTGTTCCATATTTTAATCTTTAATTTTTTTTATATTTAAACATGTTCTTTTCTTCGAAAACTAAAGAAAAATGTACGTTAATGCAATTCACATAATGCCTTAATTCATTAATATTAATTGAGTTCTACACTGTCTAATATTATAAGATGGCTCTTTAAATCATAGAAAAAAAATAAATGTTATTCAATAAATTACGCCAACCGGGATTAATCGCCAAAGAAGTATGTTTATACTTAATAACTACCGCCAAATGAAACCTAATTTAGTAACTATATCACAAAAGCCTCGACCAAATTCAATAATAATAAGCAATACTGGAATCAAAAGCAATAATTGCAAATGAATTAATTTTGACGTTAACAAATAACTTCTCATCCACATAATTATGTCAGTGTAATTGTTTATTTGATATCGATTCAGAACAACCTGCAGAAATTGTATTTTATCGCATGTGCTTTCTGCGATTCACAACCCACGTATCAGGACAAAATAAGGTTAACATAAATAAATAAATAAATTTCACACCAATTAATGAACCAGAAGTTTGTCACTACAACTAGGGATTGCAATATCGAACCAAAAGTTCAATACCGGTATTCGGTATTTTTTTTACCTTAATACCGAGATACCGGCTTTAATACCGGTAGTAGAAATTTCAGAAAAAGGAAGAAAACACAGGTGTTTTTTGTTTTATTTGTCAATTTTATTAGAAAATGTAAATATCACAAAAAAATTTGTAACTTATGAATTATAACAGTATATAAAGAATCACAAAAAGTGCTTAAGTTTGTATCCTCATCGCAATTAGATTCTTTTCTCTTTAACACATTTGTATCATGTTTCGTTTTTAAATGTGTATGGAGTCCGCTTGTATTTCCTCCATTCTATTTAATAACTCTTGAATATCTTTTACATTTTGCCACCCTATTCTTTTCATCATATAAATAATTAAACCTAACCGAAGTATTATCAACTGATTTTTTATGTTCTTTAAAGTTATTCTTATTCATTATTATGGGGTATTATTTATGAGTATATGTATAATAAATCTGAAAAATATTTTGAGCTCTAAAGTATGATATGCAAATACAATGTGAATAACAAATTCACCAATTTAAAAAATATCGAAATATTACGCATTTTCTTCACAACTACAGCCTTGTTTTCACAGATAAAAATTTCTAATTTTTAGATAAAAATTCTGGTTAAGAATTCACAGAGAAGAATAAGAATTTCACAGATAAGAATTCTAAATTTCTAGTAAATACCGAAAAAACGGTATTTAAACTTGTGAATACCGCTATTAAGAAGTTGTACAAATGGCTCAAAATACCGGTATTTGGTATCCCGGTATACCGGTATTGCAATCCCTAACTACAACACCTACATATTTATGGTTACGTCCCATTTATGCCAATTGTGTTTTATTAAATATTTAGTATTTCAATGTATTAATGAATTTCTTCTTCTTCTTCCTTCTTTATAGGGCGGCCTGATGGCAATTAGCTCGCGCACTGGCCTTTAGTACCACAGACTTCAGGTTCGAAAACTGGCGGTGGTATGGATGTTTGTTAGTGATTCGGAATCCACGTTAAACTAAAGGTTCCGCTTTGATTTGCCCAAAGTGTGCGAAAAAACAATTAACGTACAGAGACAAGGGGAACCAACATTTTTTATTGGTGCAACAACCTATGGTGGTCCAAGGCCATCTGCTAACTGGTAGACTTCGAGACAGGATATGTTTTCTTTTTACGGGATAGGGCTGTTAGCCCTACGCCTAACGCGCTATAGTCATATTAGGCCGAGACCTACGGTTCAAAGTGGATTCCGAACCGCCCGAAACATCCATGGCACCGCTGGACTTGAACCCAAAACCTGTGGCACCGAAAGCCAGATTAAGTTATTTCTTATCATTGTTAATTTTCATTATGGCAGAGTGGCCTGAGTGCAAAATACTATACCTTTAAAGTTGTCAGAAATATTTGTTATGCAAGAACATTTTTATAAATATATGATTAAACAGTAATAATCAGTTTTTCTGAAGGAAATTTTAAGGATTTACTCAAATGGGATACACAAATATGAAACAATTACCACTAAAAATCTTTCCAGAACGCGAGTTTCTCTCCTTATCAATAAAAGTTATTGAATTTATTTTACAATTTTTCTAAATTCATTAACAAACATCATTGTTCGTAAAATTATGATAAAATGCACAGGAGTCGGTGAAATAAATTCGACTAAGGAGTCGGCATTCGCCAGATTTTTGAATGACTAAACAATAATAATCAGGCTTTCTGAAAAGAGTTTTATGGATTTACTCAGATACGACACGCAAATATAAAGCAGTTACCACTAAAAATCTCCCCAGAAGGTTATTTTCTCCCCTTATGAATAAAAGTTGTTGAATTGTTGTTCTAATGCAACTGGTAATACTGAGACAATTACTCTTTATGCCATAAGCAATAACTGCTGTTACTCATTTAGCACTACCCAGGGGCACGTGAAGCTTGAAGATATAGTACGGACGCGAGTATCACTGCCCCCACAACACTCTACGATACTATTAGACCGGAATCTACGATTTAAAGCGGATTATGAATCACTACAAATATCCATGGCACCGTCGTGACTCGAACCGAAACCTGTGGTACCTAGCACCAGAGCGCTAACCACTCGGCCATCTGGTCCGAAAATTGTTGAATTTATTTTACAAATTGTCTCTATCCATTAGTAAAGATAATTTTTTTTGTTTGTTCTAATGCAGCTGACAAACACTTAGACAGCTTGGTCTTGGATGCCTTAAGGCAAGCGCTGCACAGACATTACTCACTTTGCATTACCCAGGGGGCGCGTGTAACTTGAAGATAAACCACGGGCGCGGAGTAACAATGCCCCCGCAACGCTCTACGATCTTATTAGTCCGGGACTTACGGTTTAAAGGGGATTCCGAACCACTACAAACATCCATGTTACCGCCGGGACTCGAACCCGAAATCTGTGGTACCGAGAGCCAGAGCGCTAGCCACTCGGTCTTTCAGGCCCTATTAGTAAAGATCATAGTTTATACAATTACAATAAAGGGTCAAGAATCTAATAAATTTGACTAAGGAGTCCGGGTTCGACAGATTTTTGATTGACTACCCCCTCATGTCATAATCGGGCTGTCTGAAGGGAGTTTTAAGGATTTACTAAAATACGACACACAAATGTGAAGTAGTCACCACTAAATATCTTCCCAGAAGGCGATTTTCTCCCCTTATCACCCTTCCGTAAGCTGTTCGCGGCATACAAAATGCAACACGAAACACACCAATGTTAATAAAAGAAATACAGAAGTCTTTTAGGTAGTGAACAGTGAATTTAACACCAAATCCTCCTTCCAAACCGCAGGTAAACTTTCCAATAAAAAAAAATTGTTTCTATGTGGTTTTACAAGCCATTCTCATTTCACTTCACAAAGCACGAATCCTGTCTCTAGACCTGTGGGGTGGGGGGGGGGGATAAAAAGAAAGAAAAAAGTTCCAAGCAACATGAAAAGAAGTTTTCAGATTCTTTTTTTATCGAATTTCTGCGTTCTGGGAAGAAGTCGGTTTAATGTCTGGTGACAAGAAAAAGTACTTATTCTTCTTACGTGGGGAAGGGGAACTTTGGCCGGATTTTGTTTTGTTTTCCTGGAGACTGTGCATGAATTCACATCGGATATTTTAGCAGAAATGGAGCTTTGCTGGATGAAAACAATATGGTGTGAGGAAAGAATATAGATTGGGAGAGATTTCTTGGAAAATACTAGGAATTACCATAAAAAACTTTTTTTATTTAAAAACCAAAAAAACCAGGAAATCATAAAAGGTGAGGAAAGTTACAAAATAGAATTCCTGCTCTAAATTAGAACTTCTTTCTATGTATGATATTTGTATGCATACTTGTTTCATTATAACTTATTATCGTGGTATTGTATTATTACTTATTATTGTACAATTGTTCTATAACTTATTATCGTGGTATTGTATTATTACTGATTATTGTACAATTCTTCTATAACTTATTGTTGTGCTATTGTATTATTACTTATTATTGTTTAATTATATGTAACTTATTGTGTGATTGTTTTATTATAGCTTATTATGATATTGTATTGTTAGTTATTACTATGTAATTGTTTTATTCTAACTTATTATTGGGTTATTGTATTCTTACCTTTTTAAAAATTTTCTAAATTCATTAGTAAAGATAATTGTTTATAAAATTACGATATAGGGTTAGGAGTCGATGTAATACATTCGTTTAAGTAGTAGTGATTCCACTGTTTTTTGAACGACTACCAAATCCTGTAATAATCACGCTTCCTGAAGGGAGTTTTAAGGATTTACTAACAAACGACACGCAAATATAAAAGAGTTGTCATTAAAAGGTCTTCCCAGAAGATGATTTTCTCCACTTTTTACACTTTGGTATGCTGTTCGTGGTATACAAAAATACAACACGAGACATAGCAATGTTAAAGAAAATACTGACGGCCTTTCAGTACTATCATAGCATTCAGTAGTATCACAGTATAGCAGTATCGTACTTCATACATTTACAGTAAAGGATCAGGCGTCTATTCAATAAATTCGACTAAGTAATTGGTATTCGCCAGATATTTTAACGATTACCATTAAAAAAGGAGTTATGTGAAGGGAGTTTTAAGGATTTACTCCCTAAGACACGTAAATATGAAGCAAAAAAAGTAGCATGCAAAAGTAGAACTTGAGACACGCCAATGTTAAAAAAAGTAATACAGAAGTCTTTTAGGTAGTGAAGATTGAATTTAACACCCACTCCTCCAAACCGCAGTTAAACTTTCCAATAAAAAGAATTTGTTCCTATGTGGTTTTACAAGCCATTCTCATTTCACTTCACACCACACTCATCCTGTATCCATACTCTGTGTGTGGGGGAGGGGGACAAAAAAAAAGAAAAAAAAGTTCCAAGCAACATGAAAAGAACTTTTGAGATTCTTTTTATCGAATTTCTCCGTTCCGGGAAGAAGTCGGTTTAATGTCTGGTGACAAGAAAAAGTACTTCTTCTTCTTACGTGGGGGGTAGACTTTGTCCTGATTTTGTTTTGTTTTCCTGGAGACTGTGCATGAATTCACATCGGATATTTTAGCAGAAATGGAGCTTTTCTGGATGAAAACAATATGGTGTGAGGAAAGAATATAGATTGGAAGATATTTCTTAGAAAATACTAGGAATAAGTATTTTTTTTTTAAATAAAAAAGGAAATCATAAAAAGTGAGGAAAATAAAAAGATAAAAATCGTAACGAAAATTACCACTTTTTTCTATGTATGCCATTTGTGTGTGTAATTGTTTTATTATAACTTATTATTGTAGTATTGTATTATTACTTATTATTGTTTTTGCTATTATTATTAATTATTGTGTATTTATTTCATTAATACTTATTATTATAGTCTAATTATTTTATTATAACGTATTAATTAACGTTTTATTTAACGTAGAATTATTTTATTATAACCCATTATTGTGTGGTTTTCTCTTGCGTAATTTTTAATATAACTTTTGATTGTGTTATTGCATATTCACTTATTATTGTAAAATAGTTTTTTATAATTTATTATTGCGTTATTGTATTTTTACTTATTATTTTGGAATTGTTTTATTATAGCCTATCATTGCGGTATTGTATTATTGTGTTACTATTACTATTGTATAATTGTTTTATTATATCTTATTATTGTGTTATTACTTATTGTGTAATCGTTTGAAGTTAGTTTTAATGATTTACTCGCATACGACACACAAATTTGAAGCAGTTACCACTAAAAGTCTTCACAGAAGGAGATTTACTCTCATTATCATTCTTAAGTACGCTGTTCGTGGTATACAAAAGTAGAACAGAAACCTGCCAATGGTAAAAAAAAAATGTGAAGGCTTTTAGGTAGTGAACAGTGAATTTCACAGCAACTCCTCCCAAACCGCACTTAAACTTTCCAATAAAAATAATTTGTTTCTATGTGGTTTTACAAGCCATTCTCATTTCACTTCACACCGCACTGATCCTGCATCTAGACTCTGTGGGAGGGGGGGGAATAGTTCAAGCAACATGAAAAGAACTTTTCAGATTCTTTTTATCGAATTTCTTACGTTCCGGGAAGAAGTCGATTTAATGTCTGGTGACAAGAAAAAGTACTTCTTCTTCTTACGTGGGACGGGAGACTTTGTCCGGATTTTGTTTTGTTTTTCTGGAGATTGTGCATGAATTCACATGGGATATTTTAGCTGAAATGGAGCTTTTCTGGATGAAAACAATATCGTGTAAGGAGAGAATATAGATTAGGAGATATTTCTTTTAAAATACTTGGAATTAACATAAAACCCCTTTTTTTTTAAATGAAAAATAATATCATAAAAAGTGTGGAAAATAACAAGAAAAAATTCATACATTAAATTAGAACTTTTTTCTATGTATGATATTTGCGTGTATAATAGTTTTATAATAACTTATTCTTGGGTTATTGTATTAGTATTCAAACTATATTTGTATTGATTAATTTGTAAATCGTATCAATTAATCAATTTCATTATTAAATATAACTTAAAAATTAAAATAAAATCATCTCCCTTCCTAAAAACAGTCCAACGTATTATAAATTTATATCAAATAATATTCAAAACTCGCTACGTCTGATAACTTTAACTAAAAATACTCAAGCGAATTTCATTTGTTATTTGCACAATTTATTAGTGTGCAAATCCCATCAGAAAAAAATTTTCATAATCCCATCAAGTTAATTTCATAATTAAATGTAACTAAAATAAATTTGCCCGTCGTCAAAAATTGTCAGTAATAAAAATAATTACTATAAATACGGATTGATCAATAATAAAAATCCTTAATTATAAATTGATGGTAAACAGTTTGACATCAACAACCTCATTGTTTGACACATTCCAACCAATTACAAATATTCAATCCAAACTTCACTCGTATCGATTAGTGTGCAAATCCCATCTGACAAAATTTTTACTATTATCATCAAATAATTAATTTTATAATTAAATATAACCGAAATAAAATTGTCCATGTAAATTATCCATCTATTGTCTATTCTAAAATAATATTGTGAAAAATTGTTACTAATAAAAATACTTATTATAGTTACGGATATATAATTGTCCATCTAAATTGTCCAAAATTGTAGTAAAAAAAATAATTATTATATATACGGATTGATTAATATTAAAATTCCTTAATCATAAATTGATGTTGAATACTCTATATTTGACAGAATCCTTCCAATTAAAATTACCCAATCCAAATTTCACTTGTATCGATTAGTGTGCAAATGGCATCAGAAAAAAATGTAAATTCATAATCTCATCATATACTTAAATTCATTGTTATGTATATCTAAAATAAAATTGTCCGTAAAATATATTATATATTATTGAAAATAATTAAAATTATTTACTATAAATACGAAATGACTAAGATTAAAAATCCTTAATTACAAATTGATGTCCGACTAATGTCCAGTCTCCTCTACATTCCTTCCAATTAGAAATATTCAATCCAAACTTCACTCGTATCAATTAGTATACTAATCCCACCAGAGAAAACTTTTCATAATTCCACCATTTAATTAATTTAAATATAACAAAAATAAAATTGTACGACTTTAAAAGTAGTCAGTAATAAAATTACTTACTATAAATACAGTTTGATTAATATTAAAATCCCTTAATTATAAATGGATGTTGAATAATCTCTAGAATCCTCTATGTTAGGCACATTCCTTCCAATTAGAAATATTCAATCGAAACTTCACTCATATCGAGTAGTTTGTAAATCCCATCGGTCAAAAATTTTTAGAATAATATCAAGTAAATTATTTCACAATTAAATATAACTAAAATAAAATTCAAATTCATAATTTTCATCGTGAAAAACTGTCAGTAATAAAAATACTTTCTACAAATATGGATTGATTAAGATTAAAAATCCTTAATTACAAATTGATGTCCGACTAATGTCCAGAATTCTCTGCATTCCACCCAATTAGAGATACTCAATTCAAACTTCACTCGTATCAATTAGGATATTAGACAAAAATTTTCATAATCTCATCAAATAATTAATGTCGTAATTAAATATAACTAAAATAAAATAGTCCGTAATAAAAATATTTACTAAAAATACGGATTGATTAAGATTAAAAATCCTTAATTAAAAATTGATGTCCGACGAATGTCCAGAATCCTCTACATTCTTTGCAATTAGAAATATTCAATCCCGAACATCACTTATATTGATTAGTGTGTCAATTTCATCAAATAAAAATTTTCATAATCATACCAAGTAATTAATTTCATAATTATATATAACTAAATTAAATTTGTCCGTTGACAAAAATTATCAGCAATAAGGATATTTTCTATAAATACGGACTGATTAAGTTTAAAAATCTTTAATTATAAATTGATGTTGAATATTCCCTAGAATCCTGTATGATTGACACATTCCTTCCAATTAGAAATAATGCAAATTTCTGTCGTATGAATTACTTTGCAAATCCTATCAGATAAAAAAATTTCATAATCTCATCAAGTAATTCATTTCATAATGAAAATAAAATTATCAGTAATGAAAATATTTACTATAAATGAGGATTGATTAAGATTAAAAATCGTTAATTATAAATTGATGTTCGACTAATGTCCAGAATCCTATACATTCTTTCCAATTAGAAATATTCAATCCGAACTCTTATATCGATTAGTGTGAAAATTTCATCAGACAAAAAATTTTAGAATAATATCAAGTAATTAATTTCACAATAAAATATAATTAAACAAAATTCAAATTCATAATTTCCATCGTGAAAAATTGTCTGTAATAAAATATTTATTATAAATACGGATTGATTAAGATTAAAAGTCCTTAATGACAAATTAATGTTTTGCTAATGTCCAGAGTCCTCTACATTCCTTCCAATTAGAAATACTCAATCCAAACTTCACTCGTATCAATTAGTATACTAATCCCACCAGAGAAAACTTTTCATAATTCCACCATTTAATTAATTTAAATATAACAAAAATAAAATTGTACGACTTTAAAAGTAGTCAGTAATAAAATTACTTACTATAAATACAGTTTGATTAATATTAAAATCCCTTAATTATAAATGGATGTTGAATAATCTCTAGAATCCTCTATGTTAGGCACATTCCTTCCAATTAGAAATATTCAATCGAAACTTCACTCATATCGAGTAGTTTGTAAATCCCATCGGTCAAAAATTTTTAGAATAATATCAAGTAAATTATTTCACAATTAAATATAACTAAAATAAAATTCAAATTCATAATTTTCATCGTGAAAAACTGTCAGTAATAAAAATACTTTCTACAAATATGGATCGATTAAGATTAAAAATCCTTAATTACAAATTGATGTCCGACTAATGTCCAGAATTCTCTGCATTCCACCCAATTAGAGATACTCAATTCAAACTTCACTCGTATCAATTAGGATATTAGACAAAAATTTTCATAATCTCATCAAATAATTAATGTCGTAATTAAATATAACTAAAATAAAATAGTCCGTAATAAAAATATTTACTAAAAATACGGATTGATTAAGATTAAAAATCCTTAATTAAAAATTGATGTCCGACGAATGTCCAGAATCCTCTACATTCTTTGCAATTAGAAATATTCAATCCGAACATCACTTATATTGATTAGTGTGTCAATTTCATCAAATAAAAATTTTCATAATCATACCAAGTAATTAATTTCATAATTATATATAACTAAATTAAATTTGTCCGTTGACAAAAATTATCAGCAATAAGGATATTTTCTATAAATACGGACTGATTAAGTTTAAAAATCTTTAATTATAAATTGATGTTGAATATTCCCTAGAATCCTGTATGATTGACACATTCCTTCCAATTAGAAATAATGCAAATTTCTGTCGTATGAATTACTTTGCAAATCCTATCAGATAAAAAAATTTCATAATCTCATCAAGTAATTCATTTCATAATGAAAATAAAATTATCAGTAATGAAAATATTTACTATAAATGAGGATTGATTAAGATTAAAAATCGTTAATTATAAATTGATGTTCGACTAATGTCCAGAATCCTATACATTCTTTCCAATTAGAAATATTCAATCCGAACTCTTATATCGATTAGTGTGAAAATTTCATCAGACAAAAAATTTTAGAATAATATCAAGTAATTAATTTCACAATTAAATATAATTAAGCAAAATTCAAATTCATAATTTCCATCGTGAAAAATTGTCTGTAATAAAATATTTATTATAAATACGGATTGATTAAGATTAAAAGTCCTTAATGACAAATTAATGTTTGGCTAATGTCCAGAGTCCTCTACATTCCTTCCAATTAGAAATACTCAATCCAAACTTCACTGGTATCAATTAGTATACTAATCCCACCAGAGAAAACTTTTCATAATCCCACCATTTAATTAATTTAAATATATCAAAAATAAAATTGTACGACTTTAAAAGTAGTCAGTAATAAAAATACTTACTATAAATACAGTTTGATCAATATTAAAAACCCTTAATTATAAATTGATGTTGAATAATTTCTAGAATCTTCTATGTTTGACGCATTCCTTCCAATTAGAAATAATGAAAATTTCCGTCGCATCGATTATTGTGCAAATCCTATCAGACAAAAATTTCTTTCACAATCCTATCAAGTAATTAATTTCCTAATTATATATAACTAAAATAACATTGTCAATCTTCAAAAATTGTCAGTAATAAAAATATTTATTATAAATACGGATTGATCAAATTAAAAAATTGTCAGTAATTGTCATTGTCAGTAATAAAAATATTTATTATAAATACGGATTGATCAATATTAAAAATCCTTAATTATAAATTTATGTTGAATAATCTCCAGAATCCTTTATGTTTGACACGTTCCTTTCAATTAGAAATATTCAATCCAAAATCGATTAGCTTGTAAATCCCACCAGACACAAAATTTTTATAATAAATTAATTAATTTTACAAATAAATATGACTAAAATAAAATTCAAATTCATAATTTCCATCGTGAAAAATTGCCCATAGTAAAAATACTTACTATAAATACGGATTGATTAAGATTAAAAATCCTTAATTACAAATTGATGTCCGACTAATGTCCAGTCTCCTCTACATTCCTTCCAATTAGAAATATTCAATCCAAACTTCACTCGTATCAATTAGTATACTAATCCCACCAGAGAAAACTTTTCATAATTCCACCATTTAATTAATTTAAATATAACAAAAATAAAATTGTACGACTTTAAAAGTAGTCAGTAATAAAATTACTTACTATAAATACAGTTTGATTAATATTAAAATCCCTTAGTTATAAATGGATGTTGAATAATCTCTAGAATCCTCTATGTTAGGCACATTCCTTCCAATTAGAAATATTCAATCGAAACTTCACTCATATCGAGTAGTTTGTAAATCCCATCGGTCAAAAATTTTTAGAATAATATCAAGTAAATTATTTCACAATTAAATATAACTAAAATAAAATTCAAATTCATAATTTTCATCGTGAAAAACTGTCAGTAATAAAAATACTTTCTACAAATATGGATCGATTAAGATTAAAAATCCTTAATTACAAATTGATGTCCGACTAATGTCCAGAATTCTCTGCATTCCACCCAATTAGAGATACTCAATTCAAACTTCACTCGTATCAATTAGGATATTAGACAAAAATTTTCATAATCTCATCAAATAATTAATGTCGTAATTAAATATAACTAAAATAAAATAGTCCGTAATAAAAATATTTACTAAAAATACGGATTGATTAAGATAAAAAATCCTTAATTAAAAATTGATGTCCGACGAATGTCCAGAATCCTCTACATTCTTTGCAATTAGAAATATTCAATCCGAACATCACTTATATTGATTAGTGTGTCAATTTCATCAAATAAAAATTTTCATAATCATACCAAGTAATTAATTTCATAATTATATATAACTAAATTAAATTTGTCCGTTGACAAAAATTATCAGCAATAAGGATATTTTCTATAAATACGGACTGATTAAGTTTAAAAATCTTTAATTATAAATTGATGTTGAATATTCCCTAGAATCCTGTATGATTGACACATTCCTTCCAATTAGAAATAATGCAAATTTCTGTCGTATGAATTACTTTGCAAATCCTATCAGATAAAAAAATTTCATAATCTCATCAAGTAATTCATTTCATAATGAAAATAAAATTATCAGTAATGAAAATATTTACTATAAATGAGGATTGATTAAGATTAAAAATCGTTAATTATAAATTGATGTTCGACTAATGTCCAGAATCCTATACATTCTTTCCAATTAGAAATATTCAATCCGAACTCTTATATCGATTAGTGTGAAAATTTCATCAGACAAAAAATTTTAGAATAATATCAAGTAATTAATTTCACAATAAAATATAATTAAACAAAATTCAAATTCATAATTTCCATCGTGAAAAATTGTCTGTAATAAAATATTTATTATAAATACGGATTGATTAAGATTAAAAGTCCTTAATGACAAATTAATGTTTTGCTAATGTCCAGAGTCCTCTACATTCCTTCCAATTAGAAATACTCAATCCAAACTTCACTCGTATCAATTAGTATACTAATCCCACCAGAGAAAACTTTTCATAATCCCACCATTTAATTAATTTAAATATATCAAAAATAAAATTGTACGACTTTAAAAGTAGTCAGTAATAAAAATACTTACTATAAATACAGTTTGATCAATATTAAAAACCCTTAATTATAAATTGATGTTGAATAATTTCTAGAATCTTCTATGTTTGACGCATTCCTTCCAATTAGAAATAATGAAAATTTCCGTCGCATCGATTATTGTGCAAATCCTATCAGACAAAAATTTCTTTCACAATCCTATCAAGTAATTAATTTCCTAATTATATATAACTAAAATAACATTGTCAATCTTCAAAAATTGTCAGTAATAAAAATATTTATTATAAATACGGATTGATCAAATTAAAAAATTGTCAGTAATTGTCATTGTCAGTAATAAAAATATTTATTATAAATACGGATTGATCAATATTAAAAATCCTTAATTATAAATTTATGTTGAATAATCTCCAGAATCCTTTATGTTTGACACGTTCCTTTCAATTAGAAATATTCAATCCAAAATCGATTAGTTTGTAAATCCATCAGACACAAAAAATTTTTATAATAAATTAATTAATTTTACAAATAAATATGACTAAAATAAAATTCAAATTCATAATTTCCATCGTGAAAAATTGCCCATAGTAAAAATACTTACTATAAATACGGATTGAATAAGATTAAAAATCCTTAATTACAAATTGATGTCCGACTAATGTCCAGAATCCTCTACATTCCTCCCAATTAGAAATATTCAATCCAAACTTCACTCGTATCAATTAGTATACTAATCCCACCAGAGAAAACTTTTCATAATTCCACCATTTAATTAATTTAAATATAACAAAAATAAAATTGTACGACTTTAAAAGTAGTCAGTAATAAAATTACTTACTATAAATACAGTTTGATTAATATTAAAATCCCTTAGTTATAAATGGATGTTGAATAATCTCTAGAATCCTCTATGTTAGGCACATTCCTTCCAATTAGAAATATTCAATCGAAACTTCACTCATATCGAGTAGTTTGTAAATCCCATCGGTCAAAAATTTTTAGAATAATATCAAGTAAATTATTTCACAATTAAATATAACTAAAATAAAATTCAAATTCATAATTTTCATCGTGAAAAACTGTCAGTAATAAAAATACTTTCTACAAATATGGATTGATTAAGATTAAAAAAAAAAAATCCTTAATTACAAATTGATGTCCGACTAATGTCCAGAATTCTCTGCATTCCACCCAATTAGAGATACTCAATTCAAACTTCACTCGTATCAATTAGGATATTAGACAAAAATTTTCATAATCTCATCAAATAATTAATGTCGTAATTAAATATAACTAAAATAAAATAGTCAGTAATAAAAATATTTACTAAAAATACGGATTGATTAAGATTAAAAATCCTTAATTAAAAATTGATGTCCGACGAATGTCCAGAATCCTCTACATTCTTTCCAATTAGAAATATTCAATCCGAACATAACTTATATTGATTAGTGTGTCAATTTCATCAAATAAAAATTTTCATAATCATACCAAGTAATTAATTTCATAATTATATATAACTAAATTAAATTTGTCCGTTGACAAAAATTATCAGCAATAAGGATATTTTCTATAAATACGGACTGATTAAGTTTAAAAATCTTTAATTATAAATTGATGTTGAATATTCCCTAGAATCCTGTATGATTGACACATTCCTTCCAATTAGAAATAATGCAAATTTCTGTCGTATGAATTACTTTGCAAATCCTATCAGATAAAAAATTTCATAATCCCATCAAGTAATTCATTTCATAATGAAAATAAAATTATCAGTAATGAAAATATTTACTATAAATGAGGATTGATTAAGATTAAAAATCGTTAATTATAAATTGATGTTCGACTAATGTCCAGAATCCTATACATTCTTTCCAATTAGAAATATTCAATCCGAACTCTTATATCGATTAGTGTGAAAATTTCATCAGACAAAAAATTTTAGAATAATATCAAGTAATTAATTTCACAATAAAATATAATTAAACAAAATTCAAATTCATAATTTCCATCGTGAAAAATTGTCTGTAATAAAATATTTATTATAAATACGGATTGATTAAGATTAAAAGTCCTTAATGACAAATTAATGTTTGGCTAATGTCCAGAGTCCTCTACATTCCTTCCAATTAGAAATACTCAATCCAAACTTCACTCATATCAATTAGTATACTAATCCCACCAGAGAAAACTTTTGATAATCCCACCATTTAATTAATTTAAATATATCAAAAATAAAATTGTACGACTTTAAAAGTAGTCAGTAATAAAAATACTTACTATAAATACAGTTTGATCAATATTAAAAACCCTTAATTATAAATTGATGTTGAATAATTTCTAGAATCTTCTATGTTTGACGCATTCCTTCCAATTAGAAATAATGAAAATTTCCGTCGCATCGATTATTGTGCAAATCCTATCAGACAAAAATTTCTTTCACAATCCTATCAAGTAATTAATTTCCTAATTATATATAACTAAAATAACATTGTCAATCTTCAAAAATTGTCAGTAATAAAAATATTTATTATAAATACGGATTGATCAAATTAAAAAATTGTCAGTAATTGTCATTGTCAGTAATAAAAATATTTATTATAAATACGGATTGATCAATATTAAAAATCCTTAATTATAAATTTATGTTGAATAATCTCCAGAATCCTTTATGTTTGACACGTTCCTTTCAATTAGAAATATTCAATCCAAAATCGATTAGTTTGTAAATCCCACCAGACACAAAATTTTTATAATAAATTAATTAATTTTACAAATAAATATGACTAAAATAAAATTCAAATTCATAATTTCCATCGTGAAAAATTGCCCATAGTAAAAATACTTACTATAAATACGGATTGAATAAGATTAAAAATCCTTAATTACAAATTGATGTCCGACTAATGTCCAGAATCCTCTACATTCCTCCCAATTAGAAATACTCAATGCAAACTTCACTCGTATCGATTAGTGTGCAAATCCCATCAGGCATTGCGCGACTATTGGACTGACGCTGATCAACCTAACAGCCTACCTGTCTCCCAACTGAATGAGATTATCAATCTTGGACCCAATCCCCATTGTCGATCACGGATAATTACGGCCTGATTAAACTGCATTCTTTGTCTTGCCAAAGCCCATTCCTTGAGCACAAAACACGTACATCAATGTAAACAATCTGGCCCTTTTAATGGGCAAACGTGTCCCATAGCATGCTTCAGCACTTATCCGAGTCCATAGAATGTTCCATAGTTAAACTTGTCCCCGTCCCCTTATTAAGGGTGATGCTTTAGCCCCTACGCAATTAGTCCCCCCTAATTCTTAGGCGGCTCCAGCTAATTAAATAATTTAATTATGTGGTGCACAGCTTTCCATTGGACGGGGCATTAAGTTTTGATGGGTTCTGTCTCAGTGTTCGATAGGTCACCATTGAGGACCATAGGTGCAAACGATAATTTATAAGCTTCTGATTGGAGGAGGGGTTGTTCGAATGAGGTTGAAGTAGGTAGTCAAAAGTGGTGTCGTGAAAGATTTTTGAAGTAGGTGCAGAAGTGTTGAGAGTGATGTTAAGTATAAATTATTAGGGAAGATATGGTAATTTTAAATCATTTGGTATTGAGATCATTGTTCATTTGATTAATGAATCAGTCATTTAATCATTTGGTATTGAGATCATTGATCATTTTATCATTCAATTTGAACTTTATATTTATGTATCTTATTCCAAAATAGTTTTTTACACAGATTTCTATACAATTAATACGGTATTTATGTTTTCGATTTTTTTGCCAATTCGAACTAAAATTAATCGTCCATGAAGCGGCACAATTGTAACAGTGTCAGCGTTACTCAGGGTGCATTGTAGAGGGACTTTCTACATTGGATTCACATTGTGCCAACACATTTTGAAACTAATATAATTGAAGGTAAATTTTAGATGGTAGGCGTCCTATTGTCCAATTTGCTAGCTCTCTAGCCTTTGATACCACAACATTTAGCTTTGAATCCTGGTGGTGGCATGGATGTTTGTTGTTAATGGGTCGGAATCCATGTTAAACTGTGGATCACGGTCTAATTAGCCTAAAGAGTGCAAAAAATGGCAGTAGAGCGACAAAACAAAAAAAAAAAAAAAGGTGTAAATTGTGGTATGTTCACATCTTCCTATCTTCTATGCTCGAGTGTAACAGAACGGCATTCCTGCCTATAGGTTTATGGTGCCCATAGAATATTCCATAGTTCAACTTTTACCCCTTCCCCCCTTATTAAGGGTGATGCTTTAGCCCCTACGCAATTAGTCCCCCCTAATTCTTAGGCGCAATGCTAATTAAATAATTTAATTATGTGGTGCACAGCTCCCCATTGGATGGGGCATTAAGTTTTGATGGATCTGTGTCTGTAAAGCTTCTGATTGGTGGAGTGGTGGTTCGAATGAGGTTGAAGTAGGTAGTCAAAAGTGGTCTCGTGGAAGATTTTTGAAGTACGTGCAGAAGTGTTAGCAAGTGATGTTAAGTATGAATTATTAGGGAAGCTATGGTGATTTTGAATTATTTTATATTGAGAATATTGATCATTTGATTAATGAATCAATGATTTGATACATTGACCATTTGATTAATGAATCAATCATTTGATACATGGAACATTTGATTAATGAATTATTTATTTGATACATTGGTCATTTGATTAATCAATCAATCATTTGATACATTGAACATTTGATTAATGAATCAATCATTTGATACATTTGATTAATGAAATCATTTGATCATATGATTAATGAATCAATTATTTGATCATATGAATAAGGAATCAATCATTTGATCATATGATTAATGAATCAATCATTTGATACGTTGATCATTTGATTAATGAATCAATCATTTGATACATTGATCATTTGATTAATGAAACAAACATTGGATTCATTGATCATTTGATTAATGAATCAATCATTTGATACATTGATCATTTGATTAATGAATCAATAATTTAATTATATGATTAATGAATCAATCATTTGATCACTTGATTAATTAATCAATCATTTGATACATTGATCATTTGATTAATGAAACAAACATTGGATGCATTGATCATTTGATTAATGAATCAATCATTTGATACATTGATCATTTGATTAATGAATCAATCATTTAATTATATGATTAATGAATCAATCATTTGATCACTTGATTAATGAATCAATCATTTGATACATTGATCATTTGATTAATGAAATCAAAATCATTTGATCATTTGATTAATGAATCAATCATTTAATTATATGACTAATGAATCAATCATTTGTTCACTTGATTAATGAATCAATCATTTGCTCACTTGATCAATGAATCAATCATTTGATCATCGAACTGGAACTTTTTTTAACTATGTATGCCATATTCCACATTGGATTAGCACAATTTTTTCAGTTATTATGGCGTTGACGTTTTCAATTACTGACTAATTCGAATCAATATTAATCCACCATGAACTGGCACAATCGTAACAGTGTCAGCGTTACTCAAGGTCCTTCCATTGTCGCACTCGCATTGTGCCAACACAATTTGAAACAAATGCAATCAAAGGTATCATGTAGAGGGGATATGTTTATTGATGAATTATTAGTAAAGATATGGTGATTTTCAAAAGTTTGGTATTGATATCATTTATCATTTGATCAATCAATCAATAATTCGATCAATTGGATTGATGTCATTTATCATTTGAGCATCTAATTGGAACTTTTATAACTATATATGCTATATTCCAAATTGGATTGGCAGAAATTTTATTCCATTTCTATGGTGTTGATGTTTTCAATTACTGACCACTTCGAATCAAGATTAATCGAGTAATAATAAATTGAGACAATAATAAGCTATAATAAAATACAATACAATAATTAATACAATAATAAGTTATAACAAAAAATTACACAGCAATAAGTAAAAATAAATTAATACAATAATAAGCTATAATAAAAAATTACACAGCAATAAGTAAAAATAAATTAATACAATAATAAGTTATAACAAAAAATTACACAGCAATAAGTAAAAATAAATTAATACAATAATAAGTTATAACAAAAAATTACACAGCAATAAGTAAAAATAAATTAATACAATAATAAGTTATAACAAAAAAATTACACAGCAATAAGTAAAAATAAATTAATACAATAATACGTTATAACAAAAAATTACTCAGCAATAAGTAAAAATAAATTAAGACAATAATAAGCTATAATAAAAAATTACACAGCAATAAGTAAAAATAAATTAATACAATAATAAGTTATAACAAAAAATTACACAGCAATAAATAAAAATAAATTAAGACAATAATAAGCTATAATAAAAAATTACACAGCAATAAGTAAAAATAAATTAATACAATAATAAGTTATAATAAAAAATTACACAGCAATAAATAAAAATAAATTAATACAATAATAAGTTATAATAAAAAATTACACAGCAATAAATAAAAATAAATTAAGACAATAATAAGCTATAATTAAAAATTACACAGCAATAAGTAAAAATAAATTAATACAATAATAAGTTATAATAAAAAAAAATTACACAGCAATAAATAAAAATAAATTAATACAATAATAAGCTATAATTAAAAATTACACAGCAATAAGTAAAAATAAATTAATACAATAATAAGTTATAATTAAAAATTACACAGCAATAAATAAAAATAAATTAAACAATAATAAGCTATAATAAAAAAAAAAATAAAAATAAATTAATACAATAATAAGCTATAATAAAAATTACACAGCAATAAGTAAAAATAAACTAATACAAAAATAAGTTATAATAAAAAATTACACAGCAATAAGTAAAAATAAATTAATACAATAATAAGCTATAATAAAAAATTACACAGCAATAAGTAAAAATAAATTAATACAATAATAAGCTATAATTAAAAATTACACTGCAATAAGTAAAAATAAATTAATACAATAATAAGTTATAACAAAAAAATTACACAGCAATAAATAAAAATAAATTAAGACAATAATAAGTTATAATTAAAAATTACACAGCAATAAATAAAAATAAATTAATACAATAATAAGCTATAATTAAAAATTACACAGCAATAAGTAAAAATAAATTAATACAATAATAAGTTATAATAAAAAATTACACAGCAATAAATAAAAATAAATTAAGACAATAATAAGCTATAATTAAAAATTACACAGCAATAAGTAAAAATAAATTAATACAATAATAAGTTATAACAAAAAATTACACAGCAATAAGTAAAAATAAATTAATACAATAATAAGTTATAACAAAAAATTACACAGCAATAAGTAAAAATAAATTAATACAATAATAAGCTATAACAAAAAATTACACAGCAATAAGTAAAAATAAATTAATACAATAATAAGTTATAACAAAAAATTACACAGCAATAAGTAAAATAAATTAATACAATAATAAGTTATAACAAAAAATTACACAGCAATAAGTAAAAATAAATTAATACAATAATAAGTTATAACAAAAAATTACACATCAATAAGTAAAAATAAATTAACATAATAAATAATAAGCTATTATAAAGCAAATACACAGTAATAAATAAAAATAAATTAACAAAATAATAAGCTATAATGAAACAATTACACACATAATGGGAGAAAGTTCTAATTTACGGCGGGAATTATAATTTGTTATTTTCCTCATCTTTTATTATTATTATTTTATTTTATTTTCAAAATAAAAAAAAAGGTTTTATACTAATTCCTAGTATTTTCCAAGAAATCTCTCCCAATCTATATTCTTTCCTTACACCATATTGTTATCATCCCGCAAAGCTCCATTTCTGCTAAAATATCCTATGTGAATTCATGCACAGTCTCCAGGAAAACACAACAAAATCCGGACAAAGTTCCCCTTCCCCACGTAAGAAGTAGAAGTACTTTTCCTTGTCACCAGACATTAAATCGACTTCTTTCCGGAACGTAGAAATTCGATAAAAAGAATCTGAAAAGTTTTTTTCATGTTGCTCGGAACTTTTTTTTTTTTTTGCACTCCTCCCTCCCACAGAGTCTAGAGACAGGATCAGCGTGGTTTGAAGTGAAATGAGAATGTCTTGTAAAACCACATAGAAACAAATTCGTTTTATTGGAAAGTTTACCTGCGGTTTGGAAGGAGGAATTGGTGTTAAATTCACTGTTCACTACCTAAAAGCGTTCTGTATTTATTTTTTTTAACATTGGTGTGTCTCGTGTTCTACGTTTGTATGCTTCTTTTTTGCTTTATATTTACGTGTCTTAAGGGTGTAAATCCTTAAAAATCCCTTCAGAAAACCTGATTATTACAGAAAATGGTAATCGTTAAAAAATATGGCGAATACCAACCTTTTTAGTGTAATTTATTTAAAAGATTCCTGACCCTTTATTGTAAATGTATGAACTATGATACTACTAAAAAGCCTTCTGTATTTTTTTTTTAACATTGGTGTGTCTCGTGTCACACTTTTGTATGCTACCTGCACCCTGTGCATAGTCCAGTTGGGTTTTCGGCTTCCTTCGGAGTCCTTCGACGAATCTATAATTATCTGTTTAAATTGTGTTAAATATTGTATGTGTATTCGTATGTTGTGTTTGTGCGTGTGTTAATAAAGCTGTATGCTCTACAACCTGTGCCTCAAGTTTCTCATCCCAACCACACCTACCCAACAACGCCAACACATCTCTCCGCGTTGTTACTCTAATTTACATAATGGTAATATTATAAATATTGTCAACTGACTAATTTAGAGCAAAAATACAAAACAATGTAACACACTTGAAATTAATTTATCTTCAAATGAATTCATTTGAAACCTCAGTTCAATAAACACATAAAATACGGTATAGTTAAAATTTCATTGAATTCTGAAAAGTATTGTAAGAGTTATTAGAGAGTTTTTGCATACCGTATTTTTATCGTCCGATATTTTTTTCTCCCTAGCGCGCATGCTCATAGGAAATTGCGCATGCGTATCTGTAATAATGTTTCCTACGAGCATGCACGCTAGGGAAAAAAAAATATCGGACGATAAAAATATGGTATGCAAAAATTCTCTATTATTTTTATCGCAAGGCGGAGAAACAAAAAATACAGTTTTTCTGAAATTTAACTGAAAGTTTTGAATGAATGCATTCAGTACATAGAATGGAGCATAGTTCAGAATAGAACACCTATATTTCGACTTCTAATGATCCTAAAATCAAACTCAATTTTTTTCGAAAGCTAAAAGACATTTAAAGTCAAATAATAATAATAAAATCAGTTTTTTCACCTCAAATACCAAAAAGATTATTTTTAACACAAAATGAAATATGATTTTTTTTAATATAAAAGAAATAATAATTTATTTTTCTTTTTAAAAACTCAGCTTTCTTTTAAATTTTTCGAAATATATGTTAAATGCCTATAGTTTATTCAGATTTTTTTTTATAAAAAAATGCATTTAAGCATACAAACAAACCACTGTAAAATAACGCTTATTTAAAATATACCTATTTTTATTACCATTCACTTCAAATAAAAGCACTACATTTTTTTGGCAACATTTTGGAAAAAATTAATCCACGTGTCTGACACTCTAGGAAGTACTTGTAAGAAATTTCCGAGTTTTCTACCGATTACTTATTTCTTTTGTACCACAATATATATAAAAAAAAAGATTGGACATTTATTTCTAATGATAAATTGGCAACCACCTCTCATAGAGACTTTGTGGTTGAACAATTTTTTTGTATGAATAAAATAAGAGCACATACATCACAGTATAAGAGAACAGTGTGGTGTGTGTATCTTTGTGTTTAAATGATCGATGATAACTTTCGCTTTACTTTTCAAAAAAACAACTTGCACAAAAAATGATAATGTTTTATTATACTAGACTATGAGTGGTGAGATAAAAAAAATTATTGTTAAAAAATAGTCGAAAGTCTAGTTTTTTTAACAGATAAAAAAATCTGATAAGATTTGTTGCTATGGTATTAGTAAAAGTGCTAGTTTTAATTCATTATTTACACAATCAGTCACCTGTTTTAATTAAAAATAATATGGATTTTCAAATGTTAAGTTCGAATGTAATATAATATAATGTGGCAAAATAATATAATTTTTATAACCTATTTGGAATTTATAATATAGATTATTTATAATATGTTTAGATAAAAATAATATATTCGGAATATATTTTTTGAATATATACAAAATAATATGGTTTTAATAATATATTGCGATATATAATACAGATTAATTATATATTTGGATAAACATATTATATTTGGAGTAAATTTGGACTTGAAGATATATATTTTAAATATTTGGATTTGAAAATAATTTTTGGATATATTTGCACTGAATAATATTGAATTATTAAAAATAATATATATTTTGGAATGTTTCGTTGTAATTTAATGTAATATATTTGTACAAAATAATATGGATTTAATAATATATTTGGATATATATACATATACATATATAGATAGATTAATTATAAATTTGAAATATAGTATATAAAAAGATTGGACATTTATTTCTAATGATAAATTGGCAAGCACCCCTCATAGAGGCTTTGTGTTAGAGAATTTTTTTTTCCTACATGAATAAAATAAGAGCACATACATCACAGTATGAGAGAACAGGGTGGTATTGTATCTTTGTGTGTTAAATGAGGGATGATAACTTTCGCTTTACTTTCCAAAACAACTTGTGCAAAAAATGAGAATGTTTTATTATAGGAGAGTATAGTGGCGATATAAAAAATTTATAATATAAAAAATGTAACACTATTTTTTTAACAATAAACTGTTTAATATAAAAAATGTATTGTTAAAAAAATAGTCTGAAGTCTAGTTTTGATAACAAATAAAAAATCTGATAAGGAATTGTTGTTATGTTATTGGTAAAAATGCGAGATTTAATTCATTATTTACACAATATATCATTTTTTAATTAAACATAATATGGATTTTGAAATGTAATATAATACAATTGGATAATTGCTGTATTGTAATATAATATAATTGGACAAAATAATATGGATTTTATAATGTATTTGGATATATAATATAGATTAATTATAATATATTTGGATAAAAATAGTATACTTGGACTTGAATATATTTTTTTTTGAATATTTTTGGTCAAAATAATACTTTTTTTTTGTTCTAATGCAGCTGGCAAACACTTAAACAGTTGTTTGCGATGCCTTAAGGCAAGCGCTGCACCGACGTTACTCACTTAGTACTCCCCAGGAGGTGCGTGTAGCTTGAAGATAAGCTACGGATGGGAGTAACACTACCCCTCCCCCCCAACGCTCTACGATCCTGTTAGATCGGGGCCTACGGTTTAAAGTAGATTCGGAACCACTACACACATTCATGGCACCGCCGGAACTCGAACCCAAAACCTGTGATACCGAGCGTTAGTCATTTGGCCATTCAGGTGACCTGGACAAAATAATATCGATTAATTAAAAATAATATGTATTTTGGAATGTTAAGTTTTAATGTATTTCTGACGTCACGATAAGTTTAACGCTTTATGCGCCCAGCATGTAGCCAGTTGATTCTAAACCTTTACCTGATAAGATGCTTCTCTTGGTCACTAAAGCGGAAGAACATTGTAGAATTATTCATTATTTTACCAAAAAAATAAATAATCATATACTAATGAAAAATTATAAACTTATAAAATTATTAAAAAAAACTTATAAAATTATAAACATAAATAATAATATTTAATTTTTCCACATTTATCGTAATAAAAACCTTATCATTATAAAAAAAAAATTAGTGTACATTTTACAACAAACATAACAATTGTAGATATTTCAATACGTATATTTATGTTATGGTTTGCCCCGTGTGGCTCCGGGTTACAATAGATCCACTGTAGCCCATGCATGTCGTGAAAGGCAACTGAATTGGGTACTCAGTGCCCGAGGGTACAACCGGGTGGGGTAAAGTCTAATTTCTCCATTTGAGTCCGCCATGTCTTTGTGCCGCAATGTCAAGAACTAAAAGATGCTTTTTTTACTCTTAATCATGACCCTACTTTTTAAGATAACGGGTTCATGGGCTTGGTCTAGATGTTGCTGTCGGCTAAGTCGGATAAGAAACGACAACATGTTGTGGCTTAGGGGTTGTGTCCAATTAGAATAGCATATTGTCGTTGACGGCAAAGTGGGATAAAAAGCACCGACATGTTGTGGCTTAGGGATTGTGTAAACGTTTTGTTGTGGTAGACCAAGTGGGACAAGAACAACAACATGTTGTGTTTAGAGGTTGTATTCACGTTAAGATAACTGATTGTTGTGGTCGATGAAGTGGGAAAAGAACAACAACATGTTGTGATGCGGTTGTTGTGTACACGTTAGGATATCACAGATTGTTGCAATCGACCACATGCGATAAGATCAACAACATGTTGTGGTTTACAAGTTGTATCCACGTTAGAATAGCATATTACAGGTTGTATCCACGTTATTGTTGTCGACCAAGCGAGATAAGCTTTCAACGCATTCTGCGACGGACTTCAAAGGTTAGATTGGACCTGGTCGCGTGTGCTATGTGTTATATCATTTATGAGTTTGCTATGCGTATTGTAGGTTGAGTGTACGGTATAAATATTTTGAAAATAAATACATAGACAATAAAATATATTCACAATCTGACTGACTGGAGACAGTAAAAAAAACATGGACCATTATCACTTAAAGTCCTTTCTAAAAGGCAATAAACTCTACTTCCTACCATAAATAAAACCCAGACCAAAATATCATATAGCTATAAATATTTCCATTGTTTATAAAAATTATTTTTTTCTTTTTCACTTCATATGTTTTGACGATAATATATACATTTTTTGGAAAAAAATCCGAAAGAATTCATCTACATCAGTTCATATTCATCCACATCATCTTCTCAAGAGCCCAAGCTAAGAACTTTCCGTGTTTCTAAGAGATTACTTCCCTTGTACCATGGTATGAAAAAGATTGGACAGTTGTTTCTAATGATAAATCGGCGCCAACCTTTCTCAGGGGTTTCGTAGGAGAATTTTGAGATGCATAAAATAAGAGCGCATACATCACTGTGTGGGCGAGCAGTGTGATATTTCGAGATCTTCGTGTTTTATCTTTTGAGAGTTATGGATGGAAACATTCTTTTACTTTCTCAAGAAGACATTTGGTAAAAAAATGAGAATTTCTTATTAAAGGAAACTACCATTTGGAGTATGATAAAGCTATTGTTGAAAACTGTTCCATTATCAGATGTTTTATTAAAATAAGTAAAAATTTTGATAGATTAAAGAGAATTGCAGTATTTGAAATATAATTGAAATAAGTAAAACAATTCAAATCATTGATATGTATTAATTTAAACGTAATGTTTTATTTTATAAGCTACGCTTCTTGTAATGAAAATAATCCTCATGGTAGGCATGATAGGCATTTTACTTTTATACTATCATCACCATTGGCGTAACAGCCCCAAGGTGGGACACGATAAGAAACAAGGTGGGCCATGGCCGTCTGCCTACTGGTAGATTTCAAGACGAGAGATGATTCCTTTTAACGGCTTAGGGTTGTCAGCCCTAAGCCCAACAGCTATATTAGAGCGGAATCTGCTTTTTAAAGTAGGTTTCGAACCACTATAAGCCTCCACAGCACCGCCGGGATTACTTTTATATAATACATCAAAACCAAACTTAATACTGTAGGGCTCATGTTGGGCAGCGAAATTGTTACTGGGTGTGGTTAGGTTGAGGTACTTGTGGCACATGTTAGAGAACTCACAGCTTTATTGACACACGCACAAACATCACACATACAATTAGAGACATACAATATTTAACACATTTAAAAAATCATATAACTATTAATTCATGGAATGACTCCACTTCTAAGTAAGGCTAAGCACAGAGTACGCGAAACATACGCCCTCTCCGGGTGAGAGTCTGTAGACCAACTAACCCTTTCTCCTGAATGCCCCAGGGGCGCTCCTGCCAGTGAGTAAGAGGAAACATGGTTACAATATGTTCTGGTTTAGGCGTTGTTTCCAAGTTAAAATAACAGCCTTCAAGGGTTCGATTTGACCAGGTCCCGTGTGGTATGTGTTATATCGTTTGTGAATTTGCTATGAATACCTTAAGCTGAGTGTACTGTACAAATAATTTGGAAATAAATATACTTAGTGAAGATTTACAATCTGATTGGAGACATTAAAACAAGCATGGTAATATTATGCCATAAAATTCTTTCTAAAAGGCAATCTCCGACTTCATGCATTTGTTAAATAAAACCCAAAACCCAAATATTATATATCTATATATATTTCTATTGTTCAAAAAAAATCATTTTTTTTCTTTGTCACTTCATGTTTTGACGATAATATATAAATTTTTCGGGAAAAATTCCAAAAGAATTCATCTCCATGAGTTCATATTCATCTACATCATCTTCTCAAGAGCCCAAGCTAAGAACTTTCCGCGTTTCTAAGAGATTACTTCCCTTGTACCATGGTACAAAAAAGACTGGACAATTATTTCTAATGATAAATCGACGCCTACCTAGCGCAGGGGTTTCGTAGGAGAATTTTGAAATGAATAAAATAAGAGCGCATACATCACTGTGTGGGTGAGCAGTGTGATATTTCGAGATCTTTGTGTTTTAGCTTTTGAGAGTGATGGATGAAAATTTTCTTTTACTTTCGAGAACCCATTTGGTAAAAAAATGAAAATCTGTTATTATAGGAAACTACCATTTGGAGTATGAAAAAGCTATTGTTAAAAACTGTTCACGTATCCAATTTTTTTATGAAAAAAATTTGAAATATTTAAAATTATTAAAATTATTTATATGTAATAATTTATAAGTGTTGTTTTAATTTATAAACTATGCTTCTTTTAATGAAAATCCTCATAATTTAAAACTAAAGATAGGCATTTACTTTTTATATAATAAATCATAAACTATTACTCTAATGTGCAGGTTGGACAATCAGATTTTAACTGGCTTTGGTTGAGATACCCGAAGTACAGATTGGAGGACTCACAGCTTTATTTACACACGCACAAATACCACACTACAATTAGAGACATAGAATATCTAACACATTTAAATTCAGATAATTATAGATATGTGGATGGACTCCCCTTCTAAGCCGAAAAGCCGATACTCGACTAAGGGCAAGGTGAGCAAAATATTCTTCCTCTCAGGGTGAGAGTCTGTAGACCAACTGAATATTTCTCCTGAATGTCACAGTAGACGCTCCTCCTAGTGCGTAAGAGGAAACATAGTTACAGTAGTGATTTATGTGTTGTGTCCACGCTAGAATGAGAGTTTCGAGCATTAGACTGGCCCTGGTCCAATGTGCTATGTGTTATATCGTCTAAGAGTTTGCTATGTGTGTCATAAGTTGATTGTATAGAACAGATACTTTAAAAATAAATATACTTAGTGAAGATTGACAATCTCATAAAATAAAATACACATGGCATCATTATATCCCTTAAATTTCTTACTAAAAGGTTGTAAACTCTACTCCCTACCTTAAATAAAACCCAAACCAAAATATTATATAACTAAAAATATTTTCATTGATTATAAAAATTCATTTTTTTTCTTTTTCCCTTTATATGTTTTGACGACAATATATACATTTTTCGGGGAAACATTCCGAAATAATTCATCTACATGTCTTCATATTCATCTACTTCATCTTCTCAAGAGCCTAAGCCAAGAACTTTCCGTGTTTCTAAGAGATGACTTCCCTTGTACCATGATATGAAAAAGATTGGACAGTTGTTTCTAATGATAAATCGGCGCCTACCTCTCGCAGGGGTTTCGTAGGAGAATTTTGAGATGAATAAAATAAGAGCGCATACATCACTGTGTGGGTGAGCAGTGTGATATTTCGAGATATTTGTGTTTTATCTCTTGAGAGTGATGGATGGAAACATTCTTTTACTTTCGAAAACCTATTTGGTAAAAAAATGAAAATCTTTTATTATAGGAAACTGCCATTTGGAGTATGAAAAAGCTATTGTTAAAAACTGTGCGTGTGTCCAATTTTTTACTGAAACATTTTAATAAATAAAATTTTAAATATATTAAATTATAAAATAAATTATTATTTATTATAAATTTATACTATAGAATATATAAGATATATTCTTTAATTATTATTATATTATAGTATTATTATTATATTTGTCTATTTGTATTATAATTGAAATATTTAAAATTATTTAAATTATTAACATGTAATAATTTAAAAGAGTCGTTTTAATTTATAAGCTATGCTTCTTTTGATGAAAATCCTCACTTATAATTTAAAACTGAAGATTGGCATTTTAATTTTACATAATACGTCATAAACTAATACTGTAGTGTGCAGGTTGAATAACTAGATTGTAACAGATTATGTGTGGGTCGATATATTTGAAACAGTAGTTTGGGATATCACAGATTTTTGACATATGCACAAACACCGCACATATACAATTAGAGATATACAATATTTAACACATTTAAAGATATAATTATAGATTCGTGTAATGACCCCCTTTCTAAGTCGAAATCCCGATACTCGGCTAAGCATAAGGTGCGTAAAGCATACTTCCTCTACGGATGAGATTCTGTATACCAACCGACAATTTCTCCTGAATGCCACAGTAGGCGCTCCTGCCAGTGCGTAAGAGGAAACATGATTACAGTATGTTGTGGTTCAGCTGTTGTGTCCACGTTAGAACGACAGATTTCGAGGGTTAGATTAGACCTGGTCCAATGTGCTACATGTATCATTTATGAGTTTGCTAGGGTATTGTAAGATGAGTGTACTGTACAAGTGAGAAAATAAATATACTTAGTGGAGATTGGCAATATTACTGACTAAAGACAATAAAACAAACATGGTATCATTATCCATTAAAGTCATTTTAAAAGCTATATTCTCTATTTCCTGCCTTAAATAAAACCCAAACCAAAATGTTATATAACTATAAATATTTCCATTGTTTATAAGAATTCCTTTTTTTTTCTTTTTCACTTCATATGTTTTGACGATAATATACTCATTTTTGGGGAAAAATTCCGAAAGAATTTATCTACATGAGTTCATATTCATCTACATCATCTTCTCAAGAGCCCAAGAAAAGAACTTTCCGTGTTTCTAAGAGATTACTTCCCTTGTACCATGATATGAAAAAGATTGGACAGTTGTTTCTAATGATAAATCGGCGCCTACCTCTCGCAGGGGTTTCGTAGGAGAATTTTGAGATGAATAAAATAAGAGCGCATACATCCCTGTGTGGGCGAGCAGTGTGATATTTCGAGATCTTTGTGTTTTATCTTTTGAGAGTGATGGATGGCAACATTCTTTTACTTTCGAGAACACATTTGGTACAAAAAATGAAAATCTTTTGTTATAAGAAACTTCCATTTGGAGTATAAAAACGCTATTGTTAAAAACTCTTTCCCTGTCCAATTTTTACTGAAAAAAAAATTTAAACAAATGAAAAATTTTAAATATTTAAATGAATAATAAGTAATAATTTAAACGAGATGTTTTAATTTATATGCTAAGCTTCTTTTAAGGAAAATCTTCATTAATAACTTAAAACTGTTGTATCAAACAATCCCTATGTCTTTATTGGAACTCAATCCATAAAAATTTGGCCATTTACCATAGAAATAAAAACAGCATATAAACAAATCAAAATTAGTAAGACAATTTTATAGTAAAAACATTCCATAAATAAAATAGGCGCAGCTATGGCTTACCATGTAAATCGTAATTGGTTGGAGGAAGAGTTTATTAGTAAGACAATTGTATAGCAAAGTTTTAAATGTGAATCATCATGCTATAACCAAAGGTGGTGAACTCGTGTCTGGAATTGGCATTTTGGAATGAGTCGCATTTTTAACCCGACTTTTAACTACGACTCCTGACTCTTTTACAAAAATAAGTTTTATGTTTACGAAAAGTCACAGAATTAATATTAAAATTAAATATTAAGGATAAAATTCAACTATATCATTTAGTAATACCACCAGTAGCTAAGACAGTTATGTAACATACCAAGTACATGTTGTCATATTCTCAGCACTAAAAATTATTTAAAAAAAACTATATTGGAAATCAGTGAAAGGAGATCTTATAGAAACTATTCTATCAATAAGAAGAATCATTATTTAATGTATTACATATATAACATGTTTGTGCTTAAAATGTACAAATTTCTTTAGTTGTCTTCAACTGTTGATGCTACTTATGGTTTTTTTTGGAACTCAATCCATACCAATTTGGCCACTTACCATAGAAATAAAAAAAACATAAAAACGAATCAAAATTAAAAAGGGAAAATACCAAACATTCATAACAAAAACGACCCAAAGGTGTTAAAAGCTGTTAAAACAAGTTAAGTTTTCTAAGGATAAAAATTTAAAATGCTAGAAGCACCCTAATAAAGGTCCGTGTGATCAGGACTAGTTTTCTCTGGCCGTCCAGTTAATAATACACAAATCATCATTATTTTGTAAGCTGAGGATCCAGACCCGTGTAAACAAGCATATGTGCCTTATTCATTTTCTCCGTGATACATAAAACGCATACATCAGAGTTCACAATCCCTATTTTGGCCAGATGTTCGGCCAGACAATCGTGTCCAGTTCTTTATCTATAATTGACAACAGCATCTTTGCAAAATGTTGCACTCAATTTTTTCCAGCCATCTCCGATTGTCTCTCAGAAATTTCCTTTGTTTTTAGATAATAATTCACTAATATACAATGACTTAATTTTGTCCCGTATAGTTTTCCTAAAACAGTCAAGAGGAATATGACACTGTCCAGGAATTTCTGTTCCTTTTTCCATAAGATCAGCTCTTTCGTTTCTATAAATTTCAGCATGAATCATGGAAGTATTTACCATTTTCATTAAGGAACTTAAAACTAAAAATGTACATTTAATTTTTATATAATAAATAATAACCTAATACTTAAATATCTGAAAGACGCTTGCTTTATTTTGAAACGTTTGTTTGCGAGTTTTTTCTTGAAGGGAAGGTTAATTTTCCTCTCAAACAATGTTAAGAAACGTTGTTAAAGTATGTTAGTGATGTAATTTATCAAATTCGAAAACTAAGAAGTTTTATTTACCATAAAATAAAATTCCAGCAATGAAAAAAAGTATTTTTATGTGTAAAATTATTTTTAGTCGTTGAATAGAGAGATGCATTTCTTAACTACTTAGTTGGTGCATACGATAACACTATTTAATTAATAAATATTTATAATCCAATGAACTATTTAGTTCATAATATTTATTAGTTTTATAATATTTATTATAAAATTTCCACTGTAGTTTTATGGTACTATAACAAATAAAAAGTATAGTTAATATAAAAAATATTCCAAATTAATTATAAGAATGGAATTCAATTTCAAATAATATATTTAAACTGAAATTAGACATATTACTATGAAACAAATAGTGCTATTTGGAAAAATACGAATTTTAAAATTATAATAGAAGAAACACATTAACACATAATTATTTCCTAAACATAAATTTCATGAAAAGGTTATATTAATTAATTACTTCCTAATAATAAGGTTTTAAACTTTTGTAGTTTTGTTACATTTAACAAAGATCTATTAGCTTTCGTAACACAATCTTAATTAAACTCATGTTTGTGAAAATTGCAACACCATGAAGGACTTACGCGAGTGAGCTGAAATTTTCAGGAAATGCCAATTAGCGCATGATATGCAAATGATTAGAATTTCAAATCCGTAGCGCATGCGTATGCTGAGCGGCGCCCTCTGAACGGCGGATTTATCCGAATAAATAGACGGCTGTAGCGAGGCGTGTATGGTTATCGGTGGTTATCTGCTAATGGTAAACGTTAGCTCAATCGTTACTTATGCCTCTTCGATGGAAGAGAGCGAGATTTGAACAACTTACAGAGTTTGAACGGGGGAGAATCATCGGCCTTCGTGAAGCTGGATTGTCTTATCGTGTAGTAGCCGCTCGTGTGCAGCGTAACAGCAGCACAGTGATGCGTCTTTGGAAGCAGTGGACGGACGAGTGTCGGACAACTCGGAAATCCGGGAGTGGACCCCAAAGTGTGACGTCAGCTCGCGATGATAGACACCTTGTCCGCATTTAATCATTTATTTGCACCACTACCACTAAACTGTGTATTAAATTTCATTCAATTATGACGAGTCCTTCATGGTGTTGCAATTTTCACAAACATGAGTTTATTTTTGTGTGATGTTTAAAAAGTAAAAAAATGAAAGATGTTAAATAAGTTCCAATATTAGCAAACACAGTAAAATATGAATAATTACCAACACAAACTTTTACGTTAAAACTGCTGCTAAAAATATCAGGCTTTTTAATGTTCGCATACGATTCAACTCCCTCTAAATCCAAACTCTTAACTTCTTTATAACAACTGCAGGTTTCCCAAATTAAATGCAAAGAAACATTTCACAACTTTTCTCCCTTAAGGGACCCAAACTTCACATTAAAGATCTTTCACCATAAAAAAACCTCTTTTTTTTTTCTCATGTAAATAAAATACTAAGCGTTGCAGTCTTAACCATATACAGTAAGTCGTACTTTTAAATTCATTCAGTTCTCAGGGGTAACATTAAGTGAAAGTTTATAGTAGTAAGTGAGACTTCTCCAGTGAGAATCTGGCTAGTGGTCTCTGAGGTCTGATTACAGGAGGTCGTGGTCGGAACAGAAATCAGATAGTAAGACAAATGTTGGAGAAAGCAGATGATAAAAGTTTAAGATGAGGAAGAAAAAGTAAATAAACTTATTTTTTTTTCCTTTTTGCAAAAGAAAAAAATAAATTAAATTATTGATTTCTTTACAAAAGAAATGTTTTTTCATTATAATGGTTTCGTGTTTTATAATAATGCTTTAAAAAAATTACTACTAGGCCATAAGTTATTTACTATTTTATTCCACGATGTTTTAACAGTAAGATAATGACCATAGATAATGAAGAAAACGGTAAATAAACTTTCTTTTTTTTTTACAAAAAGGAAAAACACTAATTTTTTTTACAATATATAATGAATTTTGTGTTCCATATAATATGTCCTGAAGCTACTTCTAGACCACAATTATCTTTTCTTTTTTATTCAATGATGTTATACCGGTAAGATAACGGCATACACATATATATATATATATATTGTTTGTAAATAAAAATTAAAGTGTTCCTATGAACCGGAAAGTGGCCCTCGTCTTGAAGCCGTTATAAGTCTATTATAGACCGAGACGCTGCAGCAGAAAAATAATAATTATTTGGAAAATTAATATTATAAAGCAGGAAATATAAGAAATTCTTTCAATTAATTACAAAATACAGTTCCATTTCAAATAATGTAAATTAAAAATGAATTTAGAAATGTCACTACCCAACAAATAGTGTTATTTAAAAAAAAAAAAAAAAAAAAAAAAAAAAAAAAACGTAAATTTTCAATTTCAAAAAAAAAACATATTAATTACTGAGATTAAATTGCATGATATTTTTTTTAAATTTTATGGTCTTGCATTAATTTCAACTATGCTGTAATAGCATTCATAACATAATATGAATATGAATTAAAAAAGATGTTTAAAGGGAAATGTTAAATGCACAGTACAAAAATAATTATCAGCACTTTTACGTTAAAAACTGCTGCTAAAATAATTATCAACACAGACTTTACGTGCTAAAAACTGAGCACTGCTAAAAATAACGGAGGCTTTTTAATCCTAATATCAGGCACTCATACGATGCAACTGCCCCTGAATCAAGCTCAAAGTCTCTTTATAACGACTGCAGGTTTCCCAAATTAAATGCAAAAGAAACATTTAACAACTTTTCTCCCTTAAGGGACCTAAAGTTCACATTAAAGAGCTTTCACCATAAAAAACCCTTTTTTTTTTTCTCATGTAAATAAAATACTAAGCGTTGCAGGCTTAACCGTATACAGTAAGACGTAGCTTTAAATTCATTCCAGTTCTGGCGGGTAACATTAAGTGAAAGTTTATAGTAGTAAGTGAGAGGTTCTCCAGTAAGAATCTGGATAGTGGTCTCTGAGGTCTGATTATGGAGGTCGTGGTGAAAACTGAAATCATATGGTAAGACAAAATGTTGGGGAAAACTGGTGATAAGAGTTTCAGATGACGAAGAAAAAAGTAAATAAACCTATTTTTCTTTTTCAAAAAAGAAATAAAAAGTACTGATTTCTTTACAAAATAAAGGATTTCTTTTATTTTTATTGAATTTAGTGTTCCGTATATGTCCCAAAATTACTTCTAGATCATAATTTCTTTACTATCTTATTCCACGATGTTTTACCAGTAGGATAATGACTATAGATAATGAAGAAAAATGGTAAAGTGTTTGTTTTCACAAAAAGGAGAAATACTAGTTTCTTTACAATTTATAACGAATTTTATGTTCCATACAATATGTCCTGAAACTACTTCTAGACCATAAGTGTTTTACTATTTTATTCCACGATGTTTTACAAGTAAGATACTGACCATAGATAATAGAGAGTTTTTGCATACCGTATTTTGGACGACCGTTAGCTTTTTCTCCCTATCGCGCATGCTCATAGGAAACATTATTACATATATGCATGCGCATTTTCCTATGGGCATGTGCGCTAGAGACAAAAAGCTAACGGACGTCCAAAATACGGTATGCAAAAACTCTCTAATGAAGAAAATGGCAAAGGAAGTTTTTTACAAAAAGGAAAAATACTAGTTTCTTTACAATTTATAACGAATTTTATGTTCCATACAATATGTCCTTAAAATACTTCTAGATCATAAGTGTTTTACTATTTTATTTTATTCCACGATGTTTTACAAGTAAGATACTGACCATAGATAATGAAGAAATGGTAAAGGAAGTTTTGACAAAAAGGAAAATACTAGTTTCCTTACAATTTATAACGAATTTTATGTTCTGTAAAATATGTCCTTAAAACACTTCTAGACCATAAATGTTTTACTATTTTATTCCAATATGTTTTACCAGTAAGATACTGACCATAGATAATGAAGGAAATGGTAAAGGAAGTTTTTAAAAAAAAGGAAAAATACTAGTTTCTTTACAATTTATAACGAATTTTATGTTCCATAAAATATGTCCTGAAACTACTTCTAGACCATAAGTGTTTTACTATTTTATTCCACGATGTTTTACAAGTAAGATACTGACCATAGATAATGAAGAAAATTGTAAAGGAAGTATTTGACAAAAAGGAAAAATACTAATTTCTTTACAATTTACAATTAATTTCGTGTTGAATTTAATATTTCCCAAAATTACTTCTAGATCATAGGTTGTTATTTACCAGCTATGTAATGATCTTAGATAATGAAGAAAAATAATAAGATATTTTTTTTTTCTTTCATAGAAAGACAAGTATTGATTTCTTTACATTTTAATTTATATAGAATTTTGTGTTCTATATAACACGCCCGAAATTAATTCTACACCACTACTTAGAATTTTATTCCACGATGTTTTAACTTTAAGATAATGACTATAGCAGAAAGGTAAAAACTTTAATTTTTCTTTTACAAAAACGAAATATACTAATTTCTTTACAATAGAAAGGACATTTTAATTTATAATGAATTTCGGGAGCCAATGGCCATACCATGCTGAATATACCGGATCTCGTTAGATCACCGAAGCCAAGCATCATTGGGCGTGGTCACATTGGGCGTGGGTGACCACCTGGGAACACCGCGTGCCGTTGGCATTCACAAATTTGGGACCTGAATGGCCGAGTGTCTGGCGCTCGGTGCGACAGGTTTCAAGTTCGATTCCCTGCGGTGCCATGGATGTTTGTAGTGGTTCGGAATCCACTTTAAGCCGTAGGTCCCGGTCACCTATGACTGTAAGAGCGTCACGGAGCCAAAGTCAGACTTCTACCTACGGGTACTCCATCACAACAGAAGCTGTTTCCTTCCCCTTCAATTATGAGTACGTATGGGCTCGTGGGCTTGGTCAGCCAAGTGGTATGCCATATGTCTCGAAAATACTACTGGACCATAGTTTATTAACCAGTAACATAATGGCCTTAGATGATGAAGAAAAATTTAAAGATTTTTTTCCTTTTACAAATGGAAAAATAAAATTATTTTATCAATCTGATTTACCTCCGTGACGCTGACTTTTTACGAGGCAGAGTTGTCAGCGCTACACCAAATCTTTACAGCCATATTAGACAGGGACCTATGGTTTAAAGTGGATTCCGAACACAGCAAACATATATTGCCCCTATGAGGGATTCGAACCCGAAACATGTGGTGCTGAATGTTATAATGCTAGTGACTCGGCTATCAGGCCAAAATAATTTATATAAAAATTTTTACTAAAATTTTAATTAATATTAATACAATATTTTGAAAGATATATAATGCACGATTTTTTACCCAAAAAATATCTTATTTTCTATTTTTTAGAATCAAATTTTATTTTATTTTTTAATTATTTTATTTTCTAATTCTTTTAACGTATTCAAATAGGTGGTATAACATTTTTTTTCTTTTTTAATTTTGATATTTTAATTATTTTGTGCTTGCTATTTTTATTTCATTTCCTATCCTAGTTATTTGAAACATTCTATCTGCTCAAGCAAAATAAATATTACTATGTTTAATAAAAGTTTTTAATAAATATATTTTTTTATTTTTCCATTTATTAAAATGTTTTTTGATAAAGTTTCATTCCTGAAAATAAATAAAGTAAAATATCCAAATACTGCAATATTTTTAATTCAATTTCTTTTACGAAATAGTATCGTTAAATTATTTCCTTAATTTCAACGAACCTGTATTTCAATTGAGCATATGGCAACATTTAAGCAAGTAAATCGAAATAAACTTTATCTTCCTTTATCTTCCATAATAAAATATCTTGGTTGGTCAAGCCCACAAGCCCATACGGACTCATGATTTAAAAAAATAATAATAATTCATATCAGAATATTAAAAATTTTCAACAATGGAAACTTGATTATTCAGGTTTTGCCAACGGCACGCGGTGCTCCCAGGTGGTCACCCACCCAATACATTATGTCTTTAACGAGAAGTATATTCAGCATGGTACGGCCGTTCATCATCTTCATTTCAATTTAAGAATTTCTAAATAGCATTTCCAGAAAAAAAAATATATATTTTAACATTTGAATCGGAGGAATTCTTCTTCCACTTAATTTAATTTCAAGAATAGAATTTCGACGAAGTTAATGAGATTGAAAAATGCTACAAGGAATGTTATTCTAATGTACTTATAATTTTTTTTTTTTTTTTTAATTTTGGATTTCTTCAATATTTTAACAGAATTTTTGTTTAGAATCGAAAGAACTCCAAACATTTTTACTTCTAGTGGATTAAATATTATTTAATTAATTAATTAATTATTATTCATAATTATTATTTAATTAAATATTATTTTATTATTTTAATTATATAATTCAATAAACATAATTTAACGAAATTTATAAATTTTAATTTTCATTATTTATTAAAAATTCCATTTTGATATTAATGTAAAATGCTCTTTAAAAAATAAAATTAATAAATAAATAACAATTTTTACTTAACACATCATAGTACGAATCTGTTGACAATTTGCAATTATATGGGACGACAGAAATAATTAATGCAATTTAAATTAATTAATCTCAATCATTTATAAAGTTTTTTTTTTTTACTGAAATGAAAATTATTCGCAAATAATAATATATTAATATTTTTTTTTTATTTGAGATATAACCCTCTATAAACATTATGATTTACAACAATTTCTGTTTATTGTATTTTATTTATATACATTTACATGAATCGTTTTCAATAAAATGATAATCGTTTTCAATAAAATGATAATCGTTTTCTATAAAATGATAATCTTTTTCAATAAAATGATAATCGTTTTCAATAAAATGATAATCGTTTTTCAATAAAATGATAATCGTTTTCAATAAAATGATAATCGTTTTCAATAAAAAAATGATAAAATGATAATCGTTTTCAATAAAATGATAATCGTTTTCAATAAAATGATAATCGTTTTCAATAAAATGATAATCGTTTTCAATAAAATGATAATCGTTTTCTATAAAATGATAATCAATAAAATGATAATTTTTCAATAAAATGATAATCGTTTTCAATAAAATGATAATCGTTTTCAATAAAATGATAATCGTTTTCAATAAAATGATAATCGTTTTCTGATATTCGTTTTCTATAAAATGATAAAAATGATAATATTTTTCAATAAAATGATAATCGTTTTCAATAAAATGATAATCGTTTTCTACAAAATGATAATCGTTTTCTATAAAATGATAATCGTTTTCAATAAAATGATAATCGTTTTCAATAAATGAAATGATAGTTTTCAAAAATAAAGCACAAGTATTTTTTCCTTAATATTTTTGTTTCACTAGAATTTCATTATTTTTAAATAACAGTATATTAATATTGTTATTATATATTTTTCTCATTCAGATATAATTCTCTAGTTTAAACATTATGATTTGCAACAATTACTGTTTATTGTTTTTTTAACTTTATGCATTTACATGAATCATTTTCAATGAATACAATGATAGTTTTCAAACATTAAACCGCAAGTATATTTTACTTTAATATTTTTTACTCACTAGAGTTTTATTCTTTAATTTAGAATCTGCATTTATACGTAAATAATCTTCAGTGCGTGTTATATTTTTTTTTTCTTTTTGATATTGTAACTATTTTGTTTTTTTTATTTTATTAGCAGTATCCTGTTTATATGAAACATTCTATCTAACTCAAATAGAATAAATACTACTATGTCTGATAAAGGTTTTTAATAAAAGTATTTATTTATTTAATTATTTTTAAGTTAATTAAAATGTTTGTCGACAAAATTTCATTCATAAAAATAAATAAAGTAAAATATCCAACTACTGCAATATTTTAATTCAATTTCTGTTACGAAATAGAATCGTTAAATTATCTTCTTAATTTAAACGAACCTGTATTTCAATTGAGCATATGGCGACATTTAAGCAAGTAAATCGAAATAAACTTTATCTTCCATAAGAATATCTGTCTTCTTAAAAAAATAATAATAATTCATATCAGAATATTAAAAAATTTTCTTACAATGGAAACTTGATTATATTTCTCGCATACATTATGTCTTTAGTTCATCATCTTCATTTCAATTTAAAAATTTCTAAATAGCACTTCCAGGAAAAAAAATTTATTTTAACATCTGAATTGAAAGAATTCTTCTACTACCTAATTTAATTTCAAGAAGAGAATTTCGACGAAGTTAATGAGATTGAAAAATGCTACAAGGAATATTATTCTAATTTACTTTTTTAATTTGGGAGTTCTTCAATATTTTAACAGAATATCTTTTAGAATCAAACCAACTCCAAACATTTTTACTAAGTGAAAAAAAAATATTTTTGTAAAAAAAAAATCTAATTTAATTTAGTTAATTCAAGAATTTTAAATTAAAAAGTAAATTTAAAATGAATTTTTACTTGGAGTTTATTAACATAAAGGTTGAGATTTGGTTTATCAAAATATTGAGAAAGGTTTATCAAAATATTATTTTATTTTTTTAATTATATAATTGAATAAAAATAATTCAACGAAATTTGGGAATTGTAATTTTCAGTATTTATTATAAATTTTATTTTCATATAAATGTAAAATGTTCTTTAAAGGCATAAATAAAAAAATAAATAAACACACTTTTAACTCATCATGATATAAATCTGTTGAAAATTTACTATTTGATCGGGATTCAGAAATAATTAATGCAATGTAGGATTAAATCTAGCCAACGGCCGTACCATGATGAATATACCGGTTCTCGTTAGAACACCGAAGTCAAGCATGATTGGGCGCGGTCAGTACTTGGGAGGGTGACCACCTGGGAACACCGCATGCCGTTGGCAAATTTGGGACCTGAATGGCCGAGTGTCTAGCGCTCTGGTGCTCGGTGCCACAGGTTTCGGGTTCGAATCCCGGCGGTGCCATGGATGTTTGTAGTGGTTCGGAATCCACTTTAAGCTGTAGGTCCCAGTCTCCTATGACTGTAAGAACGTCACGGAGCAAAAGTCAGGCTTCTACCTACGGGTGCTCCATCACAACAGAAGCTGCTTCCTTCCCCTTCAATCATGAGCACGTAAAGGGCTCGTGGGCTTGGCCAGCCAAGTGGGATAAGAAACAACAACAACAAGGATTAAAATCCCCTCAAACAATTATAATGTTCCTTTACTGAAATTAAAATCATTTGCAAATAACAATATTAATATATTGTTGTTATGTATTTTTTTATTGAGAAAAAAACCTCCTAGTCTAACATTATAATTCGCAACAACTGCTGTTTATTGTTTTTTTAACTATATTTATTTACATGAAACGTTTTCAATAAAATCTTAATCATTTTCAATACATGACATGACAGTTTTCAAACGCAAGTATATTTTTTTAAAAATATTTTTGAGTCTCTATAGCTTTATTCTTAATTTAGAATCTGCTTTTATACGTAAATAATCTTCAGGGCGTGTTATAATATTTTTTTTTCTTTTTCATATTTTAATTATTTTGTGCTTGATATTTTTATTTCGTTATTATTTAACTGATTATTTGAAACATTCTATTTAACACAAATAGAATAAATGCATTTACATGAAACGTTTTCATTCCCCCTGTCTGATCAAAGGTTTTTATAAAATTGTTCATTTATTTAATTATTTTTTGGGTTTATTAAAATGTTTGTCGATAAAGTTTCATTTCTAAAAATAAATAAAGTAAAATATCCAATTACTGAAATATTTTTAATTCAATTTCTGTTACGAAATAGTATCGTTAAATTATCTCCTTAATTTCAAACGAACCTGTATTTCAATTGAGCATATGGCAACATTTAAGCAAGTAAATCGAAATAAACTTTATCTTCCATAAAAATATCAATCTTCTAAAAAAAAAATAATAATTCATATCAGAATATTAAAAATTTTCTTACAATGAAAACTTGATTATATTTCTGGAATACATTATGTCTTTAGTTCATCATCTTCATTTCAATTTAAAAATTTCTAAATAGCATTTCGAAAAAAAAAATGTATTTTAACATCTGAATTGAAAGAATTCTTCTACTACCTAATTTAATTTCAAGAAGAGAATTCCAACGAAGTTAATGAGATTGATAAATGCTACAAGGGATGTTATTCTAATGTACTTTTACAATATTTTCTATATATATGTTTTATAGATATTTTATATATATATGTTTCAATATTTTATATATAGGTTTCAATATTTTAACAAAATTTCTTTTAGAATCGAACCAACACCAAACATTTTCTATGCGTTAAAAAAATGTTGTAAAAAAATCTAATTTAATTTAGTTAATTCAAGAATTTCAATTTAAAACCTAAATTTCAAATGAAATTTTACTTTAAGTGAATTAACATAAAGGTTGAAATGTTATATCAAAAATATTATTTTATTATTGTAATTAGAAAATTGAATAAAAATAATTCAACGAAATTTATAAATTTTAATTTTTAGTATTTATTATAAATTCCATTTTTATATTAATGTAAATTTTTCATTGAAAAAAAATAATAAATAAACTTTAAAATAAACGCATTTTACTTGACACATAATAGTGTGAATATGTTTAAAATTTACTAATACACTGAAGTGACAAAAGTCATGGGATAGCAATATGCAAATTTTCAGATGGTAGTAGCATCGCGTAGAACAGGTATAAATGCGCAGTGCTTTTGCAAACTTTCATTTCTGTTAAAAAGTTATTCATGTGAATAAGGTTTTGATATGATGATGACCGCACGACGGGAATTTTAAACATTATGATTTGAACGCGGAATGTTATTTGGAGCTAGACGCATGGGTCATGCCATTTCGGAAATCGTTAATAGTTTTCTATAAATTCAACATTCCCAGATCCACTTTGTCAATATTTTGCCGAGAGTATGAAATTTCAGGCATAACATCTCACCATGGACAATAAGTGGTCGACCGCCTTTTCTATAACGACCGAGACCGGCGACGTCTGGAAAGTGTCGTAAATTTAGCATGACAAGCAACACTGCGTCAAATAACCTTGTCAGAAAGTTTTTCAATAAAAATATTTACAAGGGACTTGTCTGTTAAAACTGTGCGGAGAAATTTGGCTTTTCTTGAGCTATTCCAGCAGAAGACCGACTCGAAATTTTTTTTACTGACAGAACGACATCGCTTGCAGCTTTTTCTTTAAAAACGTGAGCATATCGGTTGGTCACTAGATGAATGGAAAACCGTGGCCTGGTCCGATGAGTCATGATTTCAGTTTAAAAAAGCTGATGGTAGATTTCGAGTGTGGCGCAGACCCCACGAAGCCCTGGGCCCCAAACTGTCAGCAAGGCACTGTTCAAGCTGGTGGTGGCTCCGTAATGGTGTGGGCTGTTTTTTCATGGCATGGACTTGGTCCTCTGGTGCGACTGGACCGCACATTGACTGGAAATGCTTATGTTCAGCTACTGGCAGATCACTTGCAGCCATTAATGGACTTCATGTACCCAAACAACGATGGGATTTTTATGGATGACAATGTGCCATGTCACCGGGCCACAACTGTTCGCGATTGGTTTGAAGAACATTCTGGACAATTCCAACGAATGATCTGGCCACCTAGATCGCCCGACATGAATCCCATCGAGCATTTATGGGACATCATCGAGAGGTCTATTCGTGCCCAAAATCCTGCACCATCAACGCTTTCACAATTATGGACGTCTATCGAGACAGCATGGCTCAATATTCCTGCAGAAGACTTCCAACGACTTGTTGAGTCCATGCCACGTCGAGTTGCTGCACTTCGCCGAGCGAAAGGAGGGCCGACACGATATTAAGAGGTATCCCATGACTTTTGTCACTTCAGTGTATATGGACTACGGGAATAATTAATGCAATGTAGGATTAAATAACCTCAATTAATTATAATGTTTGTATATTGAAATCAAAATTTTTGCAAATAATATTATATTAATATTATTATCATTTTTTATTGTGATATAACCCTCAGTTTAAACATTATGATTTGCAACAATTGTTGTTTATTGTTTTTTAAACTATATGCATCTACATCAAACGTTTTAAATAAAGTGATATTCGATTTCAATAAAATGGCAATTGTTTCCAATAAAGTGATAATCGTTTTCAATAAATGAGATGATAACTGTTATATATTTATTTAATATTTTTGGCTCAATAGAGCTATATTATTAATTGTATTTCTAAATTAACGAAGATTATAAAATAATCATCAAATTTTAGCATTTTTATATATGTAGATATCAACCTAAAATATATTAAAAATTTTATTTTATTTTGTTAATTCAACAATTTTAATTTAAAAACTAAATTTAACTGCTTTTATAACTAAATTTAACTGGTTTTTTTTTTAATTTTATGCATTTACATGAACCGTTTTCAATAAATTGATACTCGTTTTCAATAAATAAAATTATAGTTTTCAAAAATAAAAAATATACTTTGCTTTAATATTTTTCTCTCAATAGAGCTTTATTATTTGCAAATAACAGTATATTAATATTGTTCTTCTATTTTTTTTTATTGAGAACTAACCCTCTAGCTTATACAACAGTTGTTTATTGTTTTTTGAAATTGTAAAATAAAGGTTGAAGTGCTTCTTCAAAAATATTATTTTAATTTACTTTACAAAAGAAAAAAAAATCTTAGAAAATATTTTTTTATTTTATTTTAATTATACATTTACATGAATCGTTTTCAATAAAGTAAGCAACAAATAAATTATCGTTTTCAAAGATAAAATACAATTAATTTTTCCCTTTAATAATTTTGACTCACTAGAGCTTTATTATTTGCAAATAATAGTACATTAATATTGTTCTTCTATTTTTTTTTTGTTGAGAAATAACCCTCTAGCTTATACAACAGTTGTTTATTGTTTTTTGAAATTGTAAAATAAAGGTTGAAGTGCTTCTTCAAAAATATTATTTTAATTTACTTTACAAAAGAAAAAAAAATCTTAGAAAATATTTTTTATTTATTTTAATTATACATTTACATGAATCGTTTTCAATAAAGTAAGCAACAAATAAATTATCGTTTTCAAAAATAAAATACAATTAATTTTTCCCTTTAATAATTTTGACTCACTAGAGCTTTATTATTTGCAAATAACAGTATATTAATACTGTACTTCTATTTTTTTTATTGAGAAATAACCCTCTACCTTATACAATAGTTGTTTATTGTTTTTTGAAATTGTAAAATAAAGGTTGAAGTGCTTTTTCAAAAATATTATTTTAGTTTACTTTACAAAAGAAAAAAAAATCTTAGAAGATATTTTTATTTTATTTTAATTATACATTTACATGAATCGTTTTCAATAAAGTAAGCAACAAATAAATTATCGTTTTCAAAAATAAAATACAATTAATTTTTCCCTTTAATAATTTTGACTCACTAGAGCTTTATTATTTGCAAATAACAATATATTATTAATTAATGTATAATTATTATTATGTTTTTTTTTATTGAGAAATAACCCCCTAGCTTATATATTATGAATTCCAAAAGTTCTTTTTTATTGGTTTGTTAACTATAAAAAATAAAGGCTGAAATGCTTCTTCAGAAATATTATTTTATTATTTCAATTTACTTTACATGAGAAAAAAATTAAGAAAAAAAACCTTTTATTTTAATCATGCCTTTACGTGAATAGTTTTCAATAAAGTCAACAACGAATAAATGATCGTTTTAAAAAATAAAGAACAGTATTTTTTCCTTTAATATTTTTGTCTCACTAGAGCTTTATTATTAATTTTAGGATCTGAATTTCGAGATTAAATACGATTATAAAATATCTTCAAATTTTAGTATTCTTATATTTGTAGATGTCGGCATAAAATTAATTAAAATTTTTAATTTTACTTTAAACCTTCTTTTAATGCAGTAAAAGATAACACTTACCGTTAAGCAGAGGTAAGAATAATTTTTTTTATATTATTGTTCACACATAATTTAAGGATTCATTTTCACTTACCTGAAAGAAAAGAAAACATTTTTTATACAAAGTAAACAATACATTTAATTCAAGTATAGTAATATAAATTTATTCGAAAGAATATCAAAAAGCTGTTAATATCCTTAAAATAAGTAAGTAAATTTCACTTCTAAAAGTTAAAACTATTTTTTAATATACTTTTGTAAAAAATATTATATTTCGAATAAGTTAAAAGCATGTGTCAATGTTTAATATTAAATAGCTGCATATTATAAATTGTTAAGTATTATAAAAAAAAGAAAAATGTATAAAGAAAGATTATCTTAGAAATTTTTCATCAAAATATTTTGATTTTTTGGCGAATAATTGAGGGAGGACTTTTTTTTTTCTAATGAGAAAAAAATTATTTCTTTTTTTTATTACTATTTATATAATTTATAATGATAGGAATTCAAAAAGCAAGTAAAAGAGTAATTTAAACATGTAATTTATAAAAGAAAAGATTGCATTTTATTCAAATATAGTAATATAAATTTATTAAAAAGAATATAAAACAGCTGTTAATATCCTTTACTTAAATAAGTAACTTTTAGTTCAAAAATTTAAAATAATTTTTATATTTTTTTTTGTAAAAAGTATTGTATTTTAATAGGTATTTAATGAAATTAAAAGTATGTGTCAATCATTTATATTAAATAGCTGCATACAATAAAATTGCTAAGTAAGTATTAAAAATGAAAAAGTATAAAGAATGATTATCTAATCTATTTTGAATTTTTGATGAGAAATTGAGGGATGATTTAAAGAAAAAAATGATTTCATTTTTTTATTACGATTTATTTATTTTATATTGATAGGAATTACAAATGTAAATAAAAAGGGGAAAGAATAAAAATTGCACAAAAAAACCATAGTCAGCATTTATGGCCACTGGGTGTTGTTAGTAATTTATAAGTGAGATGATTTGATACATTACGGTCATTAATTATTTATTTTCACTCTGGGCACAAATTATTAAGATTAAATATATTTAATTTTATCTGGTATAATATTTTTATCAAATATTAACCATTTGTTCAAATAATCCAGCAAATCTAAATGTCGAAATATTTCTTTACGATGGTTTCATAAAAATACACCACAAATATCGTTATCATGGCAGCCAAACAATGAAATTAATTTTTCTTATTGCACAATCAATTGCAAAAAAAAAAAGGAAAAAAAATTACGACTTTATATTTTAGACACCATAATTATATCCTATTTTTTAAGTATTTCTTATGAGGTTTCCTCTTTCTTATAGATTGTGTTATTGCAGTCGTATCAGTAATTAAAATTTAATTAATCGTTCTTATCAATTATCATAAATAAAATTAAGAATTTGAAAGCGTTACATCATGTCTGAATAGATTAGAACATCGATGTGAGATCAATCATGAAAAAAATAATTATTCATTGCAACAACAAAAAAAAACTTTATCCAAAATGATAATCATCTTCCTTTTCTATTCCTGGGTAACGCTGAATGCTATGGCATTCTATAAACATGCTTAATCATTAGTGAATAAAATGTTAAAAATCCACAAATAAAAATATTTTATATTATATATGTACTAAATATAATAATTAACTAAATTAAAAATATATATATAAAATGAATGATATATCAGGTGCAATGTACGGTATTCCTTTAAAAAAAACACTTCTTTATTGTATTTAAACTTTTTCTTAATACTTCTGTAGTTTTAAATACAATTTTTTTTCAATTTTTTGGACATTATGAAAAATGCAGGAATATTTGCTATACAGTAAAAATCGCATTATGCATATACACTGAAGTGACAAAAGTCATGGGATAGCAATATGCAAATTTTCAGATGGCAGTAGCATCGCGTAGAACAGGTATAAATGCGCAGTGATTTCATTTCTGTTCAAGTTATTCATGTGAAGAGGTTTTGACGTGATGATGACCGCACAACGGGAATTAACAGACTTTGAATGCGAAATGTTAGTTGGAGCTAGACGCATGGGTCATGCCATTTCGGAAATCGTTTGGGAATTCAACATTCCCAGATCCACTGTGTCAAGAGTGTGCCGAGAGTATGAAATTTCAGGCATAACATCCCACCATGGACAGCGCAGTGGTCGACCGCCTGCACTTAACGACCGAGACCGGCGACGTCTGCAAAGAATCGTAAATTCTAACAGACAAGCAACACTGCGTCAAATAACCGCAGAAATCAATGTGGGACGTACAAGGGACTTGTCTGTTAGAACTGTGCGGAGAAATTTGGCTTTCTTGGGCTATTCCAGCAGAAGACCGACTCGAGTGCCTTTACTGACAGAACGACATCGCTTGCAGCGACTCTCGTGGGCACGTGAGCATATCGGTTGGTCCGTAGATGAACGGAAAACCGTGGCCTGGTCCGATGAGTCACGATTTCAGTTGGTAAGAGCTGATGGTAGGGTTCGAGTGTGGCGCAGACCCCACGAAGCCATGGACCCAAACTGTCAGTAAGGCACTGTTCAAGCTGGTGGTGGTTCCGTAGTGGTGTGGGCTGTTTTTTCATGGCATGGATTTGGTCCTGTGGTGCGACTGGACGGAACATTGACTGGAAATGCTTATGTTCAGCTACTTGGAGATCACTTGCAGCCATTCATGGACTTCGTGTACCCAAACAACGATGGGATTTTTATGAATGACAATGCGCCATGTCACCGGGCCACAACTGTTCGCGATTGGTTTGAAGAACATTCTGGACAATTCCAACGAATGATCTGGCCACCTAGATCGCCCGACATGAATCCCATCGAGCATTTATGGGACATCATCGAGAGGTCTGTTCGTGCCCAAAATCCTGCACCATCAACGCTTTCACAATTATGGACGTCTCTCGAGACAGCATGGCTCAATATTCCTGCAGAAGACTTCCAACGACTTGTTGAGTCCATGCCACGTCGAGTTGCTGCACTTCGCCGGGCGAAAGGAGGACCGACACGATATTAAGAGGTATCCCATGACTTTTGTCACTTCAGTGTATATGTATCATATATGTATAATGTATCATATTACGGATATATTATATGTATATATTACGGATGTATCATATTACGGATAAATATTAATAACAATATTACGCATAATAAAACATACATACATATATATAATATCATTATCGATATATCCCGATAATACCATTGTCTATATAACTATAAAGGTATCATTTTAACAACAAGTTTCGATGTTGTAAATAGACTGGCTTCTATTTATCGTATAGTATTGCTTTTCGTATAGTATACTATTTAGTTTACAAAACATTAAAGCAGACGATCTAAGAAATATATCCAAAATGATAATGATCTTTCTTTTATATATCCCTGGATAACACTGAAAATACTATAAACATGCTGAATCAATAGTGAAATAAAATGTTAAATATCCAGAATTAAAAATATTTTATGAAATTACATATACACTAAACATTATAAAAGAACACCTAAACTAAAAAAAAATAATAATATGAATTAAAAATCAGGTACAATGTACGATATTCCTTTAAAAAAACACTTTTCCATTGTAAATTTTCTAAATACTTACGTAGTTTAAATACAATTTTCTAAATGTTTAGACATCAAGAACAATGCAAGAATATTTGCTGTCCCTTAACAGAAATGTGCGTAAGAAATGGAAAAATGTATTTATACCATTTCCAAAGAATTTTTCAAAAGTTTCGGTGCTAAAGTTTCTTTTAAGAATGAAAAAAAATAATAATAATAATGCAAAACAAAACTGAAATGCAGAAAACGCAGTAAGTCCATCAATTTTAAAATTTCACCTGGCAGTGTGCCATTTTGATTTAGAAAAAGGAGAGCAAATGACAAAAGACTTCGGCTTAAAAGATAAAAATGGTATAATTTAGAAAAAAAATAAATTTTTCACAAAATTCTATAATTTTATTTATCTTTGTCTGTTTTATTATAATTTATTTCGTCAATTACATTACAGTGAGAAAAGGAACTTACCGTATTCGAATTTTATTCATAGAAAAAAGTAATCATATTTCTTTAGAAGAATATTTAGTAATCATCATTTTCAGAACTAGAAATATTAAATAAAGAACGGAGTTTTACTTCTTTGAAGTGTATATAGTATATTTAAAATAATGGTTTTATCAGAAAAGAATATTGTAACAAATGTAATGTATATAGAATTGCTTAATCGAGTCTAAAACTAATATTAAAGTTCGCAGTTAAGCATTAAATTTATTAATTTTTTATTACGAAGAATAGTAATCAATTCCAGAACTTACAAAAAAATGCCTTAATTATCTTTATTTAATGTAGCATTCTAAGAAGACGTCATTTACTAGTCCTCATTGTTATTTGAAAATAATCTAGAATGAATGCAGGAGAAACAAATACTACACCTGTACACATTGGCAAGAGCGTCCCAATTTATCGTTCAAGAGAAATGGTCATTCGGCCTCGAGACTCTCACCTGAGAGAAAGTACAGCAAAACCTGATCTCCCGCTCCTGTTCTCTACTTCCGAGATGAAATATATTTAGCTCATACCGGCGTATTATTAGACCAACAGACTCAGACGCGTACCTGAGTATTGGTTTTTCAGCTTAGAAGTGGAATTATTTCTATAATAATCTATCTTTAAATGTGCTAAATAATACTAATTGTATGTGTGTGTGTGTAAATAAAGCTGCGTGTTCTCAAACCTGTGCTTCAATTTACCCAAGCCAACTACACATAGTTATAATCTTGTAGCCCAACGTGTCTATTTCAAACTTTCTTTTCTTTGGCGACTTACAGTCATACACAAACTTTCTTTTCTTTGGCGACTTACAGTCATACACAAACTTTCTTTTCTTTGGCGACTTACAGTCATACACAAACTTTCTTTTCTTTGGCGACTTACAGTCATACACAAACTTTTCAAAGCTTCCATCTGCAAATACTGAATGTAACTTCACCGCACACCATATACATGTTTATATTGGATGAAATCTATGTAAATGTAAATAAGTACGATTTTTTCAATATTTAGCTTCAATTCTAGATTTATTTTAATACATATGTGTTAATTATCATAAAAAAATAACTAAATTTAAAAAAAAAATAATAATATGAACGATAAATCAGGTACAATGTACAACATTAATTTTTAAAAAACACTTTTCCATTGTAAATTTTTTCATAATACTTTCGTAGTTTTAAATATAATTTTCTAAATTTTTGGAGCATTAAGAAAATGCAGAAATATTTGCAATCCAGTAAGAAAAGCATTGCGCATAACAAAAATGTGCGTAAGAAATGGAAAAAATGTATTTATACCATTTCCAAAGAGTTTTTCAAAAGTTTCTAGTGCTAAAGTTTCTTTTAAGAATGAAAAAAACAATGCAAAACAAAACTGAAGTACAGAAAACGCAGTAAGTCCATCAATTTTAAAATTTCACCTGGCAGTGTGCCATTTTGATTTAGAAAAAGGGGAGCAAATGACAAAAGACTTCGGCTTAAAAGATAAAAATGGCATAATTTAGAAAAATACATTTTTCTCAAAATTTTATAATTTTGTTTATCTTTATCTGCCTTATAATAATTTATTCCGTCAATTACATTATAGCAAGAAAAATGAATATAAATATTTGAATTTTACTTATAAAAAAAAAAAAATGATAAATCACATTTTTTTAGAAGATTATTTAGTAATCATTATTGGTTTTTTATGTCAAATTAACATATGTGTAGGTGAACTGCGATCTTTGTATTTATTCAGTAACATAACATTTGTCGTTATTTACAGTCAGTTCCTTTCTCTATATTTATTTACAAAAAAAATAATACGTCAATAATAAATATATAATGTCATAATCGTCTTAATGTCATATTGATTGCATGCGTCGCATTAAAAGTTAACAGTCATCGTTAATTATTTTCACCCTAGAAAATAAAAAGCAATAATTAATCGGATTAGTTCCGAAATAGTTTCTAATAATTTTGAAATGCAGTGACAAACAGGAAATTCAAAGCACGTAGCAAATTTTCATTCAATTATCCATAGAAACAATTTTCCAATTACGATTGTGAAAAGGAAACCGGACAGCAATTTGCCACCTTTTACATTTCAACGCCCACTTTCCTGTAGAAATCTTAAATAAACATCAAGCGGATACAACATCAATTACTGCAGTTTGTAAGTACACTTTCCAATTGCTGCGATGGAATCATTCTCGATACGCGTTGCTAGCATTCTGAGATATACGAGAATGCTGCATTGTTATGAAATCGTAACTAGCTCGCTTTCGTCTTGTTTTAATTACTTTAAAACATCAGAGATGGAATGTGGGTTAATTATGCAGATGAGAATTACGAATACTGAATTGCCTAATCGAAGCTAAGTCTAATATTAAAATTCGCAGTTATGTATTAAATTTATAGTCTTTTGCACAAAGTAAGGCAATCAATTCAAAAACTTGCAACAAATGCCTTAATTGTAATGTGTCTTTCTTTATGTAATGTTTTAAAAAGGATGTCTTCTACCATTTGTAACAAAACATTTAACTCGTGCTTCTTCTTACACACTGGCAAGAGAGGCACAATCCGAAACTCGGCTAAGTGCAGTGTGCTCGAAATATACTATCTCACCTGGTTATTTTTATAGGCTAACTGCCCATTTCTTCTGAACACCACAGGGGGACGCTCTTGCCAGTATGTAGGAGAGAACATGGTTGCATGAACCATGAAACCATGTTATGATCCATATATTAATGTTTTATCTGAAATTTTTCAAAAATATTGTCTAATAAATATTTTTTAGGTCAAATTAATATATGTAGAGATGAACTGCGCTATTTGAATTTCCGCAGTAACATAGCATTTGAAAACAAAAAAGGAAAAAAAATTAACACATCAAACAAAAAAGGAAAAAAAAAACAATTAAAAATGACATAATATTGGCTTTAAAATTTTGAATTATTTACTGTCAGTTCGTTTCTCTATATTTATTTACGAAATATATATATATATATATGAGTTTTAAATATATAATGTCATAATAATTGATAATGCAATAATAAAAATTAACAGTCATCATTAATTAAATGTTTTAAAAATTAACAAATATTAATAGTCATCATTAATTAAAGGATTTAACTATAGATAATAAAAATTAATCCGATTAATTCCAAAATAATTTCTAATAATTTTGACAAACAGGCAATTCAAAGCAAATACCAAAATTTCATTAAATTATCCATTGAAACAATTTTCAATTAAAATAGTGAAAAGGAAACCGGACAACAATTTGTCACCTTGACATTTTAGCAAACCAGTAACCCATATTCACTTTCCTGTAGAAATCTTAAATAAACATCAGGCGGATACAACATCAATTACTGCAGTTTGTAAGTACATTTTCCAATTGCTACGATGGAATCCTTCTCGATACGCGTTGCTGGCATTGTGAGATATACAAGAATGCTGCATTGTTATTAAATCGTAACTAGCTCGCCTTCGTCTTGTTTTAATTACTTTAAACCATCAGATATGGAATGTGGGTTAATTATGCAGATGAGGATTACAAATACTGAATTGTCTAACCGAGTCTAGGTCTAATGTTAAAATTCCAAGTTATGCATTAAATTAATAATTTTTCATACGAAGTAAGGTAATCAATTTAAAAAGTTTCAGAAGTTGTCTTAATTATCTTCCTTTGTGTAACGTTTTAAAAATATGTCGTCTACTATTTGTAACAAAACATTTAACACGTGCTACCTCCTCCTCCTCCTCCTCCTCCTACTACTACTACTACACCACACCACATCACTATGCCTAGAGCTGAGTTGCTTCTTTACAGTTTGGGAATGATGTGGGTGAGAAGTGTGACTGGGCTCTGTAACGATCTACGGTCTTACGAGACCTTGATGTACAGCTTAAAGTGGATTCTGAACCACTTCAAATATCCATGGCACCGCCGGGATTCGAACCTGATACATGTGCTACCGAGTGCCAGCGCGTTAGCTTATTTCTACACACTGACAAAAGTGGCACAACCCGCAACTCGGGTAAGCGCAGAGTGCTCGAAATATACTTCCTCTCCTGGTAAATGGTATAAGCCATATGAACATTTATTCTGAACGCCACAGGGGAGTGCTCTTACCAGTGTGTATAGTGTAGGAGGAAACACGGTTGCAAATGGTAAAAAATGAAACCAAGTTATGATCCATATTTTAATGTTTTATCTGGAATTTTTCAAAAATATTCTCCAGCAAATTATTTTGAGGTGAAATTAACATATATGAAGGTCAAATACGATCTTTACATTTCTACAGTAACATATTATTTGTCATTTACTTTTTAAACAAAAAAGAAAAAAATGAATAATAATCATTTTCGAAAAAGGACATTATATTGGCTTAAAAATTCTTAGTTATTCATCGTCGGTTCATTTCTCTAATTTTATTAATCCAATCAATTACAAAATAGCTTCTAATAATTTTGACAAACAGGCAATTCAAAGCACGTAGCAAATTCCCATTAAATTATCCATTGAAACAATTTTCAATTAAAATTTAGAAAAGGAAACCGGACAACAATTTGTCACCTTTACATTTCAGCAAACACTGTCCTGTAGAAATCTTAAATAAACATCAAGCGGATACAACATCAATTACTACAGTTTGCACACTTTCCAATAGCTGCGATGGAATCATTCTCGATACGCATTGCTGGCATTGTGAGATATGCGAGAATGCTGCATTGTTATTAAATCGTAACTAGCTCGCCTTCGTCTTGTTTTAATTACTTTAAACCATCAGAGATGGAATGTGGGTTAATTATGCAGATGAGGGTTACGAATATTGAAGTACGTCTCATTATACTTTAACTTAGTGTAGAATATAAGGCAACATATCAACACAAATATTAGTTAAAGTACCTCAAAATAAGTTTTGTTTTATAGTTACTTGAAGATAAATAATTCATAGTTTAAAACAATAACATTCATTTGTTTGGCCTTTGACAATTTAACAGCTGAAGTTGTTTATATTTATTTTCAGCTGTTGTTGTATGTATGTATGTTTTGTCAGCTGTAGGTTTTGTATGTATGTTTTATCAGCTGTTGTTGTTTGTATGTATGTTTTGTCAGCTATAGTCGTTTGTATGTATGTTTTGTCAGCTATAGTCGTTTGTATGTATGTTTTGTCCACTATAGTTGTTTGTATGTATGTTTTGTCAGCGATAGTTGTTTGTATGTATGTATGTTTTATCAGCTTATGTTATTTGTATATATCTTTGTCAGCTATAGTGTTCAGTATGTATGTTTTGTCAGCTGTTGTTGTTTGTATATATTTTCGCTTTGATTTCAAAATACAAATGGTTTTTGGTAATACACACAATCTAGTTTTAACAACAGTATTTTAGTTTTCGAAATAGGCGTTTTAGCAATTTTCTCTAAGTGTTCAATAAAATGGTACAAATGATCAAGCAGATGATGAAACTATGAAAGAACTTTTATATGATTTTGAATCTTTAGATCAACTTTTGTATATTTAAATTTAATATTTTCTATCCATATATATTTAGTTTATTTCTTTTAAATGTTTACGCTTCATAAAATTCTTCTAATTAACAATGTTTTTAATGGTATACAAATTTCTTTATATATATATATATATATATAGAGAGAGAGAGAGAGAGAGAGGGTGAGAGTTATTTAAACTCAAATTAGTTCTATATATTTATCTATAGAAATAAAATGATATTTCAGTTTTAAATATATTGTTTCGCAATTGTGTTAATATCCTAATAAAAAGGTAACAGTCATCATTAATTAAATGTTTTCACTATATATAATACAAATTAATCCGATAATTTCGAAAATAATTTCTAATAATTTTGAAATGTAGTGACAAACAGGAAATTCAAAGCTCTTAGCAAATTTCCATTAAATTATTCGTATAAACCATTTCCAATTAAAATTGGCAACTGGACAATAATTTGTCACCTTTACATTTCAGCAAACTAGTAACCCACATGCACTTTCCTGTAGAAATCTTAAATAAACATCAAGCGGATACAACATCAATTACATTTTGTAGCATTTCCAATTGCTGCGATAGAATCATTCTCGATACGCGTTGCTGGCATTGCGAGATATACGAGAATGCTGCATTGTTATTAAATCGTAACTAGCTCGCCTTCGTCTTGTTTTAATTACTTTAAACCATCCGAGATGGAATGCGGGTTAATTATGCAGATGAGAATTACGAATACTGAAGTACTTTTCATTATACTTTAACTAAGTACAGAATAGAAGCCAACAAACGTATCAACACATATATTAGTTAAAGTACCTCAAAACATATTTTCTTTCATAATTAGTATATGAAGATAAATAATTCATTGTTTAAAATATTAACATTCATTTGTTTGACCTTTTACAATTTAACAGCTGCAGTTTTTTATATTTATTTTCAGATGTTGTCGTGTGTATGCATATTTTTCAGCTGTTGTTGTTAATATCTATTTTAGTTTTGATTTCAAAATACAAATGGTTTTTGATATTATAATAAGCTACGGATGCGGAGTAACCATACCATCATGTTAGACCGGGACCTACGGTTTAAAGTAGATTCCGAAGCACTACAAACATCCATGACACAGCCGGGAGTCGAACCCAAAACCTGTGATACTGAGGCCACTCCGCCATCACGCCCACATATATATATTCATATACATATATAAATATATATCGGTTCCTATATACAGGTTTATTATACTTAAAATCCCAACTTTTAAAATGCTGTAAAAAAAGAAACACTCGTCACAATGAGTTCAAACTCGAACTGAAGATACTTGAAAAAGAGGGAAACAGTACGACATCAAAAAAAGTTTCAAATTGTATTAATAAATGTCGCTGTAAGCGGCATAAAGAAAATGAATTCGGCTGCCAGTGATATCTTGAATCGAAATTACAACATATTTGGCATGAGTTGCACATTAAACCAACTGTAGTGTTCAATGTGCTTAATTGTTTTGTTTTTTTGACTGAAAATGGGACTTGCAAATCATTCAACAGTTGTGACACTGTTAGTGGAAAGTCCATAGATCACGGCAAAGTAATAACAAATTGGATCGGTGGAATTTTTTTTTTGTTGACACACCGCTTCTCTCTTCTTCAAGTATCTTCAGTTCAAATTTGAACTCATTGTGACGAGTGGTTCTTTTTTTACAGTATTTTGGAAGTGGGGCATTAATTATAATTACTCTGTATTTATATGAAATTATAATAACTCGCATTATAATTGTATAACAATTATTACTCTCACAATTTAATTTATACAATGACGGAATTTGTACAAGTATTTTTTTTTATTTTCTTTTAAATGCGAAAGCCTTTTTTTCAATAAAAATAAAATACATAACATAATTAATGATACAACTTAGAATTACTATTTTTTTAATTGAATTTAAATTAAAAGAAACTTTGAACAATAAAAGTTTCAACATTGTTACTAATTATTTTTGTAAACTTCAAAAGTGCCTGCGAAATTAATTTAAACGGAAACAAGGAATTTCATATTATTCTGCAAAATATTCACTTTTAAAAAATCTTTCTTCAAGATGACGGGGGAACATTTTTAATTTGAAAATATAAATTTAATTAAATGGATTCTTTTTCCTAAAGATGAGTGTAATTAAATTACAGAAGGTTAATATTAGGATAAAAATTTATATGGCATAGTCTTGGTTTAAAAGGTAATATAAATAAACTTCTTAGATGTGTCTTAAGAAAACATTTGCAGTGCAATAATCTTAGATCGAATATTAATAACGAAGTCATTAAATACAAGTGCTTACACAAAAGTTTTAGATTGTCTTGAAATTTAGTTTCATTGTAATCAAAGATATGAAACACTAATATTGGTTTATTCTTGAAGTATAAAGTTATAAGTAGTACAATCTTAAATAAATTAATAAAATTGACAGCTTGTAAGGTTTTGATATCATAATATATTGTCAAAATGAAGTATTTTATTACATTTTAAAGGAAAAAATATTTTAAATGGTGATTAAAAAGGTTAAAGAAGTAACTATATAACCATCAAAATCAATAGTTTAATAAATTTTGAAGTAAGCTCGTATCTAAGTTAGTAGCATATTTTACAAAGAAAATTAAATTCTTCTTCTTCTTCATTATCGCACCTGCCCAATGGTAGGCCAAGGCCGTCGGCCTACTGGTAGATTTTGAGACAAAATGAGAGGTTTTTTTGACAAAATGAGAGACAAATTGACAAAATGAGAGAATTTTGAGAGTTTTCTTTTTACGGAGTAGGGTTGTGGGTCCTACGTCCAAAGGTCTGCTTAAAGTGGATTCCGAACCACTACAAACATCCATGGCACATATTACTAGGATATATAAATTAACTGATTAACAAATTTTATTAATTAAAAGATTTGATTTTAAAATTCTATAATAAACGAAGACGCATTGTAAAAATCTAATTTGTTTTTTATTTAACAATTGAGTGTTTATTTTTATATCAGTTACATTAGTATCATTAGCCGAGAGAAATAATCATATGTAAAAAATTCCTATGTTCCTTTTTCTATGTAAAACATTAACACTTTCGTACATAGAAAAAGTTTATTACTTTATAATTTAAGGCCATTCAGAATCATATACCTTTTCAGCAATCTATTCAAATAGATTTTATTTTATTATTCAGTTTATAAACAACGATTACAGAACTGTTTCATTTTTACGTAAGCTATTACAATTGATCCAATGTTGTGGTAGGCATTGATAAGTATTTATTTTGACATAACAAATTTTTAAATGCATTACAAAAAATATGTGTTTTTAACAAGTGTTTTTGGGAAACATATAAATGTGTGTAACTATATGTTTAACATATATTACTGTGTCCAAAAAGTAAGAACAATTTTCAATTTTAATTTCCCGGGCATATGGCATATGGCATATGGCATTTCTTTTTTTTTTCTTTTAGATTGTTGGTACTGTCCTTGACCTCTATGTGCAATTTGATGTCAAGATATTCATTAGAGTTTGAGTTACGCTTGGCTTTGTGAGACTCTAAAACTGATAACGGCAATTTTTGAAATGTCTTAATTCATTGAGCAAAGAACTTGCATTCAATTTTGTTTGCGGAAACGTATAGAATGTTACAGAAGGCATTCTGTGAGCATTCCTATATTGGAAAGAAATGATTAGAAGTGGTATGAACAGTTCAAAGAAGGCAGAGAACACGTTGAAGACGAAGAGCCCTCTGGTCGACCATCACCCTCAACCGACGAAGCTCACGTTCAAAAAATTAAAGATTTGGTGCTTGCAAACCGTCGATTTACAATTAGAGACCTTGCTGCTGATGTTGGAATTTCAAAAGGATCGGTTAATTCCATTTTGGGCTTCAAACGCGTGAAATCTCGATTGGTACCGAAAACACTGAATGCGCCAGCTCACACTGCATTGATTCTTCGTGACTTTTACGCCCAAAATTAAACCCATATTGTTCCACAACCACCGTATTCACACCGTACGACTTCTGGCTTTTCCCTAAACTCAAAATACCACTTCGGGGACATCGTTTTGGGTCGATTGCAGAGATTCAACTTGAATCGCCGCGCGCTTTGAAGGCCATCCCCGCCGGTGACTTTTCAGCACGCATTGTGGAATGGAAAAAAAAAATGGCGTAAGTGCATTGTGTCCGGAAGGGATTACTTTGAAGGCGATGAAATAAATTTAGAAGCATAAATAAAGAGTTTTTGAAAAAAAATAATAATTGGTCTTAGTTTTTGGGCACAGTGGTAGTATATCAAAATCTATTATGAAACAAATATAATTAAAATTTTGAAATTATTGTTTGAAAAAATATTTTTCACAAAAAAAAAAAAAAAAAAAAAAAAAAAAAAAATCTCCTAAACCTTTCTGTCCATTTAAGCAATATTATTATTATTTATATTGTGTGAACATTAATTTTTTTTACTGATTTTTCCATTTATTATATACGCTATATTCTATATATACAGAAAAAATATTTTAACCACACATTAGACATAGGCCATCTACTATAAGATGTTACGATGGCGGATTCTTCCTAATTCTATACAAAACCCTATAAACATACCAAGTTCTCATAAACTATTCCCTCCATCATAAACCTTGGCGTACATTTAATAGATGCACCGTATTTCGTCGAAGACCAGCTTACATTGCGGCTTGCGCACACAGAGGGCAAGCACTAAATGATGCAATATACAGAATTGTGCGCCATGCCGTGTTTGCCAAGTGTGTTCGTGCCGTGTCATAGCCCCGATAATTGTTGGTCCAGCGTTCTGTTGATGCCGAAGGTCTGTGAGCTATAAAGGCTCCAGAATTGATTTGTCAGAGTTGCTGCAGCGAAGCCTATATTGTGTGGATGTCTTGATGAAGTGGCGATATTAGAAAACGCTATGTTTGTGAAGATGGGTATTACTCCAGTTATATGTTGATCGTATTAGGATGATCATCGAGACATTGTGTTAAGGATTTATGTATATAAATTGTTTGGGAAGGTTATATATATATATTTATATATATTTATTAATTGTGTATACTATTGTGTCCAAAAAGTAAGACCAATTTTTAAATTAAAATTCTCGGAGCCTATGGAATTTCATTTTTTTTTTCATTTTTAGGTTCCCGGCACTGTCCTTCACATCTGTTTGAAATTTGACGTCAAAATATTCATTAATGTTCATTAGTGTTTGGGTTACACTTGGCTTTGTGAGACGCTAAAACTGATTATGGCGATTTTTGGAATGTTAGAATTAATTAATGAAAGAACTTGCATTGAAGGCGATGAAATAAATTTGAAAGAATAAATAAAGAGTTTTTGAAAAAATTATTGGTCTTACTTTTTGGGCAGAGTAGTATAATACATTATCAAAATCTATTATGAAGCAAATATAATTAATATTTTGAAAAAAGTATTTTTCACACACAAAAAATATATATATTTCCTAAATCTTTCTGTCCATTTAAGCAATACTATTATTATTTATATCGTATGATCATTAATTTTATTACTGATTTTTCCATTTATTTTGTATGTTATATTCTATAAATACAGAAAAGAAAGTTTAACCACACATTAGACATAGGCCATCTACTATAAGATGTTACGATGGCGGATTCTTCCTAATTCTATACAAAACCCTATAAACATACCAAGTTCTCATAAACCATTCCCTCCATCATAAACCTTGGCGTACATTTAATAGATGCATTGTATTTCGTCGAAGACCAGCTTACATTGCGGCTTACGCACACACACAGGGCAAGCACTAAATGATGCAATATACAGAATTGTGCGCCATACCGTGTTTGCCAAGTGTGTTCGTGCCGTGTCATAGCCCCGATAATTGTTGGTCCAGCGTTCTGTTGATGCCGAAGGTCTGTGAGCTATAAAGGATCCAGAATTGATTTGTCAGAGTTGCTGCAGCGAAGCCTATATTGTGTGGACCTCTTGATGAAGTGGCGATATTAGAAAACGCTATGTTTGTGAAGATGGGTATTTCTCCAGTTATATGCTCAGCGTATTAGGGTGATCTGTGGTCATCGAGACATTGTGTTAAGGATTTGGGTATTTAAATTCTTTGGGAAGGGTATATATATATATATTTTTAATTGTGTATAAATATCATTAGCTTAATTAATAGTCTAATATTATGACTGGTGTTGTTCGGTGAACATCACGATAATTTTTTTTTCAGTTTTATTAGGAAAAAATATCATTAAAAAGTGAAAATAAGATTTTAAATATATTTGATGGTTTATATCGTTCATTAAAAAATGTTTATTTAACAAAATAATGCGCATCTACTAATGAAACGAATTATTCAATTACGAAGCACACAGACAGGTTAACAATTAATATATTGTAAAATCTCGGCATATAACAGATCTATTACTGTCAAAAAGTAATACCAATTTTCAATTTAAAATTCCCGAGGCTTATGGAATTTCAATTTTGTTTTTTCTTTTTTAGGTTGCTTGCACTGTCCTTGACACCTGTGTGAAATTTCACATCAAAATATTCATTAGTGTTTGAGTCACGCTTGGCTTTGTGAGACGCTAAAACTGATTCCGGCGATTTTTGAAATGTCTGAATTCATTGAGCAAAGAACTTGCATTCAATTTTGTTTGCGGAAAGGTATAGAATGTTGCATTCGGCGAGCAGTCCTATATCGGAAAGAAATGTTTATAAGTTAAACAGTTCAAAGAAGGCAGAGAACACGTTGAAGACGAAGAGCCCTCTGGTCGACCATCAACCGACGAAGCTCACATTAAGAAAATCAAAGATTTGGGGCTTACAAACCATCGATTTACAATTAGAAACCTTACTGATGATGTTAGAATTTCAAAAGGAATGGCCAATTCTATTCTGCGCCTCAAATCTCGATTTAATACCGAGAACACTGAATGCGCCAGCTCACAGTGCATTGATTCCTCGTGACGTTTTCGTCAAAAATGAAACCCATATCGTTCCACAACCACCATGTTTTTACTGCGACTTTTGGCGATTCCCTAAACTCAAAAGACCACTCCGAGGACACCGTTTTCAGTCGATTAAAGAGATTCAACGTGAATCGCAGAGCGCTTTGAAGACCATTCCTTCCTATGATTTTTTAGCATGTATTGAAGATTGGAAAAAAAGTTGGCATAAGTGCTTTGTGTCCGGAGGGGACTACTTTGAATGCGATGAAATAAATTTGGAACAATAACTAAAGAGTTTTTGAAAACAAAATTAATTGGTCTTACTTTTTGGGGGCAGTAGTGCATATGTATATATATACATATATAGATAGAGAGAGAGAGCTCTGTATAGAGGTCTTTATATATACAGAAGTCTTTATAAAAAAAAGAAATGAAAATAAAAAATAATTTGTTTTACAAGTTCAGTTCACTCCAAGGTTGGAGATTTTCATAGTTCTCGAATGTACCACGAATCTAATGTACCTGGTCTGCGGCAGAGCTTAATTGCCCCACGACGTGATACACGAAACCACAAGGGGCCCCCATTGTAAGCAGACGGAATCTCCAGCATGTTCAGTCCCTTTGAGACAAAGAGAAAAACAAAACTTCTTGTCGACTCGTCGCAGAACTCTCTACTTCTGCTCCAAAAAAACCTCCCTTATGGAAAAGATGCGGTGTCAGTTTCTTAAATTACTTTCTTATATTTATTTATATATATAAGAAACTAATCTGTGTACCATTTAAAACATTATTAATTACCTGAAATTTATAAATTGCAAATAACTTTAAGAAATTACAACAAAATACTATATACAGTCAAGAGCCAAAACATTATGACCACCCCTACATTTTGCAATGAACTCGCCTGGATGACGTGGAAGGCACGTGATCAGGTGGAAGTGGTATTTAACTGATATAAGTGGTGGTATTAATCCATGCCAAGGCGGGTTGAAGCTGTGTTGCACGCTAAAGGTGGGCCAATTATTTATTGACAGGTGGTCATAATGTTTTGGCTCTTGAGTGTATGTATATATCAGTGAATTCTTTACTTTACTTACTTTTTCTTTGTTGAATTAATGATGCTATAACATTATTTTTAAGGAATTCTATCATAGTTATTATTAGCATTATGTTATTATAGCATTGTTTTTGTTGAATTAATGTTATCATAACACGGTAGTGTTTAATTAAAGTTAATATAACATGGTTGTCGTTGACGTAATCTTGCTATAACATTGTTGACATTGAACTTGGCATAATGATGTTATAACATTATGTTATTAAAATTTTGCATTTTAGTTCCCGTTTTGCATTTGCTAATGAACTTAATTTTTTACGTTTTTTTATTGTATACAAATAATCAGCATTAACTTCTAATTCAAATTTAATTTTAATTTTAATTTTGCCCACCTATCATAAAAATGCGATCACACTAGATTCTTAAAACGTTCGCCTTTAAATAAAGAACAATATGTTCTAAAAAAAATCAATTCATTATGAAGAAAAAAGTTAAATAATATAAAAAAAACAAAAAAAACAAATGACTTGGATGTAAAGAAAGTTAAATTGAAACGGGGAAAAAAACCTCAATAAAAACTCTCTTTGATACATAAAAAGAAAAAAAAAATATTTACCTTTTGTATTTCGATAGAATTAAATTAGTTTAATGAAATATCTCAAATAAAATTGCTTCATTTGATTCTCTTTAAAAATATTTTTTTGTCCTTCGTTAACTTTCTTACTCTTATGTATAGAGTTAATGAAGCTTAAACAAGATTTAGTGCAAGCACGCTTTCAAGTCGAAATTTTTTTTTAAATCAAATTATCTATCTCGCTTTTTCAGTAATGAGTTTTAAGTCATGGATTCCAACCTAAATAATGTAAAATTATTGATCCCGGTACACGTACGAACCTGAAAATCATCATTTAGAACCTCTTTTTTTTTCTTCCATTCCATCTGCCATCTTGGAGTTACGCCTTTTTGCCTTCTAGTTGAATTAATGTTGTTATAATGTTATCGTTGATATAAAGTGGCTATAACATTGTTGTAGTTGAATTAATTTTGTTATAATATTTTTGTTGTTTTTCTTGAATTAATGTTGTTATAACATTGTTCTTCTTGAATTAATGCTGTTATAACATTGTTCTTGAATTATTGTTGTTGCAACATTGCTCTTCTTGAATTAATGTTATTATAACATCATTCTTCTTGAAGTAATGTTGTTATAATATTCTTGTTGATGTTGTTATAACATTGATGCCGTTGAATTAATTTTGTTACAACATTGTCGTTGTTAAATTAAGGCTGCTATAACATTGTTGTCGTTGACATACTGTTGTTATAATATTGTTCTTCTTCAATTAATTCTGTTATAACATTGTTCTTCTTGAATTCATGTTGTTAAAACAATGTTATTCACATAATGTTGTTATAGCAGCGTGTTAATTCAATTTTGCATTTTAGTTCCTGTTTTCCGTTTTCTAATTAACATTTCTTATATTTTTTTACTGTCCACTCATAATCAGCATTAATTTCTTATTTTAATTTTATACACTATCATAAAAATATGATCACACAAGACTTTTAAATGGTTCGCCTTTAAATAAAGAACAATACGTTCTAAAAAAATCAATTCATTATACAGAAAAAAATATTAAATAATGCAAAAACAAATGACTTGAAAGTAAAAAAAGTTAAATTGAAACGGGAAAAAAAAAACCCTCAATAAAAACTCTCTTTGATACATAAAAAGAAAAAAAAAATATTTACCTTTTGTATTTCGATAGAATTAAATTAGTTTAATGAAATATTTAAAATAAAATTGCTTCATTTGATTCTCTTTAAAAATATATTTTTTTTCCTTCGTTAACTTTCTTACTCTTATGTATAGAGTTAATGAAGCTTAAACAAGATTTAGTGCACGCTTTCAAGTCAAATTTTTTTTTTTTAAATCAAATTATCTATCTCGCTTTTTCAGTAATGAGTTTTAAGTCATGGATTCCAACCTAAATAATGTAAAATTATTGATCCTGGTACACGTACGAACCTGAAAATCATCATTTAGAACCTTTTTTTTTTTCTTCCATTCCATCTGCCATCTTGGAGTTACACCTTTTTCCCTTCTAGTTGAATTAATGTTGTTATAACGTTATCGTTGATATAAAGTGGCTATAATATTGTTGTAGTTGAATTAATTTTGTTATAATATTTTTGTTGTTTTTCTTGAATTAATGTTGTTATAACATTGTTCTTCTTGAATTAATGCTGTTATAACATTGTTCTTGAATTATTGTTGTTGCAACATTGTTCTTCTTGAATTAATGTTGTTATAACATAGTTCTTCTTGAGTTAATGCTGTTATAACATTGTTCTTCTTGAATTAATGCTGTTATAACATTGTTCTTCTTGAATTAATGCTGTTATAACATTGTTCTTGAATTATTGTTGTTGCAACATTGCTCTTCTTGAATTAATGTTATTATAACATCATTCTTCTTGAAGTAATGTTGTTGTAATATTCTTGTTGATGTTGTTATAACATTGATGTCGTTGAATTAATTTTGTTACAACATTGTCGTTGTTAAATTAATGCTGCTATAACATTGTTGTCGTTGACATACTGTTGTTATAATATTGTTCTTCTTCAATTAATTCTGTTATAACATTGTTCTTCTTGAATTAATGTTTTTATAACAGTTCTTCTTGAGTTAATGCTGTTATAACATTGTTCTTCTTGAATTAATGCTGTTATAACATTGTTCTTCTTGAATTAATGCTGTTATAACATTGTTCTTGAATTATTGTTGTTGCAACATTGTTCTTCTTGAATTAATGTTATTACAACATCATTCTTCTTGAAGTAATGTTGTTGTAATATTCTTGTTGATGTTGTTATAACATTGATGTCGTTGAATTAATTTTGTTACAACATTGTCGTTGTTAAATTAATGCTGCTATAACATTGTTGTCGTTGACATACTGTTGTTATAATATTGTTCTTCTTCAATTAATTCTGTTATAACATTGTTCTTCTTGAATTAATGTTGTTATAACAGTTCTTCTTGAGTTAATGCTGTTATAACATTGTTCTTCTTGAATTAATGCTGTTATAACATTGTTCTTCTTGAATTAATGCTGTTATAACATTGTTCTTGAAATTATTGTTGTTGCAACATTGTTCTTCTTGAATTAATGTTATTACAACATCATTCTTCTTGAAGTAATGTTGTTGTAATATTCTTGTTGATGTTGTTATAACATTGATGTCGTTGAATTAATTTTGTTACAACATTGTCGTTGTTAAATTAATGCTGCTATAACATTGTTGTCGTTGACATACTGTTGTTATAATATTGTTCTTCTTCAATTAATTCTGTTATAACATTGTTCTTCTTGAATTAATGTTGTTATAACATAGTTCTTCTTGAGTTAATGCTGTTATAACATTGTTCTTCTTGAATTCATGTTGTTAAAACATTGTTGTTATTCACATAATGTTGTTATAGCAGCGTGTTAATTCAATTTTGCATTTTAGTTCCTGTTTTCCGTTTTCTAATTAACATTTCTTATATTTTTTTACTGTCCACTCATAATCAGCATTAATTTCTTATTTTAATTTTACACACTATCATAAAAATATGATCACACAAGACTTTTAAATGGTTCGGCTTTAAATAAAGAACAATACGTTCTAAAAAAATCAATTCATTATATAGAAAAAAATATTAAATAATGCAAAAACAAAAACAAATGACTTGGAAGTAAAAAAAGTTAAATTGAAACGGGGAAAAAAAAACCTCAATAAAAACTCTCTTTGATACATAAAAAGAAAAAAAAATATTTACCTTCTGTATTTCGATAGAATTAAATTAGTTTAATGAAATATCTCAAATAAAATTGCTTCATTTGATTCTCTTTAAAAATATTTTTTTTCCTTCGTTAACTTTCTTACTCTTATGTACAGAGTTAATGAAGCTTAAACAAGATTTAGTGCAAGCACGCTTTCAAGTCAAAATTTTTTTTTAAATCAAATTATCTATCTCGCTTTTTCAGTAATGAGTTTTAAGTCATGGAATCCAACCTAAATAATGTAAAATTATTGATCCCTGTACGTGTACGAACCAGAAAATCATCATTTGGAATATTTTTTTTTCCACCGTTCCATCTGTCACACATATCCCTATGAATTTTTCCCTGTTTTAGATAGGGAAATTAAACTGCAGATTTGTCGTTGGGCACACCTTTCGATCTGCCTCACTTCACTGTGCATGTTATAACATTGCTGTTGTTGACATGATATTGTTATAACAATGTTATTGTTTAATTGGTGATGTTGCACCATTGTGTTCGTTGCCATAAGGTTACTATATCATTGTTGTCGTTGACATGAGGCTGTTATAACATTGTTTTTGTTGGCATGTTGTTATAACATTGTTTTTGTTGACATGTTGTTATAACATTGTTTTTGTTGGCATAATTTTGTTACAACAACATTATGCTGTTGTTGATTTAATGTTGTTAGAACATTGTTGTCATAGATGTAATGTTGTTATAACAATATTCCAATTTCGCGATTTTCTTCCAATTTTACATGTTCTAGTGAACTTAATTTCTTATATTTTTCTTTTGTATACAAATAATCAGCATTAATTTCTAATTCATATTTTATTTTAATTTTACACACATATCATAAAAAATGTGATCACACAAGAATTTTAAAATTTTACTTTTTAAATAAAGAACAATACGTTTAAAAAAAAAACAATTCATTATTAAAAAAAGTTAAACAATGCAAAAACAAAAAAAAAATGAATTATTTAAAATCTATCAAATTATCTAACTCGCTTTTTCAGTAATGAGTTTTAAGTCATGGATTCCAACCTAAATAATGTAAAATTATTGATCTCGGTACATGTACGAAACTAAAAAATCATCATTTAGAATATTTTTTTTTCTTCCATTCCATCTGCCACAGTTTCCCCTATGCCTTTTTCCCTTTTTCTAAATAGGGAAATTAAATTGAAGATGTGTCTAAGGACACACCTTTCGATCCGCCTGGCTTCATTGCGCATGTTATAACATTGTTGCTAATGACATGATATTGTTATAACAATGTTATTGTTGAATTAATGTTGTTATGCCGTTGTTGTCGTTGACATAAGGTTGTTATATCGTTGTTGTTGTTTACATAAGGTTGTTATAACATTGGTTTTGTTGACATGTTGTTATAACATTGTTTTTGTTGACATGCTGTTGTAGCATTGTTTTTGTTGACATGCTGTTGTATCATTGTTTTTGTTGGCATAATGTTGTCACAACAATAATATGCTGTTGTTGAATTAACGTTGTTATAACATTGTTGTCACTGCCGTAAGTTGTTATAACATTGTGGTCACTAGCATAAGTTGTTATAACATTATTCCAATTTTGTAATTTTATTCCAGTTTTAAATTATCTAGTGAACTTAATTTCTTATATTTTTCTTTTGTATACAAATAATGAGCATTAATTTCAAATTCATATTTTATTTTAATTTTACGCACCTATCATAAAATGTGTAATGAACTTAATTTCTTACATTTTTCTTTTGTATACAATTAATAAGCATTAATTTCTAATTCATATTTTATTTTAATTTAATACACCTATCATTGTGTATCAACGTACAAAAGAATTTTAAAAATTTCCTATTTAATGAAAGAAGAAAACGTTCTAAATAAATCAATTCATTATAAAAAAAATTTAAATAATGCAAAAACCAAAACAAATGAATTATTTAAAATCTATCAAATTATCTGTCTCACATTTTCAGTAATGAGTTTTAAGTCATGGATTCCATCCTAAATAATGTAAAGTTATTGATCCCAGTACATGTACGAACCTGAAAATCATCATTTAGAATATTTTTTTTCACTCCATTCCATCTGCCACAACGTTCCCGCCTTGCGGAGTTATGCCCTTTTCCCTTTTTTTAAATAGGGAAAATTAAATTGCAGATGTGTCTAAGGACACACCTTTCGATCTGCCTCGCTTCATTGCGCATGCGTGGATATTAAATTGGATTCCATCATGAAATTACCTCGTAGCAGCTGCAAGGGTTGAATGTCATCATTAAGTCGGAGAAATGGCGCGGAAATTATTTATGTGGAATCGTATCTGTATTTTCATTATACTGATAAAATGGATAACAGAAAAATTAGGTTACCTGTAAATGATTCCGTTGATTCAATAATTTACAGAACGCGCAATGTAAGACCTATTAGTTTTTTTATAAAGGTAAATTATCCATTACCTGATTATTTCATGTTGAATAATTTAATAATTAGAAAATATTAAAGCAAATTTATTTGGTTGTTATTACACAAATAATATGGATGGTTGAATATTGTTTTTTTTAAATTTTATTCAGTTTTTATAATATTAAAATGATGACTCGAAATGAAGAATTTAATATTGATGAACTATTTATCGGTTATAAAATATTATTGTTATTTATAAATTGTTAACATTTGTCAGTTATACAATTTTTATGGACTTAATAATAGTAATTGCTCAAAACTAAAACACTGATGGTTAATTGTTCACTATTTTTTTATTTTTTTATTTTGATTAAATAATTAAAGAGTACTTTGATAAATGAAACTTATAATCTCAAAGAAAATATAGTTAAGTTATAATTTTATCATATATTACATCGATTTTTAAATATTTCACAAACTGCCTTATTTAAATCATTTGTTGTTTCGGATTTTAAAATAATTAGCGAAATAAAATTATATTTACATTTCAATGGGAAATTAACTGCAGATCAATTTATGTTTTAAGCTGAGGGTAAAGAAAACTACTCAGTGAAAAATAAAGTATCCAAATTGAGTCAATCGGTTTGATACCATACAAATTGTTTCGAATGTTCCGTAATCTGTGCAGATGGCAGGTATCTTAAATTTATAGTTTGGAATGTTCTTTTCTTTGTGGACAATACGTTGCATATTCCACCTTTAATAGGCTGTTGGATACTACTGAATTCACTAAGTAAGTGTCAATTCAGTGGCAAATAATCTGGTCAAATTGCCTAGAGAAAACAAAGAAATTAAGGAATCTTGCTTATTGCGAGGTATATATTATTTATTGCCAATTTATGATTTTTCATTAATTTATTTAAAAGTGAGAGCATGGAGTCTAACTGACCATTTATCAGAAACGCCACATGGAGGTGCTATTGTCAGTGTGTAAGAGGAACAAGGTTATATAAGTATTTTTTTTCCTTTGAGATTAGAATTTTCATATATTAAAGTACTAAATTTATTAACTTATCAAAGTACTCAATTATTACTTTAGTTCAATTTGAATCGGGTTAGAATAGAAAATAACAACTCTAGTTTTTATATTATAGTTATAACATTTCTAGTTTTATCATTAGAATGATTTTCTAAAACATTTTATCGAATAATGCCCAATTATAAGATGTATCCTAATTTTGGCTTTTTATTCTTTTGCTATTTGATATTATTTTTCCGTTGTTCGAGATTAGAAATTTTAACTGTGACTTTAAATGATATTTCTTACATTTGAAATTCGTCGAACTTGTTACATGACGCGAATGCCTGGAAGTCGCCAATTTTACCAGTTTATTGTTATAAACATTTAAACAATTAAAAAAATCAGACAAATAAATCACTCTCCAATGAATCAAAAAGTAAACAAAATATCTAAACTCGTAGACAATTAGGTGTTGTTTTAGCTTCGTCGCAAAGAAATATAAGCACAAGCTTTATTTTTTGCAATGTCACGGCATTTGCTATTGTATAAAAGAATATAACACAAAGCAGTAGTATAATCAAGGAGAAAGAAAAAGCAGTTTGAATGCACCGGAAGTTAGATGTTTCTTTGTTGCATTGAAGTGTTTCAAAGCAATTTGTCGATTCAATGTGTTGACGCAACGAAATTCTTCTCTTTTAGTAGCCGAGAGCGAATGTTTATTCGAATATTTAGCGAATATATATTGTAAAATAACTAATGTTCAATAAAGTTGCTTGTAATACGTGCAGCGGGGAGCCCGAGAAATGAGCCGCCCATTACGAACAAGGGAGTGCTCGTCTCATAAAACCTAAAACAATCAAGAATAGCAGCAGCAATGTTGCCAAAACTAGAGCGACACTGATTGTATTAATCATTTATCCGGCAGAAGCAATATTTGTTAATACTTCCTGTTATATATACGTATTTTTATAGAAAATTGTCATTTTATCTACAGATTCAATAATGGCGACGAACTAATAACATTCGTGTTCAATATTATGAGTTTCTTTTACTATACTATCTTGTTTTTTAACTAAAACTGTAATTGATATTTTTATATTTGGAATTCGCCAAACCAAGTTACTTTACATGGCGCGAATGCCTGGAAGTCGCCAATTTTTTAATCGCCAAAATGATAGATAAAACAAAATCAAAATCTTACCAGTATATTATTATAAACTTCTAAATCAAACAAATAAATCAAATGAATCAAAAATTCAAAAATTCATTCGTCGCAAAGAAAGATAAACACAAGTTTTATTTTCTGCAATGTCTGGCATTTGTTATTGTATAAAAAAAATAGAGTGAATGCACCGGAAGTTGGATGTTTCTTTGTTGCACTAAAGTATTTCAAAGCAATTTGTCGATTGAATGTGTTGACTGAACGAAGTCTAGTAAATCCCAAAACCAACCAAGAATAGCAACAGCAACGTTGCCAAAATTGGAGCGACACTGATTGTATAAATCATTTAACAGGCAGAAGCAATACCTGCTAATACTTTTCATGTTATATATATATATATAACACTGTCATTTTAGATACAGATTCAATAATGGCAACGAACTGTACAAATTCGCGTTCGGCAATACGAATTTCTTTTTCTATTCTATGTTTTTTTTCATTGTTTGAGATTAGACATTTTTAGCTGTAACTTTAATTTATATCTGTTACATCTGGAATTCGTGGAAACAAGTTACTTGTTTGGCGCGAATACCTGGAAGTCGCCAATTTTTTAATTCGTCATGATGATAGACAAAACAGAATCAAAATCTTACCAATTTATTGTTAAAAACTTCTAAATAAAAAATAAAACAAATAAATCAGTCTCCAATGAATCAAAAAGTAAACAAAATAGCTAAACGCGTAGACAATTAAGTGTTGTTTTAGTCGTCGAAAAGAAAGATAAACACAAGTTTTATTTTTTGTAATGTCTGGCATTTGTTATTGCATAAAAGAAGATAAACACAAAGCAGCAGCATAATCAAGAAAAAAAAAAAAAAAAAAAAGAAGAGTTTGAATGCACCGGAAGTAGGATGTTTCTTTGTTGCATTGAAGTGTTTCAAAGCAATTTGTCGATTCAATGTGTTGACTCACGAAAATTCTTCTCTTTTAGTAGCCGAGAGCGAATGTTTATTCGAATATTTAGCGAATAGATATTGCGAAGTAACTGATGTTCAATAAAGTCCCCTTCCTTATTTACATACCCTATTTATTTATTTATTTATTCATGTCTTCCCTTTGAAATATTCATTGATTTTGAGAAACAGAAAAGATGTCGAAGCTAAACTGCGAGAACTATAATATCAATTTATATCGGATGGGGAAAGTTGTATAAATATCAACTTTAAATTCGAAAGATCTCGAAATAAAATATTTATTTTTCCAAGGTACTTTGTTATTTTATTATATTATTTTTGTAGTTTGGATTTTCTGAAATATCAAGATCGTGAAAAAAAAAGTTTATTTATATTCAGACAATTTGGAAAAGTACTGAATAAATTTTAAAGGCTATTTACTGCATATTTCTTTGAAAATGTTTAGTAGTATTTTTATTAATTTTCTCTCTTTGGAAAACTAAAATACTGGCAAAATAATTTGTATAATAGATTATTTAGTTAGTGAAATTTTCAAACCTAAGTTTATTATAATATAATCAATAATAAATGTAGTTAATATGTAAAATAGTTAAGTTATAATTAATATAGTATTATGATATAGTTAATATGTATATTTTTAATCTCCTGGACAATATGTGGGAAATCATATTTTTAATTCCATATATCCTTAATAAATATTAGAAATACTAAATTATTTATTGAATAAAGTTTTTCATCACAAATACTTTAATACAATTAAATTCATATCAAAATTTCTATGGAAAAAAAAACAGTTATTTTAAAATAAAATAAAATTTATTTGACAAAATCGCAGAATTGGGTCTACTGGGATCTGGCGTCAAAAATTGGTTTCGCCAAAGTGCGCCAAGAAAAAGGGGAATTGCAAACAATACAAGAAATCGCTTATCGTTTAATTGGCGTCACAAAAAAAAAATCGCCTTATCCCAACGACCCCTATCTTGAGATTTGGCCATTTATTTTAATAAGAAGAAACAGTTAAAAAATTAATTTCAGCTGATGACATAAGGTGAAATATTTAGTGTAATAAGAAAAACATCCAATTAATATTTTTACGATTAAATCACTGTCAATTAATAAATATCTTAATAAAATCGCAGAATAAGAGGCGTTGGAATTTGGCGTCAAAAACTGGTTTCGCCAAATTGCGCCATGTACCAGGTTATAAGTGATGTGAATTGCAAACAGTACAAGAAATATGGGTTATCACATTTGGTGTCTAATCATCAAGTTGGCGTCTCAAAAATTTATCAAATCCAACGGCCTCTATTTTGTGAATTGGCCAATATTTGGATGTTTTAGAAATTTTATTTTTAAATAAAATTTAAAGAAGAAAATGAAATAGCTCTTTTTTGACTTTGAAAATTGAATAAATTGATAAAACAGATTTGGTTAGGGCAGTTACAATTATTTAAAACTATTCGAATTGAAAAAATAATTTCAAATATTTTTTATGGAACTCAAAACGATATTTCACATCGACCATTGTCAAACAATATTTTTCATATATCTAAACTTAAAGTGCTTATATATTTCTTTCGACATAAAACGTCAAACAATTCTACGTTTTGAGCAGATCAAAATGGAATCTAACTCTACTTATTTACTTCGTTTTGTGCTCAATTGAAAGGCATTCTTCATCTTTTTCTCGAGTTAAATCTTCAGAAAATTCTTCTGTTCCCCAAAAACTTTAAAACCGCTTTTATGAAAGAGGCTTAACTCACAAAGAAGAAAAAGAAAAAAAAGAAAAGCTGAATAATCTATAGAAGTACTTTGCACGGTAAATAAAGTTTCATTTTGAAGTATATTCGTCACCATGGTTACCATATTGATACTGTTGCATTTTTCCTTCCAGTAAATTTCTTTTATGTGATATTTTGGATGGATATTCGTAAAAGTTTTATTTATTGTTCGGGATTAAGACTCGATAAATTTAAATCATAGAATATTAGCTTATATGCATAGCTATAAAAATAATAGACAGTTCATTGTAATTCTTTCAAAAAATTGAAAAAAAAAGTATGGCGAAATTGACATTAGACATTGCTTATGGTATATCGCTGATTATGCTTTATTTATTAACACACATTATCTTCATTTGCGTAAAATATATATAAAAAAAAACTATCACGACGAAGCATGTGAAGGAAGTACTATTATAGTCACATTTTAAATTGTATTAGTTAGATAAAAATCGTAACCGTAAACTTTATTCCTAATTGTGTTAGATTTAATTGTCCAGGCCTATTTAATAACTGACTTAAACTAGATGGAATAATGATCTATTCTTATTCTTCTTCATTGGGTGGGCTGATGGCACACTGACTAGGCTCTGGTCTTTGTTACCACCTGTTTCAGGTTTGGATCCTGACGGCGGCATGTATGTTTGTTAGTGGTTAGGAATCCACATTAAACTGTAGGTCCCGATCTAGTTATCCTACAAATCGTATCCGACCGTAGAGCGACAAAACACACCAAAACACCATCGATAACATTTCAGATATCTATCCAAGTGCATTAGATGGGTCAACAGTGGCTATTCTGAAAAGTGGCAAAGGTTATGGACAAAAATTCAAAAGATTTGGATATAAACGTTAAAAGTGTTATTGTAAGTCCAGATCTGGTAATTTCGATCTTTACGACTCATATCGATCAAAAAGGCCAACAAAATTATAATCAAAAATGTCAAAAGTGTTTTTCTAATTTAAGACCCATTAATTTCGATCTTTCCAACTCGGATCTATCAAGAAGGCTAACAACTTTAGACAATGACGCTTTTAGAGCGGAAATGGCAGCAAAACAGTGTCAGACCATGGATGAACTGTCAAACACTCTTAATTAACACTGGTCGAATTTCCAAGAATTTTTGCAGCGGATTGGTAAAATAAGCAGAGCAGGTATTATGGTCCCGCATAATCCGTCCAAAGAAAAATAAGATAGCAGATCCATCACAAGCAATTTATTGTTTCAGCGCACAAATAAAGAAGCTTTTTTTTAATCTCTCTATTCAAGTAGATGAAAAATGCGTCCTCTATGATATTGCAAAACGCAAAAGGTCTGTCTCAGAATAAGCCAGGTTCACATCCCGAAAAAGAGAATATTGTGTATTTGATGGAGCATTCACAGATTCATTCATTTTGAAGTGGCGAAATCTGAACAAATTGTGATAGCAGACTTTACTGCGACCACTTTTTTTGAGTACATCAATATATAATTGAAAAGTGTCTAGCGACTGTCTACAGAAAAGGTGTTATTCTGCAACATGATGATGCAAGATTGCAATGAGCAAGAAAAACGTTGGAACATATTAATGAATTGGGATGGGAGGTAGTACCTCACTTACCCTACTCATCCGACATTGCACCATCATTTTCCATTTATTCTGATCGCTATAGAACTTTCTGTGTTAGAAAATTGAAAATTTACCCCTAATAAGATCGGCGTAGCTGGTAAGTCCATTACCATACAGTAAAAATAATACAGCAGAAAAAAATAACTCTCCCACTTATATTTATAATCATGATAAAATGTTTTTTCTTGATATCTCAATTTGCTGTTGTTGTTGTTTCTTATCCGACTTGGTCGACAACAACATCTAAACTAAGTCCATGAATCCGTGCCACTGGGTACCACTTTAGTCGCCTTTAAGGACATGCATGGGCTACAGTGAGGCTACACGTGAAATGCCTATTGTAAAAGACAGAAATCAAACAGTCTTCCTTTCTTTTTGTAATCAGACTCATTATTTTATTTTTTAAATAATTCAGCTTACATTACGGCTTATAACTGCAATACACATAAACGTGGATCCCTTACCCCTAAAGGTCCTCCCTTCATTGCCATTCGATATTGTTCGCATTCAATGTCTAGTTGGTCTATATGGAAAGAAATAGTTTATCAAAAATATATAATAGGTTCTAGCTATTTTTAAATATATTCTGTATCATACAAAAGCAAAGAGAAACAAAATAAAGAAAATAAGTGCTTTTCATTGTTAAAAATAATCATAAGAACTATTCTTATTGTGGCTTTATAAAATTACTATTACAGCTTATAACAGTAACACACATAAAGGTGGTACCAATACCCATAAAGATCCTCCCTTCTTTGTTTTTGAGGTTCTGTTTGTGGCATAAATAAAATCAACATGATATCTATTGACGGGCAAAAGAATTAAAATGTTTAGGGCCATTTTATTGTTTAAACTCGAGCCAGCTAAATTTTTACCCATATGCTTTAATTTTACAGTATGGCAAATGGATAAGTTGAATATCGAAAATTTTCATATTAGATTTCACAAACAAATTCCACCATTGAAGCAATTAAACTAAATTAATGACTTATATCCCCAGAATTAAATAATCCATATCTCTGAATCATCAAGGAGAAAGAGGCCGGTAGCTGCAATTATTCATCCACTTCCAGAACAGTTGACGAACGAACATTTATGGAGCACAGCCCACCATGAAGGTGAACCACCATCCATCAATCTCGAGTAATTTATCCTGAAATGTTCGTTATCTGCTCTGGTGTGGAGCACTCACACCCCTCTTCAGGCCCTGTATTCAAATCAGATTTCCTATCAATTCGCCCCGATGATTTTGGCCCTAAATGTCCAGCTTGTCCGATTCAAGAGATTAGTGTGCATGGTAACATGGGTTGCCCACCATTGTTGACAAGTCCATTTTCGCATTAGCATTTCATGGATCTGAAGTAGAACTCACTGATGGGAAAAGGAGGATTATATTATCCAAAATATGAGAGATGCTAAAACTGTACAAATGGCCAGTGTGGAATTTGAATTGATAATAGATTCCTAAATCGGGTACGTTGAGAGTTGTTTCTATTATAAAGCGTGTTTTAGAATCTTTTCGCAATTAATGCCTGTTTGGCGCATATGGAAAATAAATAGTTTATCAAAAGAATTATAATTTAAAAAAAAATTGAATCCCAGATATTACCAGTATTTAAAAATAACTCATCCGTACAGTTAGAACAACTCATTATTGCAACTAACACGTAAACAACCTCAAAGGTAATAAACTAATAACATGAAATTGAGTAATTTTAGAAGGTGTTTTTATTATAAATCGCGTTTTATAACCGTTTCGCAATCAATGCCTGTTTGGCGCATATGGAAAGAAATAGTTTACAAAAAGAAATATAATAGATTTCAGTTATTTACAAATCTATTCTTTATCACACAAAAGCAAAGGGAAACGAAAAAATCCAATGCTTTTTATTGTTAAAAATAATTTTAAGAACTATTATTATTGTGGATTTATAAAATTACTATTACAGCTTATAACTGTAGCAAAATTAAGCGTAGATCCGTTACCCCTAAAAGTTCTGCTTTCACTGCCGTCGATGTTCTGTTCGTGGTATATGTAAATTCAAAACGATATTTATTGATGTATTGCATAATAATTGCAATGCTTATGTCCCTTTTATTGTATAACGTTTTGTTAGCGGCATATATAACTGGAAGAAGATGTATATTGATGTACTGCAAAAGAATTACAATGCTTGCGACCTTTTATTGTATATTGTTTTGTTAGCGGCATATATAAATGTAACAAGATGCATATTGATGTACTGCAACAGAATTTCAAGCAAAAAGGCCATTTTAATGTAGAATATTTTGTTAGCGGCATATATAAATGTAACAAGATGTATATTGATGCATTGCAAAATAATTACACTGCTTACGGTCATTTTATTGTACAACATTTTGTAGCAGCATATATAAATGGAACAATCTATATATATTGATGTACTGCGAACTAATTACAATGCTTACAGCCATTTTATTGTCTAAAATTGAGCCAGCTAAATGTTTATTCTTTATGCTTTACCTTTATAGTAAGGTACATGGATACGTTAAATATCGTAAATCTTCATGTTAGTTTTCACAAGCAAATTCCACCATTGAAACAATTAAACTAAATTAATCACTTATATCCCCAAAATTAAATAATCCATATCTCTGAACCATCAAGGCGAAAGAGGCCACACAACGCCGGTAGCTGCAATTATTCACCAACTTCCAGAACAGTTGACGAACGAACATTTGTAGAGCGCACAGCCCACCGTGAAGGTGAACCACCATCCATCAATCTCGAGTAATTTATTCTGAAATATTCGTTATCTGCTCTGGTGTGGAGCACTCATACCCCTCTTCAGGCAGACCCTGTATTCAAATCAGATTTCCTATCAATTCGCCCCGATGATTTTGGCCCTAGATGTCCAGCTTGTCCGATTCGAGAGATTAGTGTGCATGGTAACATGGGTTGCCCACCGTTGTTGACAAGTCCATTTTCGCATTAGCATTTCATGGATCTGAAGTAGAACTCACTGATGGGAAAAGGAGGATTATATTATCTGAAATATGAGAGATGCTAAAGCTGTACAAATGGCCAGTGTGGAATTTGAATTGATAATAGATTCATAAATCCGGGAACGCTGAGAGTTGTTTCTATTATAAATCGCGTTTAGGAACCGTTTCGCAATTAATGCTGGTTTGGCGCATATGGAAAGAAATAATTTATGAAAGAAAACGTAATAGAAAAAAAGTGAATGCCAGATATTGCCAATATTCAAATTTATCTCAACTATAGAGTTAAAGCTACACAGTATTGCTACGAGTATTTAAAAAAACAATTCACATATAATATAACAAATTCCGGTATTTGGTCGTATGTTGTGACAGTCGTTTGGTGGATAGAAGTTTGGTAAAATAAATTGTTTATGAAAGAAAATATAATAGAAAAAAAATTGAATGCCAGATATTACCAGTATTCAATCTTAACTCAACTGTAGAGTTACAGCTACTCTTTATTGCAACTGTCACGTAAACGACTACTCAAATATAATGAAACAATCGAGGATATACATAGGTGTTTCTATTATAAATAGCATTTTAGAACCGTTTTGCAATCAATGCTTATTTGGTACATATGGAAATAAATGGTGTACCAAAGAAAATATAATAGAAAACATTTGAATACCAAATATTATCACTCATATTTAGCACTATTTTAAAGTTAGAGCTACTCGTATTGCTACTGATACGTAAACAATCCTGGAAATCCTCAAATAAAATTATACAGGAAATAGAGGAATGTTGAGAATTTTTTTTATTAAAAATCGCGTTTTAGAAAATTTTTCATCCAGTGCCTATTTGGCATATATTGAAAGAAATAATTTATCAAAGGAAATGTAATAGAAAAATATTTGAATGCCAGATATGACCAGTATTCAAATTTAACTTATTGAAGAGTTACAGCTACTCAATACTGGTACGTAAATAACTATTTAAATATACAAAATAAATCAAACAATGGTGATTGTTCAAGGTATTTCTATTATAATTTGGTATTTTAGAAACATTTCTTAATCATTGTCTTTTTAGTGCTGATGTAAAGAAATTTTTTATCAAAGAAAATGTAATAGAAAAAATTTGAATGCCAGATATTACCAGTATTAACTTAACTATAGATTTAGAGCTACTCAATACTGTTACTCATAACTAAACAACAATTCCACTACTCAAAAGCAAATTCCGATATTGGATTATGCGTGGCCTGAGTTGTTTGATGGATATTAATTTGGATTCCAGAATTAAGGGAGCTGGATTCAAATTTCTACAAAAAGACACATTACAGAAAGTTGGGGTTAGGTGTAAACAACAATATCAAACAAGAATAATGAAGTGGTGGTCCTTATATGAAAGGTTTAAAAAACTTCGCTGATTCATGGGCCAATTGCTTGGAAATGTAAATGGGAGGATATGTGATAAAGTCATAAACTAGATTATCCTTCCTTTCAGCTCCTGGAGTAAGATGCCTATTTTCCACACAGTCCAACCATATGTAATATTTTATTACAATATTACATAGATCAAGATAGCTTTATGATATTAAAACAAAAGAAGAAAGCCTATTTTAAGATAATTTCATTGCAAGGAATCTGTCAAAAATCTGTTACACAATATTTAAAATATAGGAAAAAATAGATGAGGATATTTATTAGTTTAAGAGTAGAATCATTATATATTTAATTCATGTATAAATTCAGCCACCGTAATGCAAATGCTTGGATACATAAATGGCATCATATTGAAAACAAATATACATTTGATCATTTGCAATTTTATTCATGTAAGATCAATGTAATATTTAATTACAACATTATATAGATGAAGATATTTAATTACAATAAAATAAAAGAAGAAAGCTTAATTCCAGATGATTTATTTTCAAAGAATGTAACAGAAAGAGTAATTCCAGAAACTTTTATTTCAAGGAATGTTACAAGGAATCTGTTATACAATAATTAAAATATAGAAAGAAGTAGATCCAATTATTTATTCGCACAAGTGTATAAACCCTTTTATATTTAATACACGTTTTAAACTCAACAACAATAATATAAACATAAAATTAAGTTTATTTAAGGATATTTAACAGACGAAAATTGAATTCGGCATATACTTAGTTAAATACGGTATAGATTTATTCAATCAAGTGTAGGAATAAAAGAAATTGCGGATATTTAAAACGTGATTCTTCAATTTCCTTATCCAAGTATATTTAAAAACTATTTTTTGAAATTTAAACAATATAAATTCATTTAATGAATTATTCAAAAATTCTAATAGAATTCTCAAGTTTACATACATTTATATATAATAATGTCCATTCAATAAATTTATATTAGTATTAACCAGATAGTGGATTATTAATGTGAATACATTAATCTAAGTAATGAATAATAAATAGCCTCCATCAATTTGGAAGCACTACTGGATATTGCAATTTCTGCATAATGACTATAATATATATATATGTTGATGTGGATATAGATTTAGAAGGAATCTAATGTAAACAGAATACCGCACGCTATTAAATTAAAGTGAATTATGCAATGAATTAACTTAAATGCCGAATTTAAATATATACTTACCTAATCTTACAAAAATATACATTTGGATTTAGTGTTATACGCAAGATTGCTAATTATTCATATTATTGTGTATAACAAAAACCAAATTTTAAGAGGTTTCGTTTGATTTGATTTGAATTGGTTTGGTTTGTTAGTCTACGGTCATTTAGAATACACTTTAGGCTAATTATTTATAAAAGGACAAAATATAAACAAAATAATAGTTTTAATTATTTTCAATATAAAGTGGAACAACGTGCTAGATATCAAGTTGGGTTAATAGCGGAGGTGAATTATGCAAAAATGTTAATATTATAAATGTTAATTAACGCTAAAGTTATTGTCAATGTTATTTAACTTAAATATCATATATAAATATATGCATATTCTTAACAAACATATGTTTGGATTTATTGTTATACGCAAGATTATTCATATTATTGGGTATAATTAAAACCAAAATTTTAAGATATTGTACTTGACACATCAGATATATAATAGACATATAAAATAGACATCAGATATAATAGACATTAAAAAACATGTATTTCTAAAAAGGAACAAATATTAACAAAATAATAGTTTTAATTATTTATAATGAAAAGTCGCAAAGCCTGCCGATATCAAGTTGAGTTAATAATGGTACTAATCGAAATATATTTAACAATATAGATCAAATTTTGAAGCGAGACATCTCTGTCCCAAACTCTAATTTGTTATTTTTCTTTAAATATTAACTTTAACACATGTTACTATTGTTTTTACTCGCGTCTTCCTACATATTAATTAGCAAGAACAGTAGGAGAATAAGAAATATAAAGTATTATTTATTATTTATGTCCATAACTTTGTAATACGATATTTAAACCACAAACACTCTTTTTTCCAATAAACATCCCACAAGAGCATAATACAAAAAAAATTACTACATTTCAAAAAAACATACCTAAATCCTTTCCATCTTTTATTCTGAAATCTATACCTTCTACATACTCCTGCCAGTTCAGGCATGGGACGATCCGTAGATTTGGAAATGAAAAATATTTCGGATCCTGTTAAACATTCGGAGTTGGTCTCTATGGACCTCGGCAGAGCAGCATGTCGGAAGATATGTTCTGCTTTTGTTGCTGGAACGAATAAATCAAATTTGCAGAGCACTTCTTGAAAGATATGGTCTGGTGGTACCGTTTTTTTCCCCGTCTCTCTTCCTGGCTTTCCGTCCCCTTCCAGTATCGACGGAAAGAAAAAAGTAGCACAAAACGGCGGATGGCAAACAGTGGAAATTCAGATGTCCCCAGACGCTTTTAGATTTCCGGAGAAGAAAAGCAGCTTAGGAAATTTATATATAAGTATTTCCTAAAACATTTATGTTGTTTGCCTTTTATCATTTTTTCGCCTTTCTTGTTGGAGAAAGTATAGCACATATGAATTGCAGTAGAGGATATATAAAAAAAAAGAATATTCTTGAAATAAAGTTGTTTTTGTGATGTACATCCATATTAAATTTCGATCGCTTGACCAAAAAAATGCAAATATACAAGATTATTGAAATATCAAAAACCCTTTTTTCCATAAGCATATAAGCATAATTTTGCATATAATTTTTAATACAACATATAAATGGCAGTAGATGAGATATAAGAAAGTATAGTTGAAGAAGATTATAAGAAGTTGTTTTTGACATTATACTTGGCACATCTGATATAGTAGATATTCGGTATTTGTTTTTTAAAAACATGTCTTTCTAATAAGGAAAAAATGTTAACAAAATAATAGTTTTAATTGTTTCCAATAGAAAGTCGGAATAACCTGGTGTACATCAAGTGAAGTTAATAATATAGGTAAATTAGGCAATAAATGTTAATATAATAAATGTTAATTAATTTTAAAGTTAATGTCAATGTCAATTTACTTAAATGTCAAATATAAATGTATACACGTATATTCTTAAAAATATAAGTAATTATTGCTATACTATTGCTTTTGGATTTATAGCTATACGCAAGATAGCTGATTATTCATATTATTGGGTATAATTAAGACCAAAATCTTAAGACATTATATTTGACACATCTGATATAGTAGACATTCGATGTCTGTTAAGATATTCGATATTTGTTAAGATATTTTCAAAGAAACAGTTCAAATTTTGAAACGATATATTTCTGCCACAGAGTCTAATTTTTTTTTATTTTTTTATTCTTTAAATATTAGTTGTAACACAGGTTACCAATGTATTGAACTCAGAGTCGTCTTAAATATTAATTAGCAAGGAGACAAAAATAAGTATTTATAAATGATTTCCTGTTATTTTTCCCCCTAACTTTGTAATAAGATATTTAAAACACAAACACTTTTTTTCCAATAAATATTCCACAACAGCAACATAAATAACGACTTGCTCTATTTCAAAAAAGACACACCTAATCCTTACCATCTTTTATTCTGAATCTATACCTTCTACAATATATACCCTTGTCAGCTCAGGCATGGGAAGTTCCGAAGATTTGGAAATGAAAAATATTTCGAATCGTGTTAAACATTCGGAGTTGGTCTCTATGGACCTCCGCAGAGCAACATGTTTGAAGATATGTTCTGCTTTTGTTGCTGGAACGAATAAATCAAATTTGCAGAGCACTTCTTGAAAGATATGGTCTGGTGGTAGCTTTTTTTTTCCGTCCCTCTTTCTGGCTTTCCGTCCCAGAGTACAGTACCCTTTCCAGTAGAGACGGAAAGAAAAAAGCAGCACAAAACGGCGGATGGCAAACAGTAGAAATTCAGATGTCCCCAGATGCTTTTAGATTTTCGGAAAAGAAAAGCAGCTTAGGAAATTTATATATAAGTATTTCCTAAAACATTTATGTTGTTTGCCCTTTGTCATTTTTTTCGCCTTTCTTGTTGGGGAAAGTATAGCACATATGAATTGCAGTAGAGGATATAAAAAAGAATATTGTTGGAATAAAGTTGCTTTTATGACGTAATTACAATCATAAATCGCGATCGCTGCACTAGACAAAACTGTAAATATACAAGAGGATTGGAAAATCGAAACACTCTTTATAACATTGAATAAGCCATAATTTCGTATATCATTTTTAATAACACATACGAATGGCAGTAGAGGAGATATGAGGAATAATTGTTGAAGATGATAATAATAAGTTGTTTTTGACATTATATTTGACACATCTGATATAGTAGATATTCGGTATTTGTTTTTTAAAAACATGTGTTTCTATTAAGGATAAAATATTAACAAAATAATAGTTTTAATTATTTTCAATGTAAAGAAGAAATAACCTGGTGAATATCAAGTTGAGTTGACAATGGGGAATCCAAATATTTTCAAAAGCGGAGTTCAAATTTTGAAGCGAGTCATTTCTGTCACAAATTCTGATTTTTTAAATTCTTCTTTAAATATTAATTGTAATACATGTTATCATCTATTTAAGTCTTGTCATTCTTAATATTAATTAGCAAGACCAGTAGGAAATACGATTCTTTATTATTATTTTCCCTATCTTCTTTAATACAATATTTAAAACACAAACACTCTTTTTCAAATAAATATTCTACAAGAGCAACATAAAAACAACCTGCTACATTTAAAAATAAAACATATCCAATCTTTACCATTTTTTATTCTGAAATCTATACCTTCTACAATATATACCCTTGCCAGCTCAAGCATGGGACGATCCGTAGATTTGGAAATGAAAAATATGTTGGATCATGTTAAACATTCGGAGTTGGTCTCTATGGACATCCGCAGTGCAACGTGTCTGAAGATATGTTCCGCTTTTGTTGCTGGAACGAATAAATCAAATTTGCAGAGCACTTCTTGAAAGATATGGTCTGGTGGTACACTTTTTTTCCCGTCTCTCTTTCTGGCTTTCCGTCCCCTTCCAGTATAGACGGAAAGAAAAAAGCAGCAGAAAACGTCGGATGGCAAACAGTGGAAATTCAGATGTCCCAAGACGCTTTTAGATTTCCGGAGAAGAAAAGCAGCTTAGGAAATTTATATATAAGTATTTCCTAAAACATTTATGTTGTTTGCCCTTTGTCGTTTTTTCGCCTTTTTTGTTGGAGAAAGTATAGCACATATGAATTGCAGTAGAAGAGATATGAAAAGGAATAATCTTGGAATAAAGTTCCTTATGGGATGTATTTGCATTCTAAATCTCGATCGCTGGACTAGAATAAATGCCAATATACAAGATTATTGGAAAATCAAAACGCCCTTTACAACCTTGAATAAGTCATAATTTTCCACATAATTTTTAATACATATAAATGGCTGTAAAAAAAATGGCAGTATAAGAAAGTATAGTTGAAGAAGATTATAAGAAGCTGTTTTTGACATTATACTTACCACATCGGTTATATTCGATATTTGTTACTGAAAAGCCTATATCTAATAAGGACCAAATATTAAAAAATATAGCTTTGAATTATTTCCAATATAAAGCCGAAATAACCCGGTGAATATCAAGTTTAGTTTATAATGGAGGTAATCCAAATATTTTCAACAACAGAGTTCAAAATTTTAAACGAGACGTCTCTGTCCCAAACTCTGATTTTTTTTTTTTTTTTAATAATTTTTCTTTAAATATTAATTACAACGAATGTTATCACTCTGTTTAACTCGCGTCATACTAAATATTAATTAGCAAGAACACTAAGAAAACGCGAAATATAAATGATTCCCTATTAATATTTTCCACATCTTTGTAACAAATTTTTAAAACATAAACACCCTCTTTTTCCAATAAATATTCCACAAGAACAACACAAAACAACTTGCTATATTTCAAAAAAGATATACCTAATCCTTACCATCTTTTATTCTGAAATGTATACCTTCTACTTTAGATACCCTTGTCAGCTCAGGCATGGAAGATCCGTAGATTTGGAAAAGAAAAATATTTCGGATCATGTTAAACATCGGAGTTGCTCCCTATGGACCTCCGCAGAGCAACATGTCTGAAGATATGTTCTGCTTTTGTTACTGGAACGAATAAATCAAATTTGCAGAGCACTTCTCGAAAGATATGTTCTGGTGGTACCTTTTTTTTCCGTCCACTTCCAGCATAGGCGGAAAGAAAAAAGCAGCACAAAACGGCGGATGGCAAACAGTAAAAATTCGGATGTCCCCAGACGCTTTTAGATTTTCGGAGAAGAAGAGTAGCTTAGGAAATTTATATCTAAGTATTTCCTAAAACATTTATGTTGTTTGACCTTTATAATTTTTTTGCCTTTCTTCCTAGGGAGAGTGTAGCACATATGAACTGCAGTAGAGGAGATAGAAAAAATAATATTTCTGGAATAGAGTTGTTTTTGTGTTGTATTTATATTATAAATATCGATCGCTGGACTTGACAAAATGCAAATTTAAAAGATTAGTGGAAAATCAAATCACCTTTACAACCTTGAAGAAGTCATAATTTTGTATATCATTTTTAATATTTCATATAACTGGCAGTAGAGGAGATATAAAAAGTATAGTTGAAGAAGAATATAAGAACTAGTTTTCGACATTATACTTGACACATCTAATGTAGTAGATATTCAATATTTGTTATTTAAAAACATATTTCTAATAAGGAAAAAATATTAAGAAGGTAATACTTTTAATTATTTCGAATATAAAGTCAGGAATAACTGATCGATATCAAGTTGAGTAACAATGGAGATAATCCAAATATTTTCAATAATACAGTTCACATTTTGAAGCCAGACATCTCTGTCACAAACACTAATTTTTTTTATTCTTTAAATATTTACTGTAACCCATTTTACCATTGTATTTAACTTCCCCGTTCTGCTAAATAACAACTAGGAAAATAAGAAATGTAAATGATTGTTTATTATTTTGTTCAATATCTTTGTAATACGATATTTAAAACGTAAACATTCTTTTTCCAGTAAAGTTTCAGAAAGAGCAACATAAAAAAAAATTTGCTATATTTAAAAAAAACATACCTAATCCTTACCATCTTTTATTCTGAAATCTATACCTTCTGCAATCTATACCCTTGCCAGCTCAGGCATGGAACGATCCGTAGATTTGGAAATGAAAAATATTTCGGATCATGTTAAACATTCGGAGTTGGTCTCTATGGACCTCCGCAGAGCAACATGTCTGAAGATATGTTCTGCTTTTGTTGCTGGAACGAATAAATCATATTTGCAGGGCACTTCTTGAAAGAAATGGTCTGGTGGTAGCTTTTTTTTCCGTCTCTCTTTCTGGCTTTCCGTCCCCTTCCAGTATAGACGGAAAGAAAAAAAAAAAAGCAGCACAAAACGGCGGATGACAAACAGCAGAAATTCAGATGTCCCAAGACACTTTTAGATTCCCGGAGAAGAAAAGCAGCTTAGGAAATTTATATATAAGTATTTACTAAAACATTTATGCTGTTTGTTCTTTTGTCAATTTTTCGACTTTCTTGTTGGAGAAAGTATAGCACCTATGAATTGCAGGCGAGAAGATATAAAAAAGGAATACTTATAGAATAAAGTTGTTTTTAGGATGTATTTACAATATAAATCTCGATTGCTGGACCAAAAAAATACAAATATACAAGATAACTGGAAAATTAAAAACAATTCAGATGTATATATGAATTGCAGTAGAGGAGGTATAAAAAAATAATAGTTCTGGAATAAAATGTTTTTTGTGATGTAATTACATTATAAATCTCGATCGCTGGACTAGAAAAAAAGGTAAATATGCAAGATTATTGGAAAATTAAAAAATATATATATAATTAAATAAAAAAAAAAAAAAAAATAAAAAAAAAAAAAAAAAAAGTTCTTTACAACCTGGAATAAGTCATAATTATCCATATCATTTTTAATAACGCATATAAATATAGTATAGGGTATAAAAAAGAATTATTCTGGAATAAATTTTCTTATGTGATGTACGTGCAGTATAAATCTTGATCGCTGTTCTAGATATCCAAAAATAAAAGTAAAATGCAAATATATGGGATTAAAAAAAAAAACCAAACCACTCTTTACTACATTGAATAAGGCATAATTTAGCATATTCTTTTTAATAATACATATGAATTGCAATATACTATAGAAAATGAAAAAGAATAATTCTGGGATAAAATTTCTTATGTGATGTATTTTAAATCTCGAACGCTGGACTAGAAAAAATGAAAATATACAAGATTATTGGAAAACCAAAACACTCTTTACAACCTTGAATAAGCCATAATTTTGCATATCATTTTTAATAACACAGAAGAATATAGCGCATATGAATTGTAGTATAGAAAATAAATATGAACAAGTCTAGAATAATATTTTTCATGTGATGCATTATAAATCTCGATCGCTCGACTAGAAAAAATGCTGCTATACAAGACCCTTGGAAAATAAAATCACTCTTTACAACCTTGAATATAGCCCATATGAATGGCAGTATAGAAGATGAAAAAGAATAAATCTGCAACAAAGTTTCTTATGTGATTTATTATAATTCTCGATCGCTGTATTAGAAAAAATGCAATTGTACAAAATTATTGCAAAACAAAATACTTTTTGTACCCTTGAATAAACCATAATTTTGCCTATCATTTTTAATTTATCCTAAGTATCAATATTATTATTTTAGCGTGTCAAACAGTTTCTGTAAAGGAGTGGTATAGGATTCATAGCATTTTAAATCGAAATCGAAATCTCCCTATCTTTATTCACTTGTAGATATTAATCAGCGCAATTCGCCTACTGAAAATATATGCTTTTAGTTCGTAGGAGGAAGCATGGTAGCAAAATAACTCGTCTTATATCATCTTTGATGTAGCTTAATCCAGAACTATGATTTGTAAATATTTCAACGTTCAATTTGAATTTATTATCCGCAAAACCAGAAACATAATGGCGTGACAAAAATTGTGCAAACATTATTTTGTTACTTTAACAAAATATTTAGACTGTTTACAACAAAATGTTCAGTTCAAACAAAATGTTTAGATTGCTTACAACTAAATGTTTGTTTAAAAATCATAATACATAAACAACAAATGTTTAGCCTGTTTAAGCAAAATATTTAGTTCAAAAGTTTAGATTGAGGATTTACAATTATGTTGTTGTTGTTTCTTATCCCACTTGGCAGACATTTCTAGGCCAAGCCCACGAGCCCATACGTACTCATGATTGAAGGGGAAGGAAGCAGCTTCTGTTGTGATGGAGCACCCGTGGGTAGAAGCCTGACTTTGGCTCCGTGACGCTCTTACAGTCATAGGACACCGGGACCTACGGCTTAAAGTGGATTCCGAACCACTACAAACACCCATGGCACCGTCGGGACTCGAACCCAAAACCTGTGATATCGAGGGCCAGAGCGCTAGACACTCGGCCATTCAGGTCCCAAATGTGTGAATGCCAACGGCACGCGGTGTTCCCAGGTGGTTACCCATCCAAGTACTGACCGCAACCAATGCTGCTTGACTTTGGTGATCTAACGAGAACCGGTATATTCAGCATGGTATGACCGTTGGCTATTTACAATTATTGGTCATATAGCTGTTTAGTATAGCTTTAAATATTTATTGTTTTTTTCATTTTTTATATTTATTAAAGTCCTTTCTGGAGAAAAAGTATAAAACGCAATGAATAAAAAAAAAAAAAAAAAAAAAAAAAAACCATTCACATTAAAAAAATTATGTTTCTGATGAGGTTAGATATCGCAAAAGAATCTCATCAGAAAAAAAATTATCAATCTTTTCAGTTATTCTCAAATCTTTAATATTATTTTAAAAAAAAACAATATGGCGCCTTATTAGTCTACTTGTTAATGTACCGGACTTCTGTTTTAAATGGGTTAGAATCAACCCATTTTAAAATTCATGACAGATATGGCCACTTGTATATTACTAGGTTGGAAAATCTTTTCATTAGGTTTGAAGAAGGGAAAAATAACTTTATGACATACTCTTTTATGACACCAAGAGAAATCTACGATTCATATGCTTTTCTTATTTTATTTTATTTTTTCTTATATTTATTTATCTATTGATTTATTTTTGGTTTGGCGCTACAAGGTCATTTAGTGCACACTTTAAAAATGGATTCATTTTGTGCACACTTTGCACACTTAAAAAATGGATTTATTTTGTGCAAACTTTGCACACTTTAAAATGGATTCCGAACCACTAACAAATATCCATTCAACCGCCAGGGAGGAGAATTATCTAGATTACGGCAGAATGTAGATCTACCAATATGGTGGCTATGTAAAAAAATCAATAAGCTTACCAATTTCATGAATCATGCTTAAAAATGTAGTTATATCACATATAAAAGAAAAAAACCTGATAGTAAAATAAACTTAAAGAATAAAATCAAAATCAAGCTAACCAACACCATCTTTCCCTTCAATGATTTTGCCACACATTTCACAGAATGTCTTAAAACATTCAATATACATCTTTCCGCTCCAACAACAACACAAAAAATGCATTCATCTTATTTTGAGGCATCTTCCGCGCATTAAATATTTATGAAAGAACCCTTCGAACACAGAAACGCCATTAATGTAGCTCAACAATTCCAAACAAAAACTTCCAAAAATGGAGCTCTTGTGAAAATCCAAAAAAGAAAGAAAGAAAATAAATAAGAAGTAAAAAAATATATATCCTCTTTGCAGCCTCAGGGAATAAACAACCGAACTTTGGTGGAATTTGAACTGAAGAAGTTTTGGAAGAAGTTCGCAAGGTTAAAACCATCCAAGAACGGTACATGGCGACAAATGAAGATTTATGGCACGATCTTAAGTGGTCCATATTATTTTAACTAACCAGGCAGGTTTTAAATTTAAAACAGGTATCCTCATTAGTGTGATAGTATGCGGATTGAATAGCCATTCTCTTTAACGCTTCCGAACTGCCAAGCTCTTCTTTTCTTTCGGAGGCTGAATGAAATTCTTTAGATTCTTCTAAAGTTTTCCAAAAGAGTGATTCTTTTAATAAAGACGTGATCTATATCGGAATAGTTTATAACGTATATAACTTACGAGGACAGTTTGGATAGTTATTTTAGAATGCTGGTTTTAATTTAAAATTATACCAGTTAGCGACCGATAAATTCATAAAATTCATTATTGATCATAAGATTATTTTTTATATCAGGTCTGCTTATACGAAGTAGTTTACTACGGACCAAGTTATTGTACAGCAGGAACAACGTTGCTTATGTTATCATGACACCAGGGACTAACAATGCCCCAAGTTATTGTGGCACTAGGAATCAATAAGTCCTCTTGGAGGACCTGAAGATCGTAACTGACTCCCGAATTAAAATGATAATCGTAACTCGCCCTCAAAATTCAGTATTTTTCTCTATTGTTCGTAGTAAACTATTTAGTATAAGCAACCCTGATATAAAAATAATCTTATGATCAATAATGTTATATTATTAAAAAAAAACAATATGGTGTCTTATGTGCCTGTTTGTTACTGCATTAGATTCATGTTCTAAAAGTGTTAGAGTCAACCCATTTTAAAATTCATGTTAGAGATATCCATTTATATATCAGTAAGTTGGAAAGCCTTTTTCATTAGGATTGAAGAATTGAAAAATATGTGCATAATCATCTAAGACACCAAAGGAAATCAAAGATTACATCTGGACCAGGGCAAAATGTGGATCTACCAATATGGTGACAATGTTAAAAAATCAACAAGTTTACCAATTTCATGAATCATGCTTCAAACTGTAATTATCTCATATATAAAAGAAAAAAACCTTAAATTTGAAAAAATTCCTAAAGAATATAATAAAAAAATCAAGCTAACCAACGTAATCTCCCAGTCCAATGATTTGGCCACATATTTCACAGGATGTCTTAAAACATTCAATATACATCTTTCCCGCTTCAGCAACAAAAGCATACATTCATCTTATTTTGAGGTATCTTCCAGCGGATTAAATATTTATGAAAGAACCCTTCGAACACAGAAACGCCATTAATGTAGCTCAACAATTCCAAACAAAAACTTCCAAAAATGGAACTCTTGTGAAAATCCCCAAAAAAGAAATAACGAAAATAAATAAGAAGTAAAAAAATAGATATCCTCTTTGCAGCCTCAGGGAATAAATAACCGAACTTTGGTGTAATTTGAACTGAACGGAAGTGAAGAAGTTTTGAAAGAAGTTTGCAAGGTTACAACCATCCAAGAACGGTGCATGGCGACTAATGAAGATTTATGGGCGAACTTAAGTGGTCCATATTGTTTTAACTAACCGGGCAGGTTTTAAATTTAAAACAGTTATCCTCATTAGTGTGATAGCATGCGGATTGAATAGCCATTCTCTTTAACGCTTCCGAACTGCCAAGTTCTTTTCTTTCGGAGGCTGAATGAAATTCTTTAGATTCTTCTAAATTTTCCCAAAAGAGGAATTCTTTTAATAAAGACTTAATCTATATCGGACTAGTTTATAACGCATATAAATTACGAGAACATTTTGGATAGTTATTTTAGAATGCTGTTTTTAAGATAAAATAATTTTGGTTAGTGACTTCATAAAAATCATTACTTATGATAAGGTTACTTTTTTAGGACTTGACGGCCGAGTGACTAGAGCTCTGGCACTTAGTGCTACAGATTACGGATTAGTCCTGGCAGTAAAACGGATGTTTGTATTGGTTTGTAATCCACTTTAAACAATAGTTCCCGGTTTAAAATGCCTGTCGTCAATATGATAAATACCATGATGATGATAACCCAACCACGAAAAAAAAAGAAGAAAATATCTCATATAGTATAATCTACTGCAGACAGCCTTGTCCTAAAACGGGGTGTTTGTGTTAGGGAAAAAGAAGAACTATTTTACAGCCAATTGTTTTATGCTATAATTTATTTATTTTTTCTTGGAAAACATATAAAATGTTTTCATATATCTGTAATGTACGTGAAGCATTAAATTAAAAAAAATTAACATCTCAAGCTTCGTATTCAGCGAAACGGGGCCAAGTCAGATTTCTATCTACAGGTGCTTTACCACAACCGGAGCCCTCCTTTACCACCATCCATGAGTAGACTACTCATGGAATGTCCGTCCCGCGCTGCAAGACACTGAGAGTAAAAGAAACACTGAAAGAAAGAAAATGAATAGCTTTATTTAAAAATTCATTCTAGAAATGGCCATTTATATATTAATAGGTTGGGAGGCCTATACTGAAGAATAGAAAAAGAAGTACATACTCTCCTAAGATACCAAGATGAATCCTAAGATTCATGTAGTCCACGGCAGAATGTGGATCTCCCTATATGGTGGCAATGCAAAAAAATGAGCAAACTTACTGATTTCATGAATCATGCTTAAAAATGTAATTATCTCACATAAGAAAGACAAAAACTTCAAAATTGGGAAAGAAGCCTAAAGAATATAATCAAAATCAAGCGAACCAACGCCATCTTCCCGTTCGATGATTTAGTCACATATTTCTCAGAATGTCTTAAAACTTTCAATATACATCTTTTTCCGCTTCAGCAGAAAAAAATACATTCATCTTATTTTGAGGCATCTTCCTCGCATTAAATATTTATGAAAGAACCCTTCGAACACAGAAACGCCATTAATGTAGCTCAACAATTCCAAACAAAAACTTCCAAAAATGGAACTCTTGTGAAAATCCGAAAAAGAAAGAAAGAAAATAAATAAAAAGTAAAAAAAAATATATATCCTCTTTGCAGCCTCAGGGAATAAACAACCGAACTTTGGTGGAATTTGAACTGAAGAAGTTTTGGAAGAAGTTCGCAAGGTTAAAACCATCCAAGAACGGTGCATGGCGACTAATGAAGATTTATGGCACGAACTTAAGTGGTCCATATTATTTTAACTAACCGGGCAGGTTTTAAATTTAAAACAGGTATCCTCATTAGTGTGATAGTATGCGGATTGAATAGACATTCTCTTTAACGCTTCCGAACTGCCAAGTTCTTCTCTTCTTTCAGAGGATGAATGAAATTCTTTAGATTCTTGTAAATTTTTCCAAAAGAGCAATTCTTTTAATAAAGACCTGATCTATATCAGGCTAATTTATAACATATAAATTAAGAGGGCATTTTTGATTGTTATTCTAGAATGCTTGTTTTAACTTAAAGTTATACTAGTTGGTGACTGAGAAATTCATGAAATACATCACTGGCATAAGATTTTTTTTTAATATCAGGCCCGTTTATACGAAATAGTTTACTACGAATCAAGTTATTGTACAGCAAAACCCACGTTGTTTCATGTTATTATGACAACAGGGACTAACATTGTCCCAAGTTATTGTGGTACCAGGAATCAATATGTCCTCTTGAAGGACCTGAAGATCGTAAGTGACTCATGAATTCAAATGATTATCTTAACTCGCCCTCAAATTTTAAAATTTGTTTTCTACTGTTCTTTTTAAACTATTTTGTATAAATGGCCCTGATATAAAATATTTTTAAGATCAAAAATTTTCTATTATTTAAAAAAAAAAATCCTTAAAAAAATTCCTGTTTTATGGTGTCTTATGCGCTAAATATGTTAATGCACTTGGCTGGCCAAGCCCACGAGCCCATATGGACTCATGATTGAAGGGGAAGGAAGCAGCTTTCCTGTTCTAAAAGCCTGGATTATAGAAGACCGGGTGAACCCCTTTTTACATTTCATGAAACCTGTTACAGAAGACACTGCCATTCAGGTCCCAAATTTAGTGTTCCCAGGTGGTCACCCACCCAATACTTCGGTGAAAATGAGAGAACCTATATTCAGCATGGTACGGCCGTTGGCTATATATATATATACATATAATATCAATAGGTTGGAAAACCTTTTCATTAGATTTCAAGAATGGAAATATAAGTGCATACTCCTCTAAGACACCAAAATCAATCCAAGATACACCTGGACCACTGCAGAATGTCGATCTATTGAAATAGTGGCATTGCAAGGAAATCAACAAGCTTACCGATTTCATGAATCATGTTTAAAAATATAATAACTTCACATATGAAAGAAAAAAAGAACTTAAAACTGGAAAAGAAACATAAAGAACATAATCAAAATCAAGCTAACCAACACCATCTTTCCTTTCAATGATTTAGCCACATATTTCACAGAATGTCTTAAAGCATTCAATATACATATTTTAAGCTTAAAAAAAAAAAAAAAAACACATTCATCTTATTTTGAGGCATCTTCCAGCACATTAAATATTTATGAAAGAACCCTTCGAACACAGAAACGCCATTAATGTAGCTCAACAATTCCAAACAAAAACTCCTAAAAATGGAGCTCTTGTGAAAATCCCAAAAAAGAAAGAGACAAAATAAATATAAGAAGTAAAAAATAGATATCCTCTTTGCAGCCTCGGGGAATAAACAACCGAACTTTGTGGAATTTGAAATGAACGGAAGTGAAAAAGTTTTGAAAGAAGTTTGCAAGGTTAAAACCATCCAAGAACGGTACATGGCGACTAATGAAGATTTATGGCCGATCTTAAGTGGTCCATATTACTTTAACTAACCAGGCAGGTTTTAAATTTAAAACAGGTATCCTCATTAGTGTGATAGTATGCGGATTGAATAGCCATTCTCTTTAACGCTTCTGAACTGCCAAGTTGTTCTTTTTTTTGCAGGATGAATGAAATTCTTTATATTCTTGTAAAGTTTCCCAAAAGAGGAATTCTTTTAATAAAGACGCGATCTATATCGGACTAGTTTACAAAGTATATAAATTACGAGAGCATTTTTGATACTTAAACTAGCATTCTGGAATAACTAACTTAAAATTATACTAGTTAGTGACCGAGAAATTCATGAATTTCATTATTGAGGATAACATTATTTTTAAATCAGGGCCGTTTATATGAAATAGTTTACTACGAATAGTAGAGAGGAAATATTGAAGTTTGAGTGTGAGTCACAATTATCATTTGAATTCGTGGGTGAATTACGATCCTCAAGTCTTCATTTATTCTAGAATGCTGGTTTACACAACTTAAAGTTATATTTGTTGGTGATTTAGAAATTCATTATCATAAGATTATTTTTATATCAGGACCGCTATACGAACTAGTATACTACGTACAGTAGAGAGAAATTATTGAAATTTGATGGCGAGTTACAATAATCATTTGAATTCGTGGATCAGTCACGATATCCATTTCCTGTTAGAGAGGAACTTATTATTGATACATGCTGCCACAATAATTTGGTACAGCATTGGTCCCTGGTGCACAATAACATGGAACCAGGCAGGTTTTAAATTTAAAACAGGTATCCTCATTAGTGTGATATTATGTGGATTGAATAGCCATTCTCTTTAACGATTCAGAATTGCCAAGTTCTTCTTTTCTTTTGGAGGATGAATGAAATTCTTTAGATTCTTGTAACGTTTTTTAAAAGAGGAATTTTTTAATAAAGACTTGATCTATATTCGACTTATTTATAACTAACATAAATTACGAGGATGTTTTTGATAGTTATTCTAGAATGCTGGCTTAAGTAATTTAAAGTTATACTAGTTAGTGACCAAGAAATTCATTATTGTTGATAAGATTATTTTTATATCAGGACCGCTTGTACGAAGTAATATATTACTTATTGTAGAGAGAAAATATTAAAATTTAAGGTCGAGTTACAATAATCATTTGAATTCGTGGGTCAGTTACGACCTTCAGGTCTTCCGAAAGGACTTATTATTGGTTCCTGGTGCCACAATAACTTGAAACAATATTCGTCCCTGCTACCACAATAACATGATACAATACTGGTTTCTGGTGCCAAAATAACATGGAATAACGTCGGTCAATGCTGCAACAATAACTTGGCACAGCGTTGGTCCCTTGTACACTAATAACATGGAATGAAAAAATGTTGGTTCCTGTTACCACAATACTTGGAACAATGTTAGTCCCTGGTGCCACAATAACATCAAACAACGTTGGCCCTTGCTGTCATAATAACTTGGAATCACGCTTGTCCCTGGTGCCACAATACCTTGCACAGAATGTTAGTCAATGATGCCACAAAAATTTGGAACGAGGTTGGTCCTGTACCATAATAATTTGGTACAAGCAGAATCTATGGAATTAAATTCCTCCCTAAACTAATTTCTAGTTTATATATTTTGCGTGCTCTTGCTCAACGTGGAAACCGTAAGTTTTTTTTCAATTTGTTGCTGGGTTTCAAACTCGGCCCTCTCAATATCTAAATCCAATTTATTTACTAATCACCAGCATTTCAAATAGAAATTGTCACTTTATATTATTAATACCTTTTCAATGTTAAAAATCACTCGGAGCCTAGTAGTCAAATCTTAGAATGTTAAAAGTCATGTGTAATTCCTTGGACGAAAGTAGGAATCCATTGTAACTGCACTTTGAATAAAGCTGAGTTTTGCCACATATATTTAGTTAAAGTAAAACATTCTCAGAATTAGAATTTCTATAAGTCTAAATGTAATAGTAGGAGTCCTAATGAAGATACCACTACCAAAATAGCCTTGGTCGTTGCCATCTGAATAAATTTGAACCGCATCTTTAGATAAAAAGTCCATTCAGCACTGGTACACTAGCGTTAGCATTTAATCTCAAAATTATGTGTAACTTATTTTGTTTAAAAAATTCAACCTTTTTGGACAAACTAAAGTAGTAAAAATAGTTAATTCATAAAATTAGTATAAATATATTTGTAAAAATAAGTAATGATATGGCGAGAAATGATTTAGTTCCTGTCTAGCGTGCTACACTTTTTTATATATTCTGTGCTTTTAGTTAACCACTTAAGGCAACTTGCCAAAAAGTATAGGAAGTTATAACAGATATACCACCACAAAAAATGTGCCAGACTATTCGATTTTCTTGGACAATTGCCACGAGAATAGCAATTAACTGAACAACTTATAACAAAGTAATCATATCATAAAAAAAACCAAATGGCATAGATAAAGAGTATTTTATTTAATTAGCTTTTTTATCTTCTATTCTTAATATTATTAAATTTTATAATAACGTTGTCATAATTCTCACATACTAATGAGAATATAAATATTATAGACATAATGGATGAAAATAAAGAGTTTAATTATTTTTTACTGAATATAGTATTAAATAGTGGGAATAAATTAAAATCAATAACCACAATAAGAAATGATTATGTGGAAGAATGAAAAATTATACTAAATATTAATATTTCGTTTTGTTTTAAGTATTTCTTCATCTCTTATTACTCAATGTAAAAAATTATGTAATGCGATAATGTAATAAATGCATAATCTTATTTTAAGGAGTAATTTTCTTTTAAAATGTATATTCTTTTATTAACCGTGCATTACCTGGAAATAATGCAGAGTAAACATTTTCGCATCTCCCAAATCAATACGAATTTCCATAATGAAATAAATTAAGGAATCAAGATACCTCCCCGTGCAAGCATGATTAACTTCCCTCGAATACAATCTAAACAAGATGTCGAAGCACAAACACAGCAGACAAAGATTTTTATTTAACATTTTACGAAGCAGAACATTCAACCGTCGGCTTCCATAACTCAATTAGGGATCATGGGAGCGATACGAATGATTCGCTGCACCCACAGAGACGCCGATGAAGCAGCTATGCGGGCGTTGATTCGCGAAGTAGCGTGTTTGCGAAGTGCGTTGTGAATTTATGTGCAAGATGCAAAACCCCCAATTTATGATGTTTTTCTTGCTGCCTTATATCAATTCTTTAGTACGTCATTTATTAAAAAATATGATTAAAATGTCTGATTTATAAAAAATATAGATATAAATAATTAAAAAATATTAATGAATGTAATTCTTTAATAATTAATTAAATCTCGCTCGGTGCCCTAGATTTCGGGTTCGAGTCACGACGGAGCCATGGATGTTTGTAATCTTTCAAAATCCAATTTAAAACGTAAGTCGTAATCTAGTATGACTGTAGACTGTTGGATGTAGGGCTGATAATAATACTGAACAAAAATGGAAGTATCTCATATCTTGAAATCAGCCAGTAGGCAAACGGCCTCGCCCCACCATAGGGCTGTTGCATCAATGTTAACAAAATAAAATAAATACACAAAATATTGTTTTCGACAAATATAGTTTATAAAATTTTAGAAATTCTTGTTATATGTTCCTTTTTTTCCCATTTGAATTTTCAAAACATTGGTTACCCAACTGTAATAAGAAATATTATATTATATATATATATATCATCGTCATCATTGACTCAACAGCCCCATAGTAGGCCAAGACCGTCTGTCTGGTGTCAGATTTCTAGACAATAGATGTTTACTATCAGCCCTACGCCCTACACTCTACAGTCATATTAGCATGGGATCTACGGTTTAAAGTTGATTCCGAACCACAGCAAACATCCATGGCACCACCGGACTTTATACTAAAACCTGTCGCCACGAGCGCCAGATCTACATTATATATAACTTACGTTAAGAAAGAATTCTTCTTTTATTAACCGTGCATTAAATGGAAATAATGCACGGTAAACACTTTCACATGTCTCAAATCAAAACGAATTTCCATAATGAAATAAATTAAGAAATCGAGATCTCCCCGTTCAAGCATCGTCACCTCCGTCGAATACAATGTAAACAAGATGTCTGAGCACAAGCACAGCAGATGCAATTTTTATTCAACATTTTACGAAGCAGAACATTCAACCCTTTGGCTTCCATAACTCAATTACGGATCATGGGGGAGATACAAAGGGTTCGCTGAACCCAACAGAGACGCCGATGAAGACTCTATGCGGGCGTTGGTTCGCGAAGCAGTGTGTTTGCGAGCACAGCAGTGAATGAGCCCGTTCATTATGCCGTGCAAACGGAGGATTCGGAAATGTCTGAGATGTACGGGAGAGGGATTCGCTGGACCGAGATGAAAGGAAGACGGAATTCGCTTTTTGAAGACAAGAGACATGGAACTCAAACCAAGTGTTTTAAATTGGTTTTGCTTTACAACTGTACAAAGCGGCTGAATTTGGTATTTAAATATTTGTTTTCAAATGGAAGGGGTGTGAATTTATGCTGTAGATGCAAAAATGCCAATTTATGATGTTTTTCTTGCTGTCTGTATCCATTCTATTGTATGTCGGGTCATTTTACTTAATGTCCGCTTTATTTTTTAAAACAAATTATAAATTTAATTAAAAAAATATGTTTAAAAAGAAAAATTAATTATAAAAAATATAAATAAATATAATTATTTAATAATTAATTACTAATTAAATATCGTTTGGTCCCAAAGGATTCGGGATTCGATTACCGCCGGCGGCATGGATGTTTGCAGTGGTTCGGTATCCACTTTAAAACGTAAGTCCCAGTCTTGCATTACTATACCGCATTGTTCGTAGGGCTAAAAATCCTACCAAGTTAAAAGTGTGTTTCGAAATCTGCCAGTAGGGAGACGGCCTTGCCCCACCCCCCATATATAGATATTATATTTATAAAGCCAACGGCCGTACCATGCTGAATATACCGGTTCTCGTTAGATCACCGAAGTCAAGCATCATTGGGCACGGTCAGTACTTGGGTGGGTGACCACCTGGGAACACCGCGTGCCGTTGGCAAATTTGGGACCTGAATGGCCGAGTGTCTAGCGCTCTGGCGCTCGGTGCCCCAGGTTTCGGGTTCGAATCCCGGCGGTGTCATGGATGTTTGAAGTGGTTTGGAATCCACTTTAAGCCGTAGGTCCCGGTCTCATATGACTGTAAGGGCGTCACGGAGCCAAAGTCAGACTTCTACCTACGGGTGCTCCATCACAACAGAAGCTGCTTCCTTCCCCTTCAATCATGAGCTGTATGAGCTCGTGGGCTTGGCCAGCCAAGTGGGATAAGAAACAACAAACAACAGCAATATTTATAAAGGCACGATGGTCCAGTGGCTAGCAGTCGGTACCGCATGTTTCTTGTTCGAGTCCCGGCGGTGCTATGTCCGTTTGTGGAGATTCGGAATCTACTATAAGCCGTAGGTCCTGATCCAATAAGATCGTAGTGCATTGTGGGTGTATAGTTACTGGCATCCGTAGCTTACCCCTGGGATAGTGCAAAATGGGTAACAATGGTGTAGCCCTTGTTTATGGTATATAGATTAACTGTCACAGTATTGCCAGTTGTATTAGAACAACAACATATATATATATATATATATATGTATGTGTGTGTGTGTGTGTGTGTGTGTATCTTACTGTAAGATGTAGTTTCCGTTTTAAATGTATCTTCTTTTATTGAAAGTGCAATAAATGGATATAACGCACAGTAAACATTTCCACATGTCTATTTTAAAATAAAATTTCCACATCCAAATGAATTTCCATAATGAAATAAATTAAGGAATCCAGATCTCCCCGTGCAAGCATCATTAACTCCTTCGAACACAATTTAAACAAGATGTCGAAGCACAAACAAAGACAACGATTTCTATAGAACATTTTACGAAGTAGAACATAAAACCCGTCGGCTTCTATAATTCAATTAGGGTCCATGGGGGAGTTACGAAGGGTTCGCTGAACTCAACAAACACGCCGACGAAGCAGCTATGCGGGCGTTGATTGGCGAAGCAGTGTGTTGACGAGCACAGCAGCGAAGAAGACCATTCATTATGCCGTGCAAACGGAGGATTCGGAAATGTCTGAAATGTACGGGAGAGGGATTCGTCGGACCGAGATGAAAGGAAGACGGAATTCGCTTTTTGAAGACAAGAAAAAACATGGAGCTCAAACCAAGTGTTTTAAATTGGTTTTGCTTTAGAACTGTACAAAGCGGCTGAATTTGGTTTTGAAATATTTGTTTTGAAATGGCATAGGTGTGATTTTATGTGTAATATTGCAAAAAATGACAAATTACAATGCTTTTCTTGCTATCTATATCCATTCTGTTTTATGTCATACTATTTTATTTTAAAATATATACTTTAAAAATAAATTTAAAAAGAAAAATATTTATAAAAGAATATAAACATTAATTGGGGCCTGATGACCAAGGGAGTGTTCTAGTGCTCGGTATCACAAATTTCAGGTTCAAGTTCCGAAATTCCAAGCAACATGTATGTTTGCAATCCACTTTAAACCGTATGTCCCTGTCTAATATGGCTGTAGAGCTTGAAGTGTAAACTGACAACCCTATTCCGTAAAGAGAAAACAGCCATATTTTCGAGCTTGAGTCCCGGTGGTGTCATAAGTGTATGAAGTGGTTCGGAATCGGTTTTAAAACCATAAGTCTTGGTGACCGTTGGACATAGGACTAACAACATTACTTCGTAAAAAATAAACATTTATTGTCTCGAAATCTGCCAATAAGCCAACGGCCTTGCCTGAACATGGGGCTGCTGCGCCAATGAAGAAGAAGAATATATATATAATAATGACTATGTAGTTTAATTAAGTTACTAAATATTTTCAGGGTAATTAAATCATTGATGGTTTAATATGGAACTGTAACCTAACTTTTAAAATTTTAGAAATTATTTTTATATCTACTTATATATATATATATATACACTGAAGTGACAAAAGTCATGGGATAGCAATATGCAAATTTTCAGATGGCAGTAGCATCGCGTAGAACAGGTATAAATGCGCAGTGCTTTCGCAGAGCTTTCATTTCTGTTCAAGTTATTCATGTGAAGAGGTTTTGACGTGATGATGACCGCACGACGGGAATTAACAGACTTTGAACGCGGAATGTTAGTTGGAGCTAGAGGCATGGGTCATGCCATTTCGGAAATCGTTAGGGAATTCAACATTCCCAGATCCACTGTGTCAAGAGTTTGCCGAGAGTATGAAATTTCAGGCATAACATCCCACCATGCACAGCGCAGAGGTCGACCGCCTGCACTTAACGACCGAGACCGCCGACGTCTGCAAAGAGTCGTAAATTCTAACAGACAAGCAACACTGCGTCAAATAACCGCAGAAATCAATGTGGGACGTACAAGGGACTTGTCTGTTAGAACTGTGCGGAGAAAATTGGCTTTCTTGGGCTATTCCAGCAGAAGACCGACTCGAGTGCCTTTACTGACAGAACGACATCGCTTGCAGCGACTCTCGTGGGCGCGTGAGCATATCGGTTGGTCTCTAGATGAATGGAAAACCGTGGCCTGGTCCGATGAGTCACGATTTCAGTTGGTAAGAGCTGATGGTAGGGTTCGAGTGTGGCACAGACCCCACGAAGCCATGGACCCAAACTGTCAGCAAGGCACTGTTCAAGCTGGTGGCGGCTCCGTAATGGTGTGGGCTGTTTTTTCATGGCATGGACTTGGTCCTCTGGTGCGACTGGACCGAACATTGACTGGAAATGCTTATGTTCAGCTACTTGGAGATCACTTGCAGCCATTCATGGACTTCATGTACCCAAACAACGATGGGATTTTTATGGATGACAATGCGCCATGTCACCGGGCCACAACTGTTCGCGATTGGTTTGAAGAACGTTCTGGACAATTTCAACGAATGATTGGCCACCTAGAACGCCCGACATGAATCCCATCGAGCATTTATATGATATCATCGAGAGGTCTGTTCGTGCCCAAAATCCTGCACCGTCAACGCTTTCACAATTATGGACGTCTATCGAGACAGCATGGCTCAATATTCCTGCAGAAGACTTCCAACGACTTGTTGAGTCCATGCCACGTCGAGTTGCTGCGCTTCGCCGGGCGAAAGGAGGGCCGACACGATATTAAGAGGTATCCCATGACTTTTGTCACTTCAGTGTATATATATCTTACTTTACAAAGTAATTTTCTTTTAAAATGTATCACCATTTACTAACTACACATTAACTGGAAATAGCGCACAGTAAGCATTTTCACATTGTCTCACATCAAAACGAATTTCCATAATGAAATAAATTAAGGAATCGAGATCTCCCCTTGCAAGTATCATTAACTCCATCGAATCAAATCTAAACAAGATGTCGAGCACAAACATAGCAGACAAAGATTCTTATTAAACATTTTACGAAATAGAACATCCAACCCTTTGGTTCTCATAACTCAATTAGGGATTATGGAGGAGTTACGAAGGGTTCGCTGAACTCAACAGAGACTCCGACGAAGCAGCTATGCGGGCGTTGATTCGCGAAGCAGTATGTTTGCGAGCACAGCTGTGAATGAGCCCGTTCATTATGTCGCGCAAACGAAGGATTCGGAAATGTCTGAGATGTATGGGAGAGGGATTCGCTGGATCGAGATGAAAGGAAGATGGAATTCGCTTTTGAAGACAAGGAGAAACGTGAAACTCAAGCCATGTGTAGTAAATTGGTTTTGCTTTAGAAATGTACAAAGCGGCAGAATTTGGTATTTAAAGATTTGTTTTGAAATGATGATGATGGGTGTGATTTTATGTACAAAATGCAAAAAATGCAATTTATGATGTTTTTCTTGGGGTCTATATCTATTGTATTACATGTCAGTCCATCGTATTTTTAAAAATATATATAAAAATAATTTAAAAATATATGTAAAAAGAAAAATTATTATAAAAAATATAAAATATAAATGGGGCCTGATATGACCGAGTGACTAGTGCACTGGCGCTCGATGACACAGGTTTCGGGTTCATTTACCAGCGGGGCCATGGATGTTTCCAATGGTATGGAACTCACTTTAGAATGTAGGTTCCCGTCTATTATGACTGTAGAATGCCAGATGGAGGGCTGGCAATCCTGCTCCTAAAAAAGAAAGCATCTTCTGTCTTGAAAACTGCCAGTAGGCAGAACGGCTTTGACAGACCATGTGGCCGTTGAGCCAATGCAGTAGCAGAAGAATAAAATATAATAATTAATATTTTTTTTTTTCAAAAATATGGCTTTGAAAATTTTGCAATTTTTATATCTCCTCTTATTTATATGTCCGGTTTTTTTTATTTCAATTTTCAAATACTTCGGTATCTAATTGCAATAAAAATTATATATCATCATCATCATTGGCGCAACAGCCCCATAGCGGTCCAATGTCTTCTTACTCGCAGATTTCTAGGCACTAGATGTTTTCTTTTTAAGGGTTAGGGCTGTTAGCTCTACTTCCAACACTCTACAGTTTTATCAGACCGGGACCTACGTTTTAAAGTAGATTCCGAACCATAAAAAAATCTACGTCACCGCTGGGACTCGAACCCGAAACCTGTTGTTCCGAGGGCCAGATATATATATATATATATATTTTGAGAGGTAATTTTCTTTTTAAATGTATCTTCTTCTATCAACTGTGCATTAACTTGGAAATAATGTACAGTCAACATTTTCACATGTCTCAAATCAAAACGAATTTCCATAATGAAATAAATTAAGGAATTGAGATCACCCCGTGCAAGCATCATTAACTCCATCTAATACAATTGAAACAAGATGTGGAAGCACAAACGTGATTTTTATTCAACATTTTACGAAGTAGAACATCCAACCCAATGGCTCTCATAACTCAATTAGGGACCATGAGGGAGATACAAAGGGTTCACTGAACTCAACAGAGACGTCGATGAAGCAGCTATGCGGGCGTTGATTCGCGAAACAGTGTGTTGGCAAATACTACAGTGAACGAGCCCATTATTCATTATGGCGTGCAAACGGAGGATTTGGAGATGTCTGAGATGTACGGGAGAGGGATTCGTTGGACCGAGATGAAAGGAAGACGGAATTCGTGTTTGAAGACAAGAAGAAACATGAAACTCAATCCAAGTGTAGTTAATTGGTTTTGCTTTAGTAAATGTACAAAGTAGCAGAATTTGGTTTTGAAAGATTTGTTTGGAAATGGAATGGGTGTGAATTTATGTGCAAGATGCAAAAACGCCGATCTATGTTTTTTTTTCTTGCTGTCTATATATCCATTCTATTGTTTGTCAGTCCATTTTAGTTAATGTCCAGGTTATTTTTAAAAATATGTATAAAAAAATTAAAAAATATACTTATAAAAATTATAAAATATAATTGGGGCCTCATTGCCGACTGATTAGTGTTCTGGTGCCACAGGTTTCGGGTAAAAGTGCCGGAGGTACCATGGATGTTTGTAGTGCTTCGGAATCTATAGGTTCTGGTATAATATAACTGATGAGATTTGAGCTTAGTGCTGACAACACTACAACATAAAAAGAAAACATCCCACGTCTAGTAATCTGCCGGCAGACGGCCATAGCCCACTATGGGGCTGTTGCGCCAATGAAGTAGAAAGGCAAAATTAAATAAACATGCAATATATATACATAAATATTTATATATATATATATATATATATATATATATATAATATATATTATATATATATATATATATATATATATATATATATATATATATTTCTTATTGCAGAGGGTTCAATAAGTAAATATTATATCATCATATGAGCGATAGCTCCATAGTGGGCTAGGGTCGTCTGCCGTTTGGCAGATTTCTGAACAATAAATGCTTCCATCTCAAGGGGGTTGTTAACGCCACACCAAACCACTCTATAATTGTATCATTCCAGGATCTACGTTTTAAAGTGGATTCCGAACTTCTACAAACATCCATGGCACCGCCGGGACTGAAAAATGAAACCTGTGGACCCGAGCGCCAGGTATACAAATATAAATAAATAAATAAACACAAACTTAATTTAAGAAGTAATTTCCTTTCTAAATATGTATGTTCTTCTATTAACTGTGCCTTAACTGGGAAAAATGCGCAGTAAACATTTTCACATGTCTCAAATCAAAACGAATTTCCATAATGAAATAAATTAAGAAATCCAAATCTCTCCTTGCAAGCATAATTAACTTCATTGAATACAACTTAAACAAGATGTCGAAGCACAAACACAGCAGACGCGATTTTTATTCAACATTCTGCGAAGTAGAACATCCAACCCTTTGGCTCTCATAACTCAATTAGGGATCATGGGGGAGATACAGAGGGTTCGCTGAACCCACAGAAGCGCCGATGAAGCAGCAAAGCTGGCGTTGGTTCGCTAGCACAACAGTGAAGGAGCCAATTCATTATGTCGTGCAAACGCTGGATTCGGAAATGTCTGAGATGTACAGGAGAGGGATTCGTTGAACCGAGATGAAAGGAAGACGGAATTCGCTTTTTGAAGACAAGAAGAAACATGGCACTCAATCCAATTATCAATTGGTTTTGTTTTAGAAATGTACAAAACGGCAGAATTTGGTTTTTAAAAGATTTGTTTTGAATTGGAGTGAGTGTGATTTTATGTGTAAAATGCAAAAAACGGCAAATTTATAATGTTTTTCTTGCTCTCTATATCCAAGCTATTATATGTTAGTCCATTTTACTTAATGTACGTTTTATTTAAATGTATATATAATTTTTAAACGGAAAATACCTCCAAAAAATGTATCAATGTAATTTTAAAAGCAAAGAGGATCTTCAGATTTAATAAAAAAATTTAAAAAGAAAATCATTTAACTAATAAGCATTTAATTTAATTTTTATTTAAAAATAAAAAATAGTTTTTTTGAAATATTTTTCAAATTTGCTGAAAATCCAAAGAAAAAAAAATTTATTTAAATTTATTTAAAAAATATATATGAATTAAATTTTTAAGAAAATATCAATATAAGTTTTTTTAAAAAAATATCAAAATAATTTTAATAAAAAAGGATCTACAGATTTGATGAAAAATTTAAAACAAAAATATGATTCGGAATTAGTTTAATGAAAAATAAATTTTTCAAGAATAGAAATTAATAATATTTCACATCTTAATATTCAGGAATGAAAATAAATTATAATAATTAAATTATTTATTAAATTATTAATTAATTTATTTTCTAAGATAAGTTTAGAACTAAAAATTTAAATTTAAAATTTTTTGATCTAAATTTTATTTTAAATTAATTTTAGAATATAAAATGTTAAATTAAGAACAAAACGCATGTCAGTAATCTTAATAAATAAAATAAATATATAATTCCAAACATTTTTTTTTTAAAAATATTATTAAAAGATGTCGTTTTTACTATTTCGTCGTTGTTACTGGAAAAAAATAGTTTTTGCTTTCCCCAGACGATTTCCGAGAATAATTTTACATTATTATTTAATTATATAATTATTAACAAGTGAAAAATTTAAATTAACTAGTAAGAATAGCTCGTGAAATAAATTTTAAAAATAAATAACCAATAAGAAAAGAAAACTGAAAGTGGTTCAAAACAAAAAAAAATCGATCAAAGAAAATAAAACTAGGCTATTAAAAAAATTTTAATGATTAAAAAAAATAATAGTTAAAAATAATAACGTCGCAAAAAAATTTTTACCCAAATTTTTATGAGTAAAAAGTTATGTGACATTTTATATTTTATTGAATATAAGAAATTCCAATATCTTTGTCACAATGTACTTATCTTTGTCACAATGTACGGAAGTCTGATCTCAGTATTCGTAATATTTATTTATATTTGCATTTATTTCAATTTTGAAATTGAGCTAAACAAGTTTGGTTGTTGTGAAATAACGATTCCAAATAATTTTCTTTTCCTGAAAAATCTCATTTTCACTTTGAAATAAAATAGACTTTACTTTCACTTGACGATCTTTGAGAACAATTTTACATTATTTATTTAATTATATAATTAATAGCACATGGGAGAAATTTAAATAAATCAATAAGAATAGCTTGTCATAGAAATTATCAAAAAATAACCAATAAGAAGCGTTGAAAGTGATCAAGGACACATTGATCGAGGAAAAGAAAAACTCAGCTGTTGAAAACAATTTTAATGGGTAAACAAATTAATGGTTAAAAATAATGTCACATAAAAGATTTTTTACCCATAATTTTATAGGTAAAAATGGTATGTTTTAGATAACTAATATTATTAATAGGTATTAGGTATAGGTATAGGCATTATTAATAGGTATATTTTATTGATTACTAGAAATTCAGATGACTTTGTCACAATGTACTAATACGAATACCCGATCTTTGTGTTCGTAATATTTGTTTGCATTTGTATTTATTTCAATTTTGAAATTATGTTCATCAAATTTGGCTGTTGTGAAATAATGATTCCAAACGATTTTCTTTTGAAATCGTTTGGAATCATTATTTCGAAATAAAATTTTTTTTGTTCGAAATAAATCTTTTTTCTCCTTTGCTTTCACCGGACGTTTTTTGAGAACAATTTTACATTCTTTAATTATTCAATTATTATCTAGGAAAATAAATTTAAATAAAAGAATTAGAATAGTTCAGGATTGAAATTTAAAAAAAAATAACCAACAACAAGCATTGAAAGATGTCGTCAAGGGAAAAAAAAAAAAAAAAAAATTATCAAGTAAAAGAAAAAAATTGGCCGTTGAACACAATGCCCATAATTTTATGGGTATAAAAAAAACATTTTATTGGACGTTTTTATTCCATTGGATCCATTGTCACAATATGCTAATCCCATGCACGATCCCCTGTGTTCGTAATATTTATTTGCATTTCTATTTATTTCAATTTTGGAATTTAGCTAAACAAGTTTGGCTGTTGTGAAATAATATATTAAAATATCCAAACCTGTTTGGAATAACTTTATGTGTAAACAAACAAATAAAATTTATTGTTCACATATAAAGCTTATATCACTTTAAAGCATATATATCACTTTTGCTTTGTGTTACTAAAAAAATTGGATCAAATTAAGTTATTGCAATACCACGCATCACATATGGTTTTTATTATATTATATAGCTTTTTTTTCATGCTAAATAATAAAATGAAATATTTATGTGTTAAATAATTACTGAAATTTTTTTTCGCCTTGCGACTACGTTGCAACGTGTACTTTTGGTGGCCTTCATAAATATGTGTATCTAGAATTTAAAACAGTAAAATATCTTCAAATGATGATAATGTTTGTAGAATAATTTTTAACGGGATAGTTCAAAATCCATGTCCTAATTTATATTTGTGGATATAAAGTCAAGTAACTGATCCTATCTTAAACGCATTTCCGGATAAAAATTTTGTTTCAGCAAATAAAACTTTGTTTTCAAATTGCGTTCATAGATGGCGTTGTTATTTAAAAATATCAAATAAAAAGCGTTATAACACAAGAAAATAGTTGCAAAGCATTCATTTTTGTAAGCTTCAACCTCATTTCAATGTGCACTCATATCACATTCAAATGGTAGCTAACACACCACTAATAGCCCGTAATAATACGCACAAATTAACGGCGGCTTTAATATACACCGTTATTGGTGGATGTAAACACGTATATACACAATTAAAGTAACACAATCAGGTACACCGGATACACTATACACTCATAATATGTAAACATGTACATATACCAATAACGGCGACTTCAATATACACCAATAACGTGTAAACGCGTGTTACACCCACAACGTATGTACACAAATAACGTATAAACTCGTGTTACACCCACAATACAATATAAACCAATAACATAACTCAATCATGCACAGCAATAACGGCGGCTTCAATGTACACCAATAACGGCGGCTTCAATATACAACAATAACGTGTAAACGCGTGTAACACCCACAACGTATACACACAAATAAGGTATAAACACGTGTTACATCCCCAATATAATATACACCCATAACATAACACAATCAAGTACACCAATAACATAACACAATCATGTCCACCAATAACGTGTAAACACGTGTTAATCCTACAACGTATATACACCAATAACGTAACATCATAGTGTACACCAATAACGGAATCTTCAATTATGGTATTGAATCGCGAAATAAAATTTCGTACCATTTCCTTTTACTATAAGAAACTTTCGCACAAATACTATGTAACCAATTATTATAGAATTAAAAAATTCTACTTGGAGTGGAAAAGCTACTTGGCGTAATCGGAACCCTAATGTACAAAATCCCCACAAGAACTATTCAATTCAATAGCGACAGGAATGTACCAAAATTTAATAACTCTAGAACTTTGTGAAGAACATTTGTTCAAATACTACAAGAAGCACTGTCCAATTCAGTCAAATAAGTCTGTTAAGTGGTGGTTAAATCAACTGTTATAAATATAAACTAAGCTTTAGGCATTATTTGGAGGACATCGTAACAATAATTAGTTTATATTTTGAAAACCCCACAATTCAAAATGAACTACAGAGCACTCGACTGGATACTGGCCAATCATTAGATTTAGCAACACATATTTCATGCCATCTTTAAATCGCGTGAAAATCAGCGTTTATTTTAAATAAAATTTTTTAGAAATGAAAGTTTCTCATATTGCGCTAGGAGATTAATTTGTTTTAAATAATAAATTATATTCTGACTTCTTTTTTCAGTTCCTACTATTAGTTCAAACTCTCCCTATATACACTGAAGTGTCAAAAGTCATGGGATAGCAATATGCAAATTTTCAGATGGGAGTAGCATCGCGTAGAACAGGTATAAATGCGCAGTGCTTTCGCAGAGCTTTCATTTCTGTTCAAGTTATCGTGAAGAGGTTTTGACGTGATGATGACCGCACGACGTTAATTAACAAACTTTGAACGCGGAATGTTAGTTGGAGCTAGACGCATGGGTCATGCCATTTCGGAAATCGTTAGGGAATTCAACATTCCCAGATCCACTGTGCCAAGAGTGTGCCGAGAGTATGAAATTTCAGGCATAACATCCCACCATGGACAGCGCAGTGGTCGGCCGCCTGCACTTAACGACCGAGACCGGCGACGTCTGCAAAGAGTCGTAAATTCTAACAGACAAGCAACACTGCGTCAAATAACCGCAGAAATCAATGTGGGACGTACAAGGGACTTGTCTGTTAGAACTGCGCGGAGAAATTTGGCTTTCTTGGGCTATTCCAGCAGAAGACCGACTCGAGTGCCTTTACTGACAGAACGACATCGCTTGCAGCGACTCTCGTGGGCACGTGAGCATATCGGTTGGTCCCTAGATGAATGGAAAACCGTGGCCTGGTCCGATGAGTCACGATTTCAGTTGGTAAGAGCTAATGGTAGGGTTCGAGTGTGGCGCAGACCCCTCGAAGCCATGGACCCAAACTGTCAGCAAGGCACTGTTCAAGCTGGTGGTGGCTCCGTAATGGTGTGGGCTGTTTTTTCATGGCATGGACTTGGTCCTCTGGTGCGACTGGACCGAACATTGACTGGAAATTCTTATGTTCAGCTACTTGGAGATCACTTGCAGCTATTCATGGACTTCATGTACCCAAACAACGACGGGATTTTTATGGATGACAATGCGCCATGTCACCGGGCCACAACTGTTCGCGATTGGTTTGAAGAACATTCTGGACAATTCCAACGAATGATCTGGTCACCTAGATCGCCCGACATGAATCCCATCGAGCATTTATGGGACATCATCGAGAGGTCTGTTCGTGCCCAAAGTCCTGCACCATCAACGCTTTCACAATTATGGACGTCTATCGAGACAGCATGGCTCAATATTCCTGCAGAAGACTTCCAACGACTTGTTGAGTCCATGCCACGTCAAGTTGCTGCACTTCGCCGGGCGAAAGGAGGGCCGACACGATATTAAGAGGTATCCCATGACTTTTGTCACTTCAGTGTATATCTTGTTCAAATTTTCAATCGTTCATAAAATACTTTTTATTTATCCACTCAAGTTCAAAGACATTTTTTGAAATTTGCAGTGGATGACACTTGATGGTAATACAGTTTTTTCAAATGTTACTTCATTAATTAAATTTAATAAATTAATTTTTTTATTATATTTTATTGCACGTATCTACCAATAGATGGCGCCTGATGTAAGAGGAAAATTTCAACTTGAAATTATTTTTTTTTCAATTTCTACTATTAAAACCTAAAAAAATTAATGAAATTTTTTTTTAAAGGACTTTTTGCAATATAGTGAAAAAAATGTAGAAATTGACTTTATAACAACAATAAACAAGTAATATAAAAAAAATATATTTAGATTCCCTTTTTATTTCATTAATTCTTTTACAAACGCCAAGCAATCTAATCAGGACAACAACATGTTCAGACATGATACAAACATTGTTAAAACATAATAAAAACATTGTTATAATAAATATACAAGTTAACATTAAGCACAGAAGTATAGTTGCGAAAATATGTGAAATTACATTACGTTTACATAAAATAATATTCAAAAAAATATAATTAAATAAGTAAATCACCATGCAAGAATTGTGCATGTTATTTATATAGTAATTTAAAACATGTAATTATATTTCTTGCATAGAATTTATATACTGAAGTGGACATATTCAGTAACTAATTTTTATTTTAATTCTGGTTTCATATTGTCTTATACATAGTAAACAGCACATTTAATTAAAAAATAAATATGCTTAACACACTAGTACCAATTAGTAATTAATATCTGTACTAGAGTGAAGCCTTTTTAATAAAATTTCATGCATGCTTACCAAAAATTCAAGGGAATACTAATTACTTGCTCAAGACCGTACAGATTCGGCTCATATTGCAGGCGAATAATTATTTTTAATTTATTTTAAAATAAAAACAAATTACTTATGCCTGCTCACTTGGCATAAGATTAACAACAATACCAGAACATGTTGAGAATGCAGCTTTGATAGTTAATTCCCAAAGTAAGACCATTTTTCACTTAATGATAAAGGCTCCAATGATTAATTATTGAGGTAAGCGTGAAATTTTAATTAGGGTAGGGAAGTAGTTTTAACTCCATTTTCCTCAACATGTTTTCGCGTAACGTTGATTATTATTTTTAGGAGCATAAATCTGGAACCTTACACAGTTTGGTCAAAAGAAGTAGATTTATTTTACAGATTAGAACTTTCAATGACAGTTAATTCGCCGACTGTAAAATGAGTCCACATTACTTTAAAATGCAACAATTTTGCAACCAAATTTATATGCAATCATTTTTCTCCCGTTTACGAGTAATATTTTTTTCGAAAGCATTTATTTTGAGATTATTAGCTAAGAAATCTAATTTTATGTTTCAAAAATAGTATATTTAAATATAGATTTATTTATTTTATTTAACATATTTTTGGGCAGCATTGATTATTATTTTTTTGAAATATAAATCTGGAACTTTACACAGTTTCATCTAAAGAATTAGAAGATTTAATACGCTAAAGAACAGAAACACAACGAAATTTTTTTAATATATTTCACAACTAATAATGACTACTCATACTGCCAATATTAAACCACACCAAAGTGCGTAGAGCTGAGTTGCCCCTTTACAGTTTGGGAATGATGTGGGTGAAAAGTATAATTGGGCTCTGTGACGAACTACGGCTTAAATTTGATCCCGAACCAGTCTAAACATCCACGGCACCGGCGGGATTCGAACCCAAAACATGTGGTACCGTGCGTCAGAGCGCTAGCCACTCTGCCATCAGGCCCCAATTAATAATGAATTGCACAACAAATTTTGAGGCAAAAACTTTGTTTCGACATGTTCAAAGCGGTAGAGGCGTAATTACACCATACTTGCAGGAAGCCAAAGTTCAGGAAGAAACTAAAACGATTCTCAGTGGTTAGAAAAATCAAGTAAGATTCTACGTGGATTATGACGTTTTATTCATTTGTGATGAAACGGAATTTTAGGCAGACTTGAGTAAGGGGTTCAACTCATGCTGAAACCGCGCGTTACAACTTTATATTATTTTTGTCCTTCAATTCCCCTCAAAACAATTAAAAAAATATGCCTGAAATAAAGTCCCAGAAAATCCACCAAGACCAGTAAAAGAAATTCATTTTTTCAACTGAAACTCAACTCCAACCTAAAAAAAAAAACCCGCCTTTACGAGTCTTAAAGCGTATCAGAGAGATTAGTATTTCTGAAAGTAATCTGCGTTTGTTTGTATGGTGCCTTGGCAACAGCAACGGTGCGAATCGCCTCAAGTTATTGCCGCGATTTTTATGGCCTTTCTTTGTTGGCCTGTGACATGATTTATTGAAATTTCATTTCGGGAGCCCATTTGGAGGAAGTGCATGATGTGTTTATGTATTTTTTAGTAGAGATATCCCCTCCGTTCTGATCCAGTAGCTAATCTATTAGTGATGCTTTAGATATGAGAAATTGCATTATGATCGTTTTATTGCGATATGAGGTAATAGGTTTAATGGAAATAGTTTCGCGGATTTTGAGTACAGTGGCATTTAAGGGAAAAGTTATAATATAAAGCAAAATATAAATATTTTTTGTAAAATTTGGTATACATAGATTATTTTGATAAAACAAATATGCTTGAAAGTTTATGTTTGATTGTAGTATAAGTCCAATTTTAGAAAAAAAAAGTTATAAATTTTTAAATCAAAACCAAAAAATTGTATACAAAATTATCAAAGTCCTTAAATCTGCATTTTTTCAAAGCACTTTAGAGGATTTTTTGCAGAAGCAAAGGATAATCTTAAAATATTTTTGTTTTCGATACATTTGAAACTTTATATTTGATTATAGGATAAGGCCAATTTTATAAAATGTTATTTATACTTAATTGAAAACCAAAATTTGTTCAACCAATTGTAGAAAAATTATTTATATTTAAATAAAAAATAAATTATATACACCGTTATTAAACTCTTTTAATATATTTTTTTATCAAACTTTTTAGTGAATTTAAACAAATGATATTCTTCAAATAAATTTTTGATACGTTTGAAACTTTATATTTGATTGTAGTATAAGCCCAATTTTAGAAAAAAAGTTATTAAATTTAAATCAAAACCAAAATTGTATATAATATTATCAAACTTTTTAAATCATTTTTTATCAAAGTTTATAGTAAATTTAAACAAAAATGATATTCTTCAATTATTTTTTTTTTGATACATTTCAAAATTTATATTTGATTGTAATAAAGTCCAATTTATGAAAAAGTTATTCATATTTAAATCGAAATCAAAAATTGTGTACAACATTATCAAACTCCTTAAAAAACTTTTTCTTAAACTTTTTAGTGAATGTAAACGCAATTGATAATTTTAAGATATTTTTTAATACATTTGAAACTTTATATTTCATTGCAGAATAAGTCCAATTTTAGAAAAAAATATTCATATTTAAAATCAAAACCAAATATTATATACAACATTATCAGACTCTTTATATTTTTTTCAAATTTTTAGTGAATTTAAACACAAATGATAATCTTAAAATATTTTTGTTTTCTATACATTTGAAACTTTGTATGTGATTGTAGCGTAAGTCCAATTGAAAAAGGTATTCATATTCAAATCAAAACCAAAAATTGTATCAAACATTATACAAACTCTTTAAATCTTTTTTTCAAATTTTTTGTGGATTTAAACGCTAATAACAATTTAAAAATATTTTTGTTTTTGATAAATTTGAAACTTTGTATTTGCTGTAGTATAAGTTCAATTTTAGAAAAAAAGTTATTCATATTTAAATGAAAACCAAAAATTGTATATAACATTATCATACTCTTAAAATCTTTTTTTTTTAAAAACTTGTTAGTGGATTTAAACGCAAATGATAATCTTAAAATAAATCTCTTTAACACTTATTTTGAATGACTCTGTATGATATGGCTGTTTTAAATACTCTTATATCTTTTTATTCTTGCATATTTTTTATTCGTAAATAATAAATGCAATAAAAACACACGTAATGATGTATGATTAATACCTCTTTCAAATAATACATTTCAGTTTCAAATAAAATTTTTCACTTCGAAATAATTTTCATTTACTGCTTTATTTTTAAAAATGTTTCTAATTGTCTAAATAATTATATAAATAAGCTAATTGTTTTTTGATAGATCATATGTTATACAATAAGACTGGTGTAATAAAAATTGGGTCTTTGCATAAGTCATAAATAAATATATATATATATATACACTATCTGGAAGAAAGTGACGGGACACCCCTCGAAAAGTAGAAAAGTCGACAATACAGCTGACACATGCGCAATAATAGGTATCACGTGTCAGCCATATCCTATAAATACTCTGTGGAGTCGACTATAGAGTTTTTTTTTTTGTCAAGATGCCGCCACGGGAAGAGTTGACTGAGTTTGAGAAAAGTGTGTTGGTTGGATTACATCTTGCCAAGGTGTCAATTAGGGAGATATCCCGTCTCTGTAACTGCTCAAAATCAACTGTAGCACGTGTTGTGTGTCGCTACAAGACTGAGGGACACTATCAGAACAAACCCCGAAGTGGACGACCTACAGTTCTCACCAGCAGGGACCGGCGGGTGTTCGGCAGGGAGATTCGAAGTATCCGTCAAACATCCATGGATAACATCGCTAATGAGTTTAGACAAGCCACAGGTATGGCCGTTTCGACCAAGACTCTTCGTATCGAGGCCCATAAGTTAGGTTACACTGGACGTTCGGCGGCCCATAAGCCTTTGATTACAAAAATCAACAAGAAAGCGCTCCTTCGATGGGCCAAAGACCACCGTACTTGGACTCTGGATGACTGGAAACGCGTCCTTTGGAGTGACGAGTCACGATTTACCCTTTTCCGTTCCGATGGGCGTGTTTGGGTATGGCGTTTACCAGGAGAACGCCTTTTGCCCGAGTGTGTCGTCCCAACTATAAAGTTTGGTGGAGGAGGATTGATGGTATGGGGCTGGCCCACTGGTGAAGGTTGATGGTGCGATGAATGCCGATAGATACTGTGATATTCTCGACAATCATGTCCTTCCTACCTTGTGGGCAACGTACGGTATGGATGATTGCTGGTATCAAGACGGAAACGCAACATGCCATGTTGCAAGGAGGACTCTTGATTGGTATGTGAACAACAACGTTAAACGCATGGAGTGGCCGGCGCAGAGCCCTGATCTTAACCCAATTGAATATCTCTGGGACGAATTGGACCGTCGGTTGAGGGCCTGCACCCCACTCCCCAAAAGTAAGCCTGAACTATGGAACTTCCTGTTAAACATTTGGAAGGAAATTCCTCTCGACACTATGGCTAATTTAGTGGAAAGCATGCCCAGAAGGGTTGCAGCTGTGATCGCTGCCAAAGGAGGCCCTACCTCCTATTAATTTTAATAAATATGGGTTTATGTCGTTATAGTGTCGTGTCCCGTCACTTTCTTCCACATAGTGTATATATATATATGGTAATATATTTTGAAAATAAATTTTACTAATATTGAATGACATTTGATTTGTGATACGGCTATTTTCAATACTCTTCTTATAACTTTTAATTTTAACATATTTTTATTCGCAAATAATAAATTAAGTAAAAATGTAATTTGGAATTTGCTTTTCAATATTCATAAAAGGTTCTTATCACAGAAAATTAATGACCAATTATTTAATTGCTAATTTAATACCACAGTAACATAAAAACAAGAGAGTAGTAGATTTTAAAAATAAATTAGTAGTAGGTAGTAGATTTTAAAAATTAATTAACAGTAGGTAGTAGAATTTAAAAATAAATTAATAGTAGGTAGTAGATTTTAAAAATAAATTAATAGTAGGTAGTAGATTTTAAAAATAAATTAATAGTAGGTAGTAGATTTTAAAAATAAATTAGTAGTAGGTAGTAGATTTTAAAAATAAATTAATAGTAGGTAGTAGATTTTAAAAATAAATTAATAGTAGGTAGTAGATTTTAAAAATAAATTAATAGTAGGTAGTAGATTTTAAAAATAAATTAATAGTAGGTAGTAGATTTTAAAAACAAATTAATAGTAGGTAGTAGATTTTAAAAATAAATTAGTAGTAGGTAGTAGATTTTAAAAATTAATTAACAGTAGGTAGTAGAATTTAAAAATAAAGTAATAGTAGGTAGTAGATTTTAAAAATAAATTAATAGTAGGTAGTAGATTTTGAAAATAAATTAATAGTAGGTAGTAGATATTAAAAATAAATTAGTAGTAGGTAGTAGATTTTAAAAATAAATTAATAGTAGGTAGTAGATTTTAAAAATTAATTAATAGTAGGTAGTAGATTTTAAAAATAAATTAATAGTAGGTAGTAGAATTTAAAAATAAATTAATAGTAGTTAGTAGAATTTAAAAATTAATTAACAGTAGGTAGTAGATTTTAAAAATAAATTAGTAGTAGGTAGTAGATTTTAAAAATAAATTTCACTTATATTGAATGACTGTATGATACGGCTGTTTTAAATACTCTCCTTATATCTTTTTATGCCTGCATATTTTTTATTCATAAATAATAAATCTAATAAAAACACACGTAATTTAGAATTTGCTTTTCTATATTCATAAAGCGATTCTGTATTACAGAAAATAAATAACAAATTATCAAATATACAGTAATATAAAACTAATATAATTAAAATATAAAAATGTACAAAAAAATAAATAATTTATAATACTATTTTGTTATGTTGTGACTAATCCTCAGTGTAGGCAGCTTTCGTTACACTCATGGACGGAAAGAAAGAAGCAGTTTCTGTTGTGATGGATCATTTGCATCCTGACTTAGCTTTGTGTCGTTGCAGAAGGAATGAAATGTCTTCCTGGATGATTTTTTTGGGAGAATATCATATATGAGAAAATTCGGAAAACTCCCCCCAGGTAGTCCGACTAACGAGGCAAGATGCTGAAGTCACAAACGCCATCGGGTGTTTCGAGTCGTGTTTGAAAAACTGTCTGCAACAATGCCGCCAGTGGATTTAACCATGGCCCTAATGCTTACCAAAGTCGCACGTTATTACTCAGCCATGTTGGAGGGCACTATTATGAAATTCTTGGAATTATCATCTTGGAATTCTATTTGATGTTCTAGATTGGGAAGATACATTAATAGACCTTTCAATTTCAATTATTTATGTTTCGTAAAATCATATTCGAATTATCGTGGTTTTAAATGACAACGAATCGATCTTTTATACAGGGTTGTTTCCAAACTACGGCCGATGGGCAAAACTGGCCTGTAAGTACCATCATCATAGCCAGCAATAATTATTTTGGTTATATCATACAATTTGTAACTGCGTCAATTGTTTAGATTTCAACCCCTATTTCAAAGATTCATATTAATCATTTCCGGATAGGTAAGTAATAAACTACAAAAAACTACAATTCAAAACTACAAAATGTTGGAATTAGCTAACTAAGTCATGGGCTTTTTGATTTGGTGGAGACTTTTGCTTTAGACTTTTGTAATTTTATTTAAAATAGTCATATATCAAATGTTATAGCACGTATAAATATTTTCACAATAATGTCCTCAGTGATGTATTAGGATGATTTTTATTTATTAATATAACTGCCCGACTCGTGGCTCAGTGTAAACGTGCGCTACTGGTGAGCAAGTGGGCTGAGATTCTATCCGCTGGCGGCATTGTGCTAGTCATTGTTTCAAAAAACAAGGAGACTCGATGGCATTTGTGATGTTCAGTCTCTTGCCTCGTTAATCAAACAACCTCTTGGGGGTTTTTCGGTTTCTCTCCCATACGATACGTAAATGCGCTGTACTTTCCCCTAAAAGTCCTCCTGGAAGGCACCGCCCTTCTCCTTCAACTAAAAAGATCTAAGTCAGACTTCTACTAGGGGTGCTTCATTACAACAGTAGCTGTCCATTTCCCTCCATCCATGAGTAGATCACTTCTTTGATGTCCGCCCCACACTACAGGACTACAGATGCAACAATAACAGCTAATATAAAATTCAGAAATAAGAGAGTTATTCTTAAACTTAAGAATATATTTTTAATCATCATATACTAAATCATTTAAATTGTTTTTTCCCACTTTTTCAGCTCTTATTAATTTAATCAGAAACGCATCGCTTAAACAATGTCAAACCAATAATGAGATTTGCATTGATTAGGCATATTAGTATTTGCGTTTGAAACAAAATGAATTAGGTATTCATTCTTTTTTTACGTGGTAATATATTCATTAAAGGATATAATTAATTTCAATTAAGTACATTGTTTTCATATGCAATTGCATTATATAAATTAAAATAGGTGAAATATACAGTATCTAAACATTAAAAAATGATTATTTTTAAAGAAATAGCCACATTTTTTACATCTGATACATTTTATGAAACATATCAGCTAATTCAAATAGCATATTTAAGTCTGTCACAATATAGCACATCAAATTACAAATGTTAATGTACTCGGAAAATAATACCAATTTAGGGAATACCAATAATCCGTTCATTACCAAAACAGCACATTATCCCTAAAGAATCCCTATTAACAATGTCCATTGATCCTGCCTGATCCTCCAAGACATATACGCATTCCTTATTGGGTCTGAGCACCCATAAAATCCTGAATTAGGTGGAACAGTCACGGAATTTATGATTACGTCATAAACCCCTCTTTCCAATCGGTTTAGGGAGTAGCCGTAAATCACAGTTACAGTTAGAAAAGACAGTACCACCAGTTCAATTGGGTCGTCCACTCTCTGTGCCTATGCATCGCATTCAGCTCTGTTTGGTTAGGGCTTAAGTAGAAAAGATCGACTGACAATAACAAATCCCATAATTCCCCCTGAAGTTGAAGCGTTCACCGAAATTGAAAATGGGTTTATGAAGGAGCACGCACGTTCATTTTGACACGTATCACTGTTGCCGATTGTGTTTGGTTCGAATCATTCAGAGATCTTCATTATTTAATAATGGTAAGTAGTAAGAGACCATTGCTGTAATTTTCAAGTGATTTTATGATTTGTAAGGGAATAAATTTACATAGAAATGATTAAATTTAAAAAAATATTTTGTAACTACATATTTTAATATCGTATTTATTTTATAACTTTTGTTGATATTTTTAAAAACCAATGTATTATTTATTGAAAGTTTTAATCTAAAAAACATAAAACTTATTTAATTATAATACGTATTAAAAGAAAATTCTTCAGATTTTAATTCAAATAAGTTATTTTTCTAAGTAAAACATAAAAATAATTACAAAATAATTTAGAAGTAATATAATTTTTCATGCAAACGATATATAGTCTTATAAAAGTTGGAAAATATTCAGACTATTTCACGTATCATTCTTAAAAATTTGGATAATATACAATACAATGGGGCCTGAATGGACGAGTGCAAAATCATAAATTTTTAAATATGATTAGGTTTAGACCTCTCTAACAGGATCGTAAAAGGATAATAATGAAATAAATCATGCTATAATAAAATATGAATATTATATATAAAGTTATAATAATGAAATAAATAATAATAAAATATGAATATTATACATAAAGTGATAACAATGAAAAAAATAATAAAATTAAAATATGAATATTATAAATAAATATTTCAGTCTGTTATATCTGTCTAATACTTATGTCTGTCACAGTGTAGCGTATCAAATTTCAAACGTTATTGTACTCGGAAAGTGACACCAATTTAGGGAATAACAAATAATCCCTTCATTATCAAAACAGCACATTATCCCTAAAGAATCCCTATTAACAATGTCCATTGAGTCTGCCTTGATGCTGCAAGACCTATTCGCATTCCTTATTGGGTCTGAGCACCCATAAAATCCTGAATTAGGTGGAACAGTCATGGAATTTATGATTACATCATAAACCCCCTTTTCCAATCGGTTTTGGGAGTAGCCGTAAATCACAGTTACAGTTAGAAAAGACAGTACCACCAGTTCAATTGGGTCGTCCACTCTCTGTGTCTATGCATCGCTTTCAGCTCTGTTTGGTTAGGGCTTAAGTAGAAAAGATCAACTGACAAAAACAAATCCCATAATTCCTCCTGAAGTTGAAGCGTTCACCGAAATTGAAAAATGAGTTTATGAAGGAGCACGAACGTTCATTTTGACACGTATCGCTGTTGCCGGTTTTGTTTGGTTCGAATCATTCAGAGATCTTCATTATTTAATAATGGTAGGTAGTAAGAGACCATTGCTGTAATTTCCAAATAATTTTATGATTTGTAATGGGATATATTTAGATAGGAATGATTTAATATAAAAAGTACAATATAAGTTATTATACAGCTTTACAGCTTTATTTTACAGCTTTTGTTGATACTTTTCAAAAACCAAATTTATTTTTTATTGGAAGTTTTAATCAAAAAGGCATCGAACCGAATTTAATTAGAATATGCATTAAAAGAGAATTGTTCAGAATTTAATTCAAGTAAGTTATTTTTTAAGTAAAAGATAAAAATAATTTCGAAATTATTCAGAAGTAATATAATTCTCAATGCAACCGATATATAGTCTTATAAAGTTGGGAAATTATACAGACTATTTCACGTATTATTCTTTTGAATATTGTGGACAATATACAAAATCATAAATTTTTAAATATGATTATTATACATAAAATGATGATAATAATGAAATAAATAATGATAATAAAATATGAATATTATACATAAAGTGATAATAATGAAATAAATAATAAAATTAAAATCTGAATATTATAAATAAATAATTCAGTCTGTTATATGTCTAATACTTATGTCTGTTACAATTTCAAACGTTTCAAATGTACTCGGAAAATAACGCCAATTTAGGGAATACTAATAATCCCTTCACTACCAAAACAGCACATTATCCCTAAAGAATCCCTATTAACAATGTCCATTGAGTCTGCCTTGATGCTGCAAGACCTATTCGCATTCCTTATTGGGTCTGAGCACCCATAAAATCCTGAATTAGGTGGAACAGTCATGGAATTTATGATTACATCATAAACCCCCTTTTCCAATCGGTTTTGGGAGTAGCCGTAAATCACAGTTACAGTTAGAAAAGACAGTACCACCAGTTCAATTGGGTCGTCCACTCTCTGTGTCTATGCATCGCTTTCAGCTCTGTTTGGTTAGGGCTTAAGTAGAAAAGATAAACTGACAATAACAAATCCCATAATTCTCCTTGAAGTTGAAGCGTTCACCGAAATTGAAAATTGGTTTATGAAGGAGCACGAACGTTCATTTTGACACGTATCACTGTTGCCGGTTTTGTTTGGTTCGAATCATTCAGAGGTCTTCATTATTGAATAATGGTAGGTAGTAAGAGACCATTGCTGTAATTTCCAAATAATTTTATGATTTGTAATGGGATATATTTAGATAGGAATGATTTAATATAAAAAAGTACAATACAAGTTTGTAACTATATATTTTAATAGCGTATTTATTTTACAGCTTTTGTTGATACTTTTTAAAAACCAAATTTATTATTTATTGGATGTTTTTATCAAAAGGCCATAGAACCTTATTTAATTCTAATACATATTAAAAGAGAATTCTTCAGATTTTAATTCAAGTAAGTTATATTTTAAGTAAAACATAAAAATAATTTCGAAATTATTTAGAAGTAATATAATTCTCAATGCAACCGATATATAGTCTTATAAAGTTGGGAAATTATACAGACTATTTTACGTATTATTCTTTTGAATATTGTGGACAATATACAAAATCATAAATTTTTAAATATGATTATTATACATAAAATGATGATATTGAAATAAATAATGATAATAAAATATGAATATTATACACAAAGTGATAATAATGAAATAAATAATAAAATTAAAATCTGAATATTATAAATAAATAATTCAGTTTCTTATATGTCTAATACTTATGTCTGTTACAATTTCAAACGTTTCAAATGTACTCAGAAAATAACGCCAATTTAGGGAATAATAATAATCCCTTCATTACCAAAACAGCACATTATCCCTAAAGAATCCCTATTAATAATGTCCATCGATTCTTCTTTGATCCTCCAAGACATATATGCATTCCTTATTGGGTCTGCATTCCTTATAACAAAACCAACAATACCTACCTTTAAAACAATACTTCTATTAATAAAATGTGTACTACGTCCGTAAAGATTAAAACATTGTTTTGAAAAGGTTCTTTTGGGTTATTTGAAATATTTCGATTCTTACTCTAATAAACTAAACATTTCAGATTAAATACGATTTCAAATGTAAAAAAAAAACTGTTTTTCCGAAAGAATTATTCTTGCGTCTCTGAAAATATTTAATTTTAATCATATTTTCTTCAACAAACAAACACGATCCGTATCAAAATCCAAAACCCTTCAATGACAACGTTCAAATGTAAAAAGAACATTTTTTTTTTTGCTTTTGTGCTTGGCTCTGTAGCAGTTTTATTTGCACTCTAAACGACGCTTGGAAATGAAAGAGTTCTTCCTATACGGAGAAAGAACGAAAAAAAAAAAAAAAAAAACCTTCCCCGAATTAAATTGAATCCGAGCAAATAGCATTAACTTCAACCATCACTTTGATGTTCTTTGGAACGCTAAGCAACAATCTTGTAATCTGTTTACACTGCTTTCCCTTTGTGCGTATGAAAAGAGAGGGATTTCTTGTCCTCGAGAGTCGCAAAAGCTTTTTCCGTAAATAAGATTTCTTTTCCCTCGGTTCCATGTCTCGTTTGATGATTGGTTACTAAAATCTGGATTTGGGGATTGTTGTGACACTTTTCCCTTTCCTTTTCCACCTATCTCGGTATGAGCCGTTCTGGACATAGAGCCTTGAGGCATACGGTTTGGTGGTCCTCTTCTCAGTAGTGAAGTGCTTTAGGTTTTGGAATTCCGTTATGCGTTTGTCAAATAAGATGGCACAGACCTTTTTATGTTAAAATGGGAAATGAAGGAAGGTTATTCTTTGAAATGGACTGAAATGTCTTTTCATATTAGTATATATTTACCAGTGAAATATAACTCATTTGCGACTTTATATGCAATTTACCACGGAAACCATTTGTTATCTTCTAACTGTGTATTTATTAAAATTTAATATGTGCATTATTATTTCGATTTTAAATCCAAAGTAGTGAGAAGTCACACATATGTAGATATATTTAAGAAATATATTTACATCTGTCTAATATATCTATCTTGTTTATTTTTAATGATGATCTCCAGTATATGTAAGAAATAAAGGTTTCTTTAAAAAATGAAAAATATTGTGAGATTTTATTAGAAATGGGTGATATTGTTCATTAAAATGGTGGTATTTGTGATTTTATTTTCTTATTAAACTAGGCATTTTAGGCCTTATTAAACTAGGCTAGGTCCATAAATTCAGGATAATTCAGAATCACACAGAAATTGAACTCTAAATTAAAAATTTAACCTGTAGAATTATCACACACATCTTGAAGAAGAATATGCAAATTACAGGAAACCACCAGATGGCGCGGATAGTACGTCACAATGGCGAGAGTGTAAAAGAGAGGGGTATATACGGAATGGTGGCAAAGAACTAAAATTGCTCACAAGCGCTTTAAAAGCCTTTCAGTGCAATAACGGCATAGTTATGGCCCAAAGGAAGCATTTGGATGATTTTTTACGTGGTAGAATTATCAGATGACTGGAAGTTATCGTTAAAACAAATAAAAATTATTTGAAAAAAACCTCAGTATCACAATTTTTAAGTTTTTAGAAATACAATGAGACAAACATCTACTTTATTTATAAGAGACATGCAAACGAATCCATGAAGATTTTACCCTTATGTACAATTATTTTACCCTTACATTATTTTCTTAGAACCTTAATCATTCGCCTATTTAAGCAGTTACAAGGGCCATCAACTTTGCAGAAAATTTAAAAGCAAAATAATTTCATTTAAAATGAAAAAACGAGTATGAATTTTGTTAATGGTTCGTTTACGTAAAACTCACTATCATATTAAGCATGAATGCGAATTACATGTTTTTTTTTCTTTCCTTAATAACGTTAGGGAAGAACACAATTTAATGTTTATGAACCAACTTTGTAGGACATTTTCATAAAAAAAAACCTCACGTTATTAACACGAATACATTTTCATTTCAAAAGCTTAACTAGCTTTCATTAAACGGGAAAAAGTATGTTATTTTGTGAGAGCAAAAAAACTTTAATATCTCGTAATGAATGCACTGAGTTCGGTCACAAAAAGGTAGGGAAAACATTCCTTAAAAAGTTATTTCGAAAGAAAAATGGCCGTGATTTTTTTTTTCTCCTACCCCTTTTTAAAGTTACGAGAGTTATTTTTCCAGAATAAATGAGGTTACCTGGGAGCAAGAGATAGAAAAACGCCGGGTTTTTATTTTCTTCCAAAGAGTAAAGTGAAAAAAGTTACAAAGTTGTAAAAAAGAAAGTTTGGATTTTTAGGGAAATATTTTGCTTGTTTTATAAACCATGTTTGCTTTATTAAATAAATGATATTTGGCAAAAAAGGTTTTTTTTTTTTTTATTTTTAATTTTCTTCATAATTTACCAATCACAATTTTTGTAAATACTTTTTTTCTTGATTTTAATAAAGAAAATATGAAAAAAAGGAAAAATATCAAAAAATTATTTCTAACATAAGTAGTTTAAATGTCCTTTTAAAACAAATTTAAAAATGTAAACACTTTATAAATTAATGTTTTTTTCATCATTTTAAAAATGAATTTCTTTTTCTGTTTTTATAAAATCATAAAGTAATTCCATTTTAATTACTTACTTTTCTTTAAAGAAAACTAATAGAAATTTTAAGATAATATTTTTATTTTATTAACAGACTGTTTAGTTTATTAATGTTATTTTTAATACTTTTATTTCGACATAATATTTAACCGGTTTCATAATTTTTGTTTATTCATATTGTATTCAAAAATGCAAAAAATTAGGAAGTATTTTATTTTTATTTTGTTCAAGTTTTTCTAAAAAAAAATATGACCATGAAATCACTTAGGACATAATTAAATTACAGCTTTAAACTAAAGGGCAAAAAAATAAAATATAAAATACAGTAATAAAATATAAATATTAATAAAAAATAAAATATTTTATTTCAAACATCACGGATAATTATCACATCATCATAGACATCACTTATATCACCAGACATCATGAAATATTAGTAGAATTCATGTAATTTATTTTTTTACCCATGAATTTTAACTCATTTTTTTCACTTATTATTAAATGCTACCATATTGCGCTATTTGTTTTTCTATATATTTTTGATAGTTTCAAATTTTCTTTTAATGATTTGGAAATGATGTCAAAATTACACTGCGTAAAAAAAAAATAGAAGGACAGTTTTTTTGCATACCGTATTTTGGACGTTTGCGCAATTAATATTCTCTTATTTTCTCGGACTAACTACCAGATATTTTCTTCTACCAGATGCAGATTTAGTTTAATGACCTTTTTTTTTTTTCATTTTAGGCAAAAATTAAAAAACTACCACTAATATTAATAATAAGATTAGTATATATAATTTCCGATGAGTAAAAAAGTAGAAGGACACTTGCTAATATATTTAATTTACTGAGTTGTTCTTTAGTTAAATAGTGATTTTGTACTTTGTTTTATCCATTTCTGTCAAAAAAATCTAATTTGTTTAAAAGTTACGCTGTTTCTCCGTTCTCAGAAATGCCTAAAGGAATACCTTTGAACAATTTTCAAACAGGCCAAATTTCTGCATATCAAAATGATGGTAATGGTGTCAGAGAGATTGCTCGATTGTTGCAGGTGAGCCCCAATACTGTTTCAAACTTTATTAGAAATCCTTATAAAAATGGAAAGAAGAAGAAGACTAGTAGACCGAAAAAGTTAACACCACGTGATGAAAGAAAACTTGTTCGTGTGCTTAAGAAGAACAAAGGAAGTGTTTCAAAGGCAAGAAATCAAGCAGGACTTAATCATGTGGCGAAACAAACAATTTACAACTATATTAAAATATCTAAAAAATTCATTTTCAAAAAACGGAAACATCGTCCTAAGTGGACACAAGCTCACATTGATAACCGTTTAGCTTGGGCTAAGGAGCACATGTCCTGGACTACAGAATGTACTTCTGTGATATTTTCCGATGAAAAGAAATTTAACTTCGACGGTGCAGACGGATATCAGCACTACTGGCATTGTCTGGGAAATGAAAACGAATACTATTCAACACGACAAATGGGAGGAGGGAGTTTAATGGTTTGGTTGGCTGTTGGATACGGAGGAAGGACAAGTCTGGTTTTCTTAAATGGTAGGCAAAAACATACAGACTACATTCAAGTGCTGAATTCCGAGCTTCTACCTTATGGCTCTGACTTGGGGGTTGAAGAGTGGAAGTTTCAGCAAGACGGAGCTTTATTCACACCGCGACTGGAGTCAAAAATTGGTTCCTAACAAATAATGTGGATGTTTTACCATAGCCAACCAAAAGTCCTGACCTTAATATAGTGGAAAACATATGGGCAATGCTAGTTCGTCGAATTTATGCCGATGAAAGGCAATTTGATTAGCTAACTCAGCTTCGAGAAGCATTAAATGACTCGTGGGACAATTTTTGTCAAACAGAAGTTCAATCTCTATACAATTCACTTCCAAACAGAATATTTGAAGTTATAAAGGCTAATGGGAAGAACATACCTAATTAAAATCACTATGTTTTCATTCATTATAATGCTGTCCTACTTTTTTTACAAAGTTTCAAAAATAAACTATTTTTTTTGTCATTAATATTTTATGTTTGAATATCATAATTCTGATGTTAAAATTGTATTTTTAAAATATTTGTAAAATGTCTCTAATAAAAAATTTTAGTAAAAATAAAATATGTTTCGGTTATTGTTACAAAATCAAGTGTCCTTCTACTTTTTTTACGCAGTGTATGTACGCGAAAATACATACGTTGAGATTGCGTACCTTTTTCAATACGAGAATTTTTATTATTTTTTTATGTATCGTAAACAAATTTTTTTTGTATCTACAACTAGTTACTAATTGTAGCGAATCTTTAAATTTAATTCTTTAATTTGTCTTTCATTATTAACTGCTTTCATGCCCCACCCCCGAAAAAAAGTATATTTTAATTTGAAGCAATATTATTTTTTACCATCATATTAATGTTAACTAAACAGTATACTTTAAATTATATTTCAGTGTTATTAATTAAGATGTGAAGATTACACCAGAGGTTACCAGTCGTTTGATCAACATAAAAAAAATGTCTAAGGATCTTTATCTACAATGCATAATTTTTGTAAAAAATTATGACATAGCATTCAATAAAAGGAAAATAAGTCTTTAGAATATGCGAAACTGTAGATTGCATGAATAACTTTTAAGAGTTAAGGAAATCAAATGGAATATTTTGCTCTATACCAGCGAAAGCAGGTTAAAGAAAGATGAATGACAGACAGTAATAATTAATGATAGACAATAATCGTGTAGACGTCATTGGACATAGCATTGCTGAAACTAATGACAAACATTGCATTTTGACTTGTATTCTTACATTTAATACAGTTTATATAATTATTTAACCAAAACATTTTTATTTCGCATTCAAATTTAAAATGTAGTATCCCAATATATAATCAGGATATACAATGTTCTTACTCTATATGCATCAAACAAAATATTAAGCAATGCTATCATTTAGAATAACCTTATTATTTCGTCGATTGCTGATATGCTAGAATGTTGGAATGAATCCATTAATTCAAATATCAAATCGCAAGTTAATGTAATAAAATAGTAAAAATAATAAATTTAAGTAATATATTATTATTATTATTACATAAGTTATATAATTATTAGTTAAATAAGTACATAACTTATAATTATTCAGTGACATAATTATTTAGCCAAGAATTTTTATTTCATATTCAAATTTAACATGTGATATCCTAATGAGTAATCAGGAAAGGAATTTTTTTTTACTCTATATGCTTCGAAAACAATATTATGCAATGCTGTAATTTAGAGTAACCGTATTATCCGTTCTATTGCTGATATGCTGGAATTGATCCCTTAGTTGAAGTGTCAAATGGCATGCAAGTTATAAACTGTGTGTAATTTGTAGACATAATAAAATATCCAGTTACTCTAAGAAGAGGACCTTACAGGTTATCAAAACTATAAAAGCGTAGTTTTCATTGAGCGACTGTGATTGATTTTACAGAAGGTGAAGGCAATGTTTCATATTTCACTTCTTATAGCATTTTACCAAAAGTATTAAAATTAAAGCGCATATTTAATAAAGAAATTAGGAAAGACTAGCACACTATTTTAATTTGAACGTTTTCTAGATTCTGTGAATCTCGACATAGAAGGCCACCACTTACATATCGCACAACATGCCAAAAATTTCAAGAATATACTTAGAATTGTGGTTAATATACACTGAAGTGACAAAAGTCATGAGATAGCAATATGCAAATTTTCAGATGGCATTAGCATCGCGTAGAACAGGTATCAATGCGAAGTGCTTTCGCAGAGCTTTCATTTCTGTTCAAGTTATTCATGTGAAGAGGTTTTGACGTAATGATGACCGCACGACGGGAATTAACAGACTTTGAACGCGGAATGTTAGTTGGAGCTAGACGCATGGGTCATGCCATTTCGGAAATCGTTAGGGAATTCAACATTCCCAGATCCACTGTGTCAAGAGTATGCCGAGAGTATGAAATTACAGACATAACATCCCACCATGGACAGCGCAGAGGTCGACCGCCTGCACTTAACGACCGAGACCGCCGACGTCTGCAAAGAGTCGTAAATTCTAACAGACAAGCAATACTGCGTCAAATAACCGCAGAAATCAATGTGGGACGTACAAGGGACTTGTCTGTTAGAACTGTGCGGAGAAAGTTGGCTTTCTTGGGCTATTCCAGCAGAAGACCGACTCGAGTGCCTTTACTGCCAGAACGACATCGCTTGCAGCGACTCTCGTGGGCACGTGGACATATCGGTTGGTCCCTAGATGAATGGAAAACCGTGGCCTGGTCCGATGAGTCACGATTTCAGTTGGTAAGAGCTGATGGTAGGGTTCGAGTGTGGCGCAGACACCACGAAGCCATGGACCCAAACTTTCAGCAAGGCACTGTTCAAGCTGATGGTGGCTCCGTAATGGTGTGGGCTGTTTTTTCATGGCATGGACTTGGTCCTCTGGTGCGACTGGACCGAACATTGACTGGAAATGCTTATGTTCAGCTACTTGGAGATCACTTGCAGCTATTCATGGATTCATGTACCCAAACAATGAGGGGATTTTTATGGATGACAATGCGCCATGTCCGGGACAACTGTTCGCGATTGGTTTGAAGAACATTCTGGACAATTCTACGAATGATCTGGCCACCTAGATCACCCGACATGATTCCCATCGAGCATTTATGGGACATCATCGAGAGGTCTGTTCGTGCCCAAAATCCTGCACCATCAACGCTTTCACAATTATGGACGTTTATCGAGACAGCATGGCTCAATATTCCTGCAGAAGACTTCCAACGGCTTGTTGAGTCCATGCCACGTCGAGTTGCTGCACTTCGCCGGGCGAAAGGAGGGCCGACACTATATTAAGAGGTATCCCATGACTTTTGTCACTTCAGTGTATTTATTTGTAATATAGACGTATATTACAAATAAATATATTAACATACATATGTTTTTTTGTCGAGATGCTGATATTAAACTCATGTCTGAATATCTGCCAGTAGGCAGACGGCCTTGGCCCTCTATGGGACTGTCGCCAATGGAGAAGTTTATATTATATATTTCACAGAAAATAAATGTTTTATTTAATAAGGCACAAAAATCCCAAGTACCATCGTTTTAATGAACAATATGACCATTTTCGAAAAAATCTCACATAAATGATATTTTTCCCTTTTTGAAAAAACTTTTATTACAATCATATATTGAGAATCATCTTTAAAAATAAACAAGTTTAAATTTGAATGATGTATTTTAAATATGTTTTAAATATATCTACATGACTTCTCAGCTCTTTGGACTTAAAAATCTGAATAATAATACACATATTATATTTTAATAAATACATAGTTAATAGATAAAAAAAAATTTCATAAGTAAATTGCATATTAAATGTCAGATGCATTATAATTTACTGGTAATGTAAACTAAATGCAAAAAGACATTTCAGTCCATTTCAAAGAATACGCTTCCTTCATTTCCCATTTTAACATAAGGAAGTTTTCCATCTACTTTGACAAAAGCGTAACGGAATTCCAAAACCTAGAGCACTTCACTACTGAGAAGACGACCATCAAACCGTATGCCTCAAGGCTCTATGTCCAGAACGGCTCATACCGAGATTGGTGGAAAAGGAAAGGGAAAAGTGTCACAACAATCCCGAAATCCAGATTTTAGTAACCAATCATCAAACGAGACATGGAACCGGGGAAAAAGAAATCTTATTTACGGAAAAAGCTTTTGAGAATCTCGAGGACTCGAAATCCCTCTCTTTTCATACGCACAAAAGGGAAAAGCAGTGTAAACAGTTTACAAGATTGTTGCTTAGCGTTCCAGGGGACATCAAAGTCACGGATGAAGTTAATGCTATTTGCTTGGATTCAATTTAATTCGGTGAAGGTTTTTTTTTTCGTTCTTTCTGCGTATAAGAAGAACTCTTTCATTTCCAAGTGTCGTTTAGAGTGCAAATAAAACTGCTACAGAGCCAACAAAAAAAGTGAAAAAAAAAAAAAAAATGTTCTTTTTACATTTGAACGTTTCATTGAAGGGTTTTGGTTTTTGATACGGATCGAATCGTGTTTGTTTGTTGAAGAAAATATGATTAAAACTAAATATTTTCAAAAATGCAGTAATAATTCTTTTTGAAAAACAGAAACTTTTGGTATCGCATTTAATATGAAATGCTTAGTTTATTAGATTAAGAATTGTAAAATTTCAAATAACTCAAAAGAAAGAACAATTTTTCAGAACATTGTTTTAAGCTTTACTGATGTACTACTAGTTTTATTAATAGAAGTATTGTTTAAAAGGCAGGTACTGTTTGCTTTGTAACATAAAAATTGACGGACCAGGTGCATGAAAACGCATTTAAAATTATAACAATGCAAAATATATTTTAGAATAATTTGAAAATGTTAATTATGAGAATTATGAAATCAACTCAGTTATCGCACAACATGCTAAGAAATGTGAAAGTCATGATTAGAATCGTAGTTAATATATTTATTAGTAAAAGGGAACATATATTTTTTTTTGTCGATGTTTTTATATTATACTACTGCCTGGAAATGTGCCAGTAGGCAGACAGCTTTGACCCACCATGCGGCTGTTCGCCAATGAAAAAGAAGTTTATATTGTATATTTGAAAGAAATGAAATACTTAATTTAATAAGGAAATAAAATTCCAAATGCCACCATTTTAATGAACAATATCTCCATTTACCAATAAAATCTAACATAAATTATCTTTCTCATTTTTTTTCTAAGACAATTTTATTACTCTCATTTACTGGGGATCATATTTAAAAATAAACAAACCTAAATTTGAATATTGTATTTTATAATTCCTTAAAATTTCTAAATGACATCTTACTTGGTTGGATTTAAAATGAAAATATTAATACACGTATTATAGTTTAATAAATACACAGTTAATAGATAACAAAAGGCTTCCCTCAGTAAATTGCATATTAAATGTCAGGTCCATTATAATTTATTGGTAATGTATACTAATGTGAAAAGACATTTTAGCCAATTTCAAAGAATAAGCTTCCTTCATTTCCTATTTTAATATAAAGAGCTTTTGCCATCTTCTTTGAGAAAAGCATAACGAAATTCCAAAATCTAGAGCACTTCACTACTTGTAAGACGACCACAAAACCGTATGCCTCAAGGCTCTCTTCCAATAACATCTCAAATCGGGATTGGTGGAAAAGGGAAAGGGAAAAGTGTCACAACAATCCCCAAATCCAGATTTTAGTAACCAATCATTAAACGGGGCATGGAACAGAGGGAAAAGAAATCTTATTTACGGAAAAAGCTTTTGAGAATCTCGAGGACTAGAAATCCCTCTCTTTTCATACGCATAAAGGGAAGGCAGTGTAAACAGATTACAAGATTGTTGCTTAGCGCTCCAAGGAACATCAAAGTCATGTTTGAAGTTAATGCTATTTGCTCGGATTCAATTTAATTCGGGGGAGTTTTTTTTCGTTCTTTCTCCGTATAAGATGGACTCTTTCATTTCCAAGCGTCGTTTAGAGTGCAAATAAAAGCTCTACAGAGCCAACAAGAAAAGGAAAAAAAAAATGTTCTTTTTACATTCTAACGTTATCATTGAAGAATTTTGGTTTTTGATACGGGTCGTATCGTGCTTGTTTCTTAAAGAAAATATGATTAAAACTAAATATTTTCAAAGACACAATAATAATTCTTTTTGAAAAATAGACATTTTTACATTCGAGATCACATTTAATCTGAAATGTTTAATTTATTACAGTAAGAATCGTAATACTTCAAATAACTCAAAAGAAATTTTTTTCAGAACAATGTTTTAATCTTCACTGACGTAATACATATTTTATTAATAGTAGCATTGTTTTAAAGGCAGTTATTGTTGGTATTCCAGCAACAAAATGGAGACCAGGTGCATGAAATCGCATTTAAAATTCTAACAATACATAAGGTTAGTACCTTATGTATTGTTATGTTAGTACTTTATGTATTGTACAATGTAATGATGCTTGCGATTTACTATTTTATATTATATTTTAGAATAATTTTAAAATGGTAACAATACAACATTTTTACATTCGAGACATTTAATTTGAAATGTTTAGATTATTAGAGTAAGAATCGTAATATTTCAAATAACTAAAAAAAAGTTTTTTCAGAACAATGATTTAAGCTTTAAGGGCGTAGTACACAGTTTATTAACAGAAGTTTTTTTTAAAGGCAGGTATTGTTGGTATTGTAACACAAAAATGGACAGACAAAGTGCTTGAAAACGCATGTAAAATAGTAACAATGCAAAATATATTTTAGAATAATTATAAATTGTTAACAATGCATAAGATGTTTTAGAATACTTTTAAAATAATAACAATGCATAAGATATTTTAGAATAATTATGAAATGATAAAAATTCATAAGATATGTATTTTAGAATATTTTTAAAATGCTAACAATGGACATTGATGGAATCCACTCAATTATCGAACAATATGCCAAAGAATATCAAAGTTGGGATTATATTCGTGGTTAATATATTTATTAGTAAAATGGTATTACGTATATTTTTGGTCGAGATGTTTATATTATAATTCCTGTATGGAAATCTGTCAGTAGGCCTTGAACCACCATGGGTCTGTTCGCCAATAAAGAAGAATAAGTTTATATTATATAATTGAAAGAAATTAATTGCTTTGTTTAATAAGGCAAAAAAATCACGAATACCACCAATTTAAAAAATAATATTACTATTTTCCGCAAACATCTCGCGTAAATGATATTTTCCACTTTTTGTAAGAAATTTTTTTTACATACATATACTGGGGATCATAAAAAAAAATAAACAAGCTCAAATATGAGTACTGTATTTTAATATTTCTTAAACACATCAACATGACTTTTCTCCTCTCTGGAATAATGCATATATTAAATTTTAATAAATACACAGTTAATAGATAACAAAAGAGTTTCCAAGGTAAATTGCATATAAAATGTCAAATGCATTATAATTTACTGATAATGTAAGCTAATGTGAAAAGACACTTCAGCCCATTTCAAAGAATAGGCTTCCTTCATTTCCCATTTCAACATAAAGAGCTCTGTGCCATCTTCTTTGACAAAAGCATAACGGAATTCCAAAACCTAGAGCACTTCACTACTGAGAAGACGAACCACCAAACCGTATGCCTCAAGGCTCTATGCCTAGAACGGCTCATATCGGGATGGGTGGAAAAGGGAAAGGGAAAAGTTTCACAACAATCCCCAATTCCAGATTTTAGTAACCAATCATCAAACGGGACATGGAACCGAGGGAAAAGGAATCCTATTTACGGAAAAAGCTTTTGCGATTCTCGAGGACTAGAAATCCCTCTCTTTTCATACGCACAGAGGGAAAGCAGTGTAAACAGTTTACAAGATTGTCGCTTATCGTTCCAAGGAACATCAAAGTCCCGGTCGAAGTTAATGCTATTTGATCGGGTTCAATTTAATTCGGGGAACATTGTTTTTTAGTTCTTTCTCCGTATAAGAAGAACTCTTTCATTTCCAAGCTTCGTTTAGAGTGCAAATAAAACTGCTACAGAGCTAACAAGAAAAAGTATTAAAAAAATGTTATTTTTACATTCGAACGTTGTCATTGAAGAGTTCTTGTTTTTGATACGGTTCGGATCGGAAGAGTTGTTTGTTGAAGAAAATATGATTAAAACTATATATTTTCATGGACGCAATAATAATTCTTTGTGGAAAACCGATATTTTTAAATTCGAGATCACATTTGATCTGAAATGTTTAGTTTATTAGAGTAAGAATCGTAATTTTTTCAAATAACTCCAAAGAAAGAACACTTTTTCAGAACAATGTTTAAAGCTTTACTGACGTAGTACACATTTTGTTCATAGCAATGTTGTTTTAAAAGCCGGCATTGTTGGTATTGTAACACAAAAATTGACGGCCAGTTACAAGAAAACACATTTTTGTTAGGCTTTGGAACCAATAATGTGGGAGGGGCAAATACATTAGGGAATGTGGAAATCAAGTGAAGAGTTCCAAAGTGTACAGAGGTACAAACGTCCCTTAAAGGAATATGTTTCTAAGATGATTTTGTAAATACCTGTTGTATAATTTTGTTATGAGGTGCAGATACGCAGTGCTGTCTATGCAATTTTAATAAATGTGACAAACGAAGGTTTTGAATTATCATTTAAAGAAACTGTGATAAAATGAATGTGATGTGTGACTGAATCAAGATCACACACATATCGGGCCCTAACTTTTAACGTGTATTTTAATATTTCTTAAATATATCTAAATGTCGTGTCAGTTTTTGGATTTAAAATCGAAATAATAATACACATATTAAATTTTAATAAATGCACAGTTAACAGAAAACAAAAGATTTTCCATGGTAAATTGCATATTAAATGTCAGATGCATTGCGATAGGCTAGTAATTTATACTAATGTGAAAAGACATTTCATCCCATTCCAAAGAATAAACTCTCTTCATTTCCCATTTCACATGATAAAGAGCTTTGCCATCTTCTTTGACAAAAGCATAACAGAATTTCAAAACCTAGAGCACTTCACTACTGAGAAGACGACCACCAAACCGTATGCCTCAAGGCTCTATGCCCAGAACATTTCATATCGGGATTGGTGGAAAAGGGAAAGGGAAAAGTGTCCCAACAATCCCGAAATCCAGATTTTAGTAACCAATCATCAAACGGGACATGGAACCGAGGGAAAAGAAATGTTATTTACGGAAAAAGCTTTTGCGAATCTCGAGGACTAGAAATCCCTCTCTTTTCATACACACAAAGGGAAAGCAGTGTAAACAGTTTACAAGATTGTTGCTTAGCGTTCCAAGGAACATCAAAGTCACGGATGAAGTTAATGCTATTTGCTCGGATTCAATTTAATTCGGGGAAGGTTTTTTTTTTTTTTCGTTCTTTCTCCGTATAAGAACTCTTTCATTTCCAAGCGTCGTTTAGAGTGCAAATAAAACTGCTACAGAGCCCAGCCTCAAAGTAAAAATAAATGTTCTTTTTACATTTGAACGTTGTCATTGAAGAGTTTTGGTTTTTGATACAGGTCGGATCGTGTTTGTTTGTTGTGGAAAATATGATTAAAACTAAATATTTTCAAAGACGCGGTAATAATAATTCTTTTGAAAAACAGACAACATTCGGGATCACATTTAATCTGAAATGTTTAATTTATTAGATTAAGAATCGTAATACTTCAAATAACTCAAAAGAAAATTTTTCAGAACAATGTTTTAAGCTTCACTGACGTAGTACTACAGTTTTATTAATAGTAGCATTGTTTAAAGGCAGGTTATTTTGCTTTGCAGCAAAAAATGGAGACCAGGTGCATGAAAACGCATTTAACAAAAAATTGTAACAATGCAAAAATATATTTTAGCTTGCGATTTACTATTTAATATTAATTTTAAAATGTTAATGCATCAGTTATTTTAGAATAATTTGAAAATGTTAATAATGAAAATTAATGAAATCAACTCAGTTATCGCACCACATACTAAGAGATGTGAAAGTCATGATTAGAATCGTAGTTAATATATTTATTAGTAAAGGGGTACATATATTTTTTTTGTCGATGTTTTTATATTATACTACTGCCTGGAAATCTGCCAGTAGGCAGACAGCCTTGACCCACCATGCGGCTGTTCGCCAATGAAAAAGAAGTTTATATTGTATATTTGAAAGAAATGAAATACTTAATTTAATAAGGAAATAAAATTCCAAATGCCACCATTTTAATGAACAATATCTCCATTTTCCAGTAAAATCTTACATAAATTATCTTTCTCATTTTTTTTCTAAGACAATTTTATTACTCTCATTTACTGGGGATCATATTTAAAAATAAACAAGCCTTAATTTGAATATTGTATTTTATAATTCCTTAAAATTTCTAAATGACATCTTACTTCGTTGGATTTAAAATGAAAATATTAATACACGTATTATAGTTTAATAACTACACAGTTAATAGATAACAAAAGGTTTCCCTCAGTAAATTGCATATTAAATGTCAGATGCATTATAATTTACTGGTAATGTATACTGATGGGAAAAGACATATCAGCCCATTTCAAAGAATAAGTTCTCTTCATTTCCTATTTTAACATAAAGAGCTTTACCATCTTCTTTGACAAAAGCAAAACGGAATTCCAAAACACAGAGCACTTCACTACTGAGAAGACGAACCACCAAACCGTATGCCTCAAGGCTCTATGGGATTGGTGAGAAAGGGAACGTTAAAATGTTAACAATGCAAAAGTTATTTTAGAATAATTTTGAAATATTGGCCATGGATAAAATATTTTAGAACATTTTTAAAATATTAATAATAGATTTGATGGAATCCACTGAATTATCGAGCAACATGCTAAAGAGTATCAAAGTTGGGATTAGATTCGCGGTTAATATATTTATTAGTAAAAGGGTATTACATATATTTTTTTTAGATTATGTTCTTATTTTACTCCTGCCTGGAAATCGGCCAGTAGACAGACACCTTGACCCACAATGAGGCTGTTCGCCAAAGAAGAATAAGATTATATTACATGTTTGAAAGAACTGAAATGCTTAGTTTAATAACGAAATAAAATTTAAAATGCCATCATTTTAATAAATAGCATTATCATTTTCCAAAAAAATTTCACAGAAATAATCTCGTCAATTTTTTTGGAAGAAATTTTAATAACGTTCATATACTGGGGATCATAATAAAAATAAACAAACTCAAATTAGAATTTTGTAATTTAATATTTATTAAATATATGTACATGTCTTCTCACTTATTTGTATTTAAAATCTAAATAATAATACGCATATTAAATTTAAATTAATACACAGTTAATAGATAACAAAAGGATTTCAGTGGTAAATTACATATTAAATGTCAGATGCATTATAATTTACTGGTAATGTATACTGATGGGAAAAGACATATCAGCCCATTTCAAAGAATAAGTTCTCTTCATTTCCTATTTTAACATAAAGAGCTTTACCATCTTCTTTGAGAAAAGCAAAACGGAATTCCAAAACATAGAGCACTTCACTACTGAGAAGACGAACCACCAAACCGTATGCCTCAAGGCTCTATGCCCAGAACGGCTCATATTGGGATTGGTGAAAAAGGGAAAGGGAAAAGTGTCACAACAATCCCCAAATCCAGATTCTAGTAACCAATAATCAAACGGGACATGGATCCGAGGGAAAAGAAATTTTATTTACGGAAAAAGCTTTTGCGAATCTCGAGGACTAGAAATCCCTCTCTTTTCATACGCACAAAAGGGAAGCAGTGTAAACAGGTTACAAGATATCTTAGCGTTCCAAGGAACATCAATGCTGTTTGCTCGGATTCAATTTAATTCGGGGAAGGGGTTTTTTTTTTTTTTTCTTTCTTTCTTTCTTTCCGTTCTTTCTCCGTATAAGAAGAACTCTTTCATTTCCAAGCGTCGTTTAGAGTGCAAATAAAACTGCCAAAGAGCCTAGCACAAAGGTAACAATAAAAAATAAAAAAATCTTTTTACATTTGAACGTTGTCATTTAAGAGTTTTGGTTTTTGATACGGGTCACATTGTGTTTGTTTGTTGAGGAAAATATGATTAAAAAAAATATTTTCAGCAACAAACATACAGCAATAATTCTTTTTGAAAAACAGACATTTTTACATTCGAGATCACATTTAATCTGAAATGTTTAGTTTATTGGAGTAAGAATCGTAATCTTGCAAATAACTCAAAAGAAATTGTTTTTTGGATAATGTTTTAAGCTTTACTGACGTAAGTACACATTTTATTACTAGAAGTATTGTTTTAAAGACACGTATGGTTGGTATTGTAACACAAAAATTAACAGCCAGGTGCTTGAAAATGCATTTTTGTTACACTTTGGAACCAATAATGGGAGAGGAACAAAGAGAGAAGGGAATATGGGAATCGAGTGAAAAGTTCCAGAGAGTACAGAGATACAAAAAAAAAGATTCTTATTTGAATATGTTTTTAAGATGATTTTGTATATACAAGTTGCATAATTTTGTTATGAGTTGCAGTTATGTAGTGCTGTATACACAATTTTAAAAAATATGACAGCCAAAAATTTCAAAGTATCATTTAAAGAAATTACACTAAATCAAGATCATACACATATCGAGCACTAACTTTTATTTTGTATTTTAATATTTCTTAAATATATCTAAATATCGTCTCACTTGTTTTGATAAAAATTGAAATAATAATACACAGATTAAATTTTAATACATACGCACTTAATAAATAAAAAAAAGTTATCCAGGGTAAATTACATATTAAGTGATAGATGTATTATAATTTACTGGTAATGTATTTAATACTAATGTGAAAAGACATTTCAGCCCATTTCAAAGAATACGCTTCCTTCATTTCCCATTTTAACATGATGAGCTTTGCCATCTTCTTTGACAAAAGCATAACGAAACTCCAAAACCTAGAGCACTTCACTACTGAGAAGAGGACCACCAAACCGTATGCCTCAAGGCTCTATGCCCAGAACGGCTCATATCGGGATGGGTGGAAAAGGGAAAGGGAAAAGTGTCACAACAATCCCCAAATCCAGATTTTAGTAACCAATCATCAAACGGGACATGGAACCGAGGGAAAAGGAATCCTATTTACGGAAAAAGCTTTTGCGAATCTCGAGGACTCGAAATCCCTGTCTTTTCATACGCACAAAGGGAAAGCAGTGTAAACAGTTTACAAGATTGTTGCTTAGCGTTCCGAGGAACATCAAAGTCACGGTTGAAGTTAATGCTATTTGCTCGGATTCAATTGAATTCGGAGCAGGTTTTTTTTTTTTTTTTTTTTTTTTTCGTTCTTTCATCGCATAAGAAGATCTCTTTCATTTCCAAGCGTCGTTTAGAGTGCAAATAAAACTGCTACTGAGCTAAGAAAAGAAGTAAAAAAAAATGTTCTTTTTACATTTGAACTTTGTCATTGCAGAGTTTAGGTTTTTGATACGCGCCAAATGTGTATGTTTGTTGCAGAAAATATGATTAAAACTGAATATTTTCAAAGACACAATAATAATTCTTTCTGAAAAACAGAAATCGCATTTAATCTGAAATATTTTGTTTATTAGAGTAAGAATCGTAGTTCTTAAAATAACACAAAATAATTTTTTGTCGGAACATTGTTTTAAGTTTTACTGACGTAGTAAATATTTTATTAATAGAAGTACTGTTTTAAAGGCTGGTATTGTTGGTATTGCAACAAAAAAATGATGGACTATGTGCATGAAAACACATTTAAAAAGGTAACAATGCATAATAAGACAATTTAGAATAATTTTAAACTGTTAACAATGCTTAAGATATTTTAGTATATTTTTAAAACGTTAACAATGGACATTGATTTAATAAACTCAATTATTGGACAACATGCCGAAGAGTATCAAAGTTGTGATTCAATTCGTGATTAAAAACATTTATATTAAAAGGGTAATAGTATAATATAAATACATCGAAAGACATATATTTTTTGGTATTTATAGTATCCTGTCTGGAAATCTGCCAGTAGACAGAAGGCCTTTCCCCACTATGGGGATGTTCGCCAATGAAGAAGTAGTTTTAATAAATATATATTTCAAATAAATAGTAATATATATTTGAAAAAAATAAAATGCTTCCTTTAATAAGGAAATAAAATTCCAAATGGCATCATTTTAATAAACAATATTCCGTTTTCCAATTAACTCTTAGACAAATGATGTTTCTCACTTTTTTTTAATAAAAATTTATTATTTTCGTATACTGGGGATCATCTTTAAAAATATACAAAATTAAATTTTTATACTGTATTTTAATATTTCTTGAATATATCTGCATGACTTTTCCAGCTTTTTGGATTTAAAATCGAAGTAATAATACACATATTAAATTTTAATAAATACACAGTTAATAGATAACAAAAGCTTTCCCTTAGTAAATTGCATAATAATTGCACATTTTGAGTTGTCTTTAATGTATACTAATGCGAAAAGACATTTCAGCCCATTTTAAAGAATAAGCTTCCTTCATTTCCCATTTTCACAATAAGAGCTTTTGCCATCTGCTTTGACAAAAGCATAACGGAATTCCTAAACCTCGAGCACTTCAATACAGAGAAGACGACCACCCAAACCGAATGCCTCAAGGATCTATGGCCAGAACGGCTCACATCGAGATTGTTAGAAAAGTGAAAGGGAAAAATGTCACAACAATCCCCAAATCCAGACTTTAGTAACCAATCATCAAACGGGACATGGAACCGAGGGAAAAGAAATCTTATTTACAGAAAAAGCTTTTGCGAATCTCGAGGGCTAGAAATCCCTCTCTTTTCATACTCACAAAGGGAAAGCAGTGTAAACAGTTTACAAGAATGTTGCTTAGCGTTCCAAGGAACATCAAAGTCACGGTTGAAGTTAATGCTATTTACTAGGATTCAATTTAATTCGAAGAAGTTTTTTTTTTTTTTTTTTTTTTCCTTTCTCCGTATGAGACGAACTCTTTCATTTCTAAGCGTCGTTTAGAGTGCAAATAAAACTGCTACTGAGCTAGGAAGAGAAGTAAAAAAAAATGTTCTTTTTACATTTGAACTTCGTCATTGAAGAGTTTAGGTTTTTGATACGGGCCGAATCGTGTATGTTTGTTGCAGAAAATATGATTAAAACTGAATATTTTCAAAGACGCAATAATAATTCTTTTTGAAAAGCAGACATTTTTACATTCGAGACATTACATTTGAAATGTTCAGATTATTAGAGTAAGAATCGTAATATTTCAAATAACTAAAAAAAAAAAAGTTTTTCAGAACAACGTTTTAAGCTTTAATGGCGTAGTTTACAGTTTATTAATAGAAGTCTTGTTTTAAAGACAGATGTTGTTGGTATTGTAACACAAAAATGGAGAGACAATGTGCTTAAAAACGCATTTAAAATGGTAACAATGCAAAATATGTTTTAGAATAATTGTAAAGTGTTAACAATGCATAAGATGCTTTAGAATAATTTTAAAATAATAACAATGTTTAAATATTTTAGAATAATTTTAAAATGATAAAAAAGCATAAGATAATTTAGAATATTTTTAAAATGCTAACAATGGACAATTGATGGAATCCTCTTAATTATCGAACAACATGCCAAAGAATATCGAAGTTGGGATTAGATTCGTGGTTATTATATTTATTAGTAAAATGGTATTAGGTATATTTTTGGTCGAGGTGTTCATATTATAATTCCTGTATGGAAATCTGTCAGTAGGCCTTGAACCACCATGGGTCTGTTCGCCAATAAAGAATAATAAGTTTATATTATGTATGTGAAAGAAATTAATTGCTTTGTTTAATAAGGCAATAAAGTCACGAATACCCCCAATTTAATAAATAGTATTACTATTTTCCGCAAACATCTCGCGTAAATGATATTTTCCACTTTTTGTAAGAAACTTTTTTTACATACATATACTGGGGATCATAAAAAAAAATAAACAAGCTCAAATTTCAATAATTTATTTTAATATTTCTTAAACACATCAACATGACTTTTCTCCTCTCTGGAATAATGCATATATTAAATTTTAATAAATACACAGTTAATAGATAACAAAAGGGTTTCCAAGGTAAATTGCATCTAAAATGTCAAATGCATTATAATTTACTGGCAATGTAAGCTAATGTGAAAAGGCACTTCAGCCCATTTCAAAGAATAAGCTTCCTTCATTTCCCATTTCAACATAAAGAGCTTTGCCATCTTCTTTGACAAAAGCATAACGGAATTCCAAAACCTAGAGCACTTCACTACTAAAAAGACGACCACCAAACCGTATGCCTCAAGGCTCTATGCCCAGAACGGCTCATATCGATAGGTGGAAAAGGGAAAGGGAAAAGTGTCACAACGATCCCCAAATCCAGATTTTAGTAACCAATCATCAAACGGGACTTGGAACCGAGGGAAAAGAAATCTTATTTACGGAAAAAGCTTTTGCGAATTTCTTTTCATACGCACAGAGGGAAAGCAGTGTAAACAGTTTACAAGATTGTTGCTTAGCGTTCCAAGGAACATCAAAGTCACGGATGAAGTTAATGCTATTTGCTCGGATTCAATTTAATTCGGGCAGAATATTTTTTTCGTTCTTTCTCCGTATAAGAAGAATTCTTTCATTTCCAAGCGTCGATTAGAGTGCAAATAAAACTGCTACAGAGCTAACAAGAAAAAGTATTAAAAAAAATGTTCTTTTTACATTCGAACGTTGTCATTGAAGAGTTTTGATTTTTGATCCGAGTCGGTTCGTACTTGTTTGTTGAGGAAGATATGATTAAAACATATTTTCAAAGACACAGTAATAGTTCTTTCTGAAAAACAGAAATTTTTACATTGGAGAGCACATATAATCTGAAATGTTTAGTTTATTTGAGTAAGCATCGCAATTTTTCAAATAACACAAAAGAAAAAAACTTTTTCAGAACAATGTTTACTGACGTAGTACAAATTTGTTCATAGTAGTTTTGTTTTAAAAGACCGCATTGTTGGCATTGCAACACAAAAATTGACGGCCATTTTCGTTAGGCTTTGGAACCAATAATGTGAGAGGAACAAATACAATAGGGAATGTGGGAATCAAGGGAAGAGTTCCAGAGAATACAAAGGTACTAACGTCCCTTAAAGGAATATGCTTTTAAGATGATTTTGTAAATACTTGTTGTATAAACTAGTTATGAGGTGCAGATATGCAGTGCTGTCTATGCAATTTCAATAAATGTGACAGACAAAGGTTTTGAAGTATTATTAAAAGAAACTGTGTTTAATCAAGATCACACACATATCGGGTCCTTACTTTTACCGTGTATTTCAATATTTCTTAAATATATCTAAATGTCGTCTCAGTTCTTTAGATTTAAAATCGAAATAATAATACACATATTAAATTTTAATAAATACACAGTTAACAGAAAACAAAAGATTTTCCATGGTAAATTGCATATTAAATGTCAGATGCATTGCGATAGGCTAGTAATTTATTCTAATGTGAAAAGACATTTCATCCCATTCCAAAGAATAAACTCTCTTCATTTCCCATTTCACATTATAAAGAGCTTTGCCATCTTCTTTGACAAAAGCATAACAGAATTTCAAAACCTAGAGCACTTCACTACTGAGAAGACGACCACCAAACCGTATGCCTCAAGGCTCTATGCCCAGAACGGCTCATATCGGGAATGGTGAAAAAGGGAAAGGGAAAAGTGTCACAACAATCGCAAATCCAGATTTTAGTAACCAATCATCAAACGGGACTTGGAACCGAGGGAAAAGAAATCTTATTTACGGAAAAAGCTTTTGCGAATTTCTTTTCATACGCACAGAGGGAAAGCAGTGTAAACAGTTTACAAGATTGTTGCTTAGCGTTCCAAGGAACATCAAAGTCACGGATGAAGTTAATGCTATTTGCTCGGATTCAATTTAATTCGGGGGACATTTTTTTTTCGTTCTTTCTCCGTATAAGAAGAACTCTTTCATTTTCAAGCGCCGCTTAGAGTGCAAATAATACTGCTACAGAGCCAAGTACAAAAGTAAAAAATAAATGTTCTTTTTAGATTCGAGCGTTGTCACTGAAAAGTTTTGGTTTTTGATACGGGTCGGTTCGTGTTTGTGTGTTGAAGAAAATATGATTAAAACTAAATATTTTCAAAGACGCAATAATAATTCTTTTTGAAAAACAGACATTTTTACATTCGAGATCACATTTAATTTGAAATGTTTAGTTTATTAGAGTAAGAATCGTAATACTTCAAATAACTCAAAAGTAATTTTTTTCAGAACAATGTTTTAATCTTTACTGACGTAGTACACATTTTATTAATAGAAGCATTGTTTTAAAGGCAATTATTGTTGGTATTGTAGCAACAAAACGGAGACCAGGTGCATGAAAATGCATTTAAAATTCTAACAATGCATAAGGTACTAATACAATGTAACGATGCTTGCGATTTACTATTTACTATTATATTTTAGAATAATTTAAAAAATTTTTAACAATGCAATATGCGATTTATTTTAAATATATTTTAGAAAATTTTAAAATGGTAAAGGTATTTTAGTATAATGCAATTTAAAATGCATGCGATTTAACAATATTATATTTTAGAATAATTTTAAAATGGGTAACAATACATAAGGTAATAATGCAATGTAACAATGCATGCGATTCACTATTTACTATTATATTTTAGAATAATTTTGAAATGGTAACAATCCATAGGGTAACAATGCAGCAATGCATGCGATTTACTATTATATTTTAAAATGTTAACAATACTAACGATAATTGAGAAAATAATTTTAAAATGGTAACAAAGCATACGATATTTTAGAATAATTTTAAAATGTTAATAATGCATAAGATATTTTGGAATAATTTTAAAATGCTAACAATGCATAAGGTATTTTAGAGTAATTTTAATATGCTAACAAAGCATACGATATTTTAAAATAATCGTAAAATTTTAGTAATGCATAAGATATTTTAGAATAATATTTAAATGTTTACAACTCATATATTTTAGAATAATTTTAAAATGTTAACAATGCGAAACCCTATTTTTAATCCAGTATTTTTTCCTAGTTTTTAATCTAATATCACGAAAAAAATTCTAAACTTTTTTTTTAAGTAATTCTAAACTGTTAATATTGGCATCTAATTAGGCTTTAAAATATATTTTTTTAAAATTTACTACTTTCATTTAAATTATTTTAAGTTGTTTATTGAAAAAAAGTGAAAAAATAATGAAATACAATATTTTAATGCAATCTATTATTAAAAGCTAAAATTAAACTTCATTTAGTTAATTTAATCTAATTAGAATCTTTATAATTACTCAATTGAAGTAATTTATGCTAGTTTCATGGTATTTTTATCACCTTTTTATATGCTTTCTTGCAACCCTTTTTAATTTCTGCTGTTCATATTACTGTATATATTTTATTTACATTATAACAAACTACTAACTTGGCAACAATTCAATTGTGAGATTTTAACAAAGTACTATGGGATGGCAGAAGACCTTTAAATGATCCAATCAAGTGCTTCTTACGGACAATAGATGTTCCTGACAACCATTTGTGCACCTACTACTGTCAATTCATATAATGTTTTAAAGAAATACTGTTACCCAATTTCATACATTTTATGTTTCTTGTTAATTTTTTTTTAAACCAATGAAATATAAACTAAAAGAATTTAAAATTTGCTTCGAAGAAATAAACATGCTTGTGAATTTCTGTCATCATATTAGTGTTAGATTTTTTTTTTCATTTTTTAATTTATTTTATTTTATTTATTATTTGCATTATATAAATAATTATGAATATTCGATTTGAATTATTCTAATAAGCTGAACAAACGATTTGTTATTAATGATAATTTTGAAGAATATACAAATAATTTAATATTGAAGGCCAAATGAAACCAAAATGACTACCAAAACTTTCTGAATTTATTTGTTTATTATTTTTCCTTGTCTAATTTTAAATTATTCTAAAATAGGAATATACAAAGGAAATATTTTGTTAAACGTCATCACTATTATTTAGTCAATGATAGATTTATATGTGAAGAATAAACATATATAACAGTATCAGAAAAAGGTAAATCTTGCCATCAAATTAATGGTTTAAAATATTAATAGAATTATATTAAGAATCTATTCAAACAACATACTATATTTGCCTTAAGTTTTTTTTTTTTTTTTTTTTTTTTTTTTTTT